>JAQPZY010001427.1:2010000-2610000 GCA_029931535.1 Margaritifera margaritifera | reverse complement strand
CCCCACAGAGAACTCGGTCCGCTGTGGCCAGTACCGCCTGTGGTAGTGCGACTTGGTGTCCCCGCTGTCCCAAAGGCAAAGATAGCAGGGAAACTTGTAATACCGCCTTGGAGACCTATCAGAAATGCCACCATTTTGAAATCTCCTATGACCTCCCATCCATACTCATCATACTTCAAGGCGTCCAGCAAGGTCTTGATGCTGTTGTAATCTTCTTGGAGGTGCACCAAGTGAGCCAGGGGAAGAGACGGGTACTTGTTACCATTATGGAGCAGCACGGCTTTGAGGCTCCTGGATGAGCTGTCAATGAAGAGGCGCCACTCATTCTGGTTACAGGCGATTTCGATTGCCTCGAACAGACTGGTCACATTGTGGCAGAAGCAGAGCCCATCTTGACGGGTGAAGAAGCTGGAAAAAGGTTGGTGAATCTTCCTCTGATCTGCGACTTGCACACTTTCATCCAACAAGTTCCACTGATTGAGCCTAGGCGTCAAATGCTCGGCATTGGACTTGATGAGACCAAAGTCTCTAGTCAAGTCGTTGAGGTCTTTTTGGTTGGAGTAGTATGGGTTTCTCTCCTCAGCTCCACCTCTGAAATTGTCATCTGGATCTACAACGTCTTCCTCGCTCTCTGACTTGCTGCTTTCTTCTAAAGACGGCTGCTCTCTCTCCAGAGGAGTGGGTACGGGGACCTCATGGCAGTGTGGCACCGGGGCGATGGATGAAGGAAAGTCCGGATACGTGATAGCAGGTGCATTCTTGCCAGTCCGACGTTTGGAAGGGTCCACCATGCAGAAGTAGCAGTTGCTTGCGTGGTCAGTGGGTTCCCGCCAAATTCTTGGGATAGCGAACTTCATGGCTCTCTTTTCCCCTTTATACCATCCTACAAAAATACATTTATTTCACCCATGACTAATGTGTAAGAGATTCTCGCAACATTTTTCATATGTGATATATTTTTTCAATAACATTGAAGATTGTAAAACATTTTAAAATTAAAAACTTTTAAAATTTTAAAAATGTTAACAAATTTTATAACATAAAATTCCGAGCAACAATTGTCCATCTTACCTTCCAGAGTTTTTTTGCAGTGCTCGCAGGTGAAATGAGGTGCCCAGGGTTTGTCTTGATCCCCGACAGGCATGCCTAAATATGCCTTTTTGGCCTCACACATCTTAGCAGATGCTTCCACGGAGTACTTTTTCGCTCTTGTCTTGATAAATTGGCCGCAGACATAGCAAAATGCGTCTGCCGAATGCTTGCAGACTCTTGATGGAAGCTCAGAAAAATGCAGATATGTATCCACTTAGGCAGCTGGAACTAAACAGAACTGGTGGGGTTAAGGCCCCAGTATTTATACTACTATTTATATTACTGGAAAGTTCTAGAAAGTTCTAGAAGTTACTCCAAGTTTACTCAGCACTGAATCTATCTGGATTGTTCTGGAAAATAGGTAAATTTCAAAATATCACTGTCCTGGTCACAAAAACAAAGTTTGTGGGGAAAAATAGCCATTTTCTATACTTTTGAGGCATAAGCAATTAGGAAATAACACTTACTACCCAGGAACCAAAAAAAATGTTTTTTTTTTTCACTGTGTAATTGGTTAAAACGTGCAATGTGCAAATCGTTTGCTTCTTCCTAAACAATTTTTCAGTAACAAAACACAGTTTTCACATAAGTTGGATACATCTTAAATTACCAATAGGTTTTCAGTAACTTTAGTCTGTGTCTAACTGTTTACAGCCACAGTAAACTGGCTGACATATTAAAGGAAAAATAAATATAGAAAGGATGAACTTCAATAATTTAAATGATTGGAAATTTATACACGATGCATTGTTTACACAAATATTATTTGATAGCCATTTTAAATACTATATGCAACCAACATTTTGACAAGGAAAATTATCGATTTGAAGCGTATCTAATATAGAATGATCATGTGGTATATAATATTTTCCTCGTTTCACTAAAAAAAACATGTATATATTCAAGCATATGCATGTTACAAACTCCAAGGGAAGTTGTAACAACTTGAGAACTCTTTAAAGCAGCATTTCACAAGGTCACGTGATATGCGCGAATCTCAAACCTGCCGACAGTACGCTAAATGGGCGGCAATATCGAGTATTGCAATACGATTAACAAATAAAGTGCATTCAACTTCAACCAGTGCAAATAGATATGGCACTTTTTTGAAACAATCACATCTGAGTCTGATACATACATCAATATTAAGCTTTGCATTATGCCCGCATTTAACTTAGATAAAGGTACTCGTACTAAATTGAGTCTCATTATTTTTTTTAATATTCGTAATCAGATCTTTTTATATTTTAGTGATCAATTGTTGAAACAATCGCACCTCTCTACAAGGCAGTCTTTCCAATGGACATATGTAAATACTTACAAAAGTTTAACACAGATCTCGGAAAGTAATTTAGGTACGCATGAAGTATAAACAAAGAGAGTCAACTTCGACAAAGATAAACAGACACAGATACATACAGACAAGCAGGCAGATGTACAAACAAAGTCAAAGAGATCATATTATTATCGAAAAGATATTTTCCTTTCGAACTGAATTTTTCGAATGCAAGTTTTGTCAAGTAAACTAAATATGCTTCAAGCTTGAATAAGCCAAGACCATTTTTGTTTGTAATGAATTTGCTTCTATGCATTACGTGTGCCTGATTTTCGTTTGCATTTCGTAGTTGACCGCAAAGTGGAGTGAGCATTAAAATAGTTTTTTTTTTCTTTCAATTTTTCCACCGTTCTTCTGTGCTTTGGCAAATTAATCAGTCCTTTCTTAAGGCCATTCGTCTATACGTCCGTCCATGGACAAACATGAAACGTCTCCAGGGTCGTAATTTTTTTGCTGTGTTTATTCCATCATCCTAATTTGTTTAATTATTTATTAAACACCCTATGTTGTTTCAGCTCAAGGAAAAAAATCAAGAACACACTAACCTTACATTTCCAACAGTTATGGCACTTCATCTGCGTCAATTCGACAGCCAAATGCAGTGTGAATACGTGAATATTAGTCGCATTGTTTGCTGTTTGTTTGCACCCAAATCAATGTAAAACTTTAACCAATCATAGATTTAGATGAATTCGATAATCGATTAATTGTGACGACTTTTTGCGAGTTATGGCCCATATTTGTCTAAAAATAGGCAATCGAACAGCGTGTTAGCAATCAGACATTTTAATGTTGCTTCAGCCAAGTTTCATCTTCACAAAATCGTAGATTCAGTCATTGGCATATTTTGATCTTTTTCGGGAGTTTTGATCCCCGAATTTATCACAACCTGACAACTTTCAAACGCTATAGGCTTTAACCTTTTTGTTTTAAATTTAATCAAATTATCTGTCAAGCTCTTTCTTAAAATGGGTGAAAATAACTCCGAGATTAACGTGCCGTTTTTAGTAATGGCTCATGATTGACGTATAACGGGCTTGCTTATAAAATACTCCGGTAGTACCATTTTTGATTATAAAAATAAAATACTATGCAGATTCATTTATAAGATGTCCGAGCAGGGCGATTATCCGCCAGATTTTTATTATTTTATACAAATATATGGAGATACAGATACAGTTATGCTGCTGGCAATTTCATACATCTATAGTCAAAAATTCAAGCATACTCGCAAATACTGAGTGAAATGTAAAAATATCAACCCATCCTGGTAGTTTGTACTTCGAGTGTATGATTTATTTTTTTATATATTTATTTTGTTTATTTTGTTTGGCTGTGACATTTTATCCTAGTGTAAGCAAACTTTGTTGTACTGTAGTATGTCTTTATCTAAACCATATTTGAGCGCATCGACCGAGCGGCTGTTGAATAATTCAAATTAATTCAACTGAGTTCTGGCTTAATTTAAGTTATAAGGTTTTGTTTCGTCCTTGACTAATATTTTCAGAAAGACTTATTTTGTGGAGACACTTATCTCCTATTAACACATGACCTTTACAGATCTACAGCGTATGTCGTCGATCCAGATAATGAGGGTTTCAGTTTCGTTTCCTCTTTGAATATATTACATTCAGCTATTAAATTGGTATAGTGAATCGGACAAAGCACGGAAACTCGAAAGTAGGGGGACATGTAAAACGGATGCTAGCTATTGAGATAATGAAGCAGGATATCACCTCATGGAGTGTGAAACGTTTACTCACATTTCTATTCTAAATTTATCTTCATGTAAATCTGCCTATCAAGGAACGAACGTGAGCTTACGTCTTCGTGTATAAACAATAATTATTAGAAGAAATGACAAATACATAGAAACGATTCCTCAAATTATCTATTAAACCATCTAAACTCCTTTATCAGCCAAACAGACACCCCCCCCCCCCGCCAAAAAAAAGAAGAAAAAACAAACAAACATAAGGACTATGAATCAGTAGCATTTGGCAAATCGACAGTCCAAGTCCAAAGGAAAATCTGATTTATTTACGTTGTACTTGTTCTCAGACTTTGATTTAGCCCACACAAGTTATGTTACCAATCCCATATAGTACCATTTACTGTATGTCACTACAGAGGGGATGAGTGCCAGGATGCTGAACCAGCAGAGAGAGAGAGAGAGAGAGAGAGAGAGAGAGAGAGAGAGAGAGAGAGGAGTCAAAGACCAGTTGAGACTAAGGACTTTCCATCTGGAAGAATGCAAACCTGACTTAAGTTTCACCAGTCTGGTACCCAGAGTAGCTCGATGATGCCGCAATGTGCAAGGTTCCTTTTCTCCCATCAATGTCCAGGGGATTCTGGTTCTCCGGTTGCCTATACCTCAGAAGATCTCCAATGTGCCGCCCGAGAGTACGTGTTATAAGTTGCTTGTGGTAAAACATTTGGCCAACCTGTTCTGTATGGACCGGTAGGGGAGGGGCTCCATTGCTAAGATGTGTATATTTTCCGCGAAATGTTATTTTCATAATTATTACGATTTGAAATGTTAAAATTGCATTTACACCTTTTAAGATTGAGAACTGATGCATACTGTTTAGGGACCGCCCATTTATTTTGAGGTTGGGGGGCCTGTGATTTAAAAAAAAATATATATGGCTGTCATATAGCTTTAAAATAACCGTCTTGCTTTGATTTTTTTTAGCAACAACACAAAACTTATTATATCCATTATATTATTTGAACAAATAAAGATTTTAAGGTAAAATAATAATTTTTTTACCGGCTCTAAAGAAAAGTCCAGCCTCCCCTCCCCCGCGTAAATTAAATGGTCGATTCCAGATATTCATTCGAGCGCAAAATTGCAGAATTGTTTGCTTCACCTTTGTGAATCAGTGTAGTCGCGAATAAGTATTCGCCAAATGTAAATTATGAGCAGTAGCATACATACAAGATTTATGTGTAACTATTGCAGTTGTTTCTTGCGTGCGAAATAATATATGTGTGTGTGTTCGTATTCTTGGGTCATATATCCGAACTATTTAAATCAGTTCCAAAAACCTATTAGGTCGTGCTGTATGTTGCCATTGAGTCATATACTACAAATTATCTAGACTTATATAAACATTGGAGGAATAACAATAAACGCATGGGTCTACATTGTTGCTGGGGCATTGAGAAGCATGCGGCGATAGGCTAAATTTGCGGCTGATGTTTTTCATAATTACTTGCATGATTTACTATAGGTCAGATTTGTTCCTTTTTAAATGCTCTAGACCCTTCATATGATTTTTTCCTTCTGATTTGTTATCATTTTTATTGATTTCTGGTTATCGTTTCTTATTTTTTTCCAACAATGCTTGTAAAATAGAAACTTAAAGAGCTACCGTCGGTCGAAGGGTCCTTTTGAAGACATGTACAGAATAGTTATGGTTTGCTATAGGAATCGTTTTTGAATGCTTGACATTTTAGTATGT
This sequence comes from Margaritifera margaritifera, assembly GCA_029931535.1. NCBI lineage: Eukaryota > Metazoa > Mollusca > Bivalvia > Unionida > Margaritiferidae > Margaritifera > Margaritifera margaritifera. Next base: position 2,604,105 of record JAQPZY010001427.1, on the reverse strand, counting down.
GAGTTTGAACTAGTTTTCATTTTATTTGATTCCACATTTCCGCCAATATAGTCTCTTTTATTTCATTCTATCAATTAAAGCCCAACTACTGACAAATAGTTAACCAGTGACGATTTACACTGTCAAATTTATATTATTGGCTGATATTACTACTGAATAAAAGACTAACAAACTCAGATAGGTGCTTTGTTTGCTTGATTGATCTTTACTTTCCTATTGTTTTCTGCGTCATTACTTCTGTTTGAATCAAAGCCGCAACGGTATTTATTGCTATAGCAATAGCAACAACATCTTCGCTAGACAAGGATCGTCGATACACTTCGTCGATATGTAACTAAGTGGATCGACGACCTTTGGCTAGTGAAGATGCGCTGACAATTTAAAGTAGATAATCTGTTTGATGTCTGATAGTATTTATAGCAGTATAGATGGGATCACTCGGGTTTGGCAGTGTATACTTTAATCAGATTTCTTGACAGAAGTATTACACTAGGATTAGGGAGCAATTATGACCGACACTCAAGACAGTCTGACACATATGATACGAGGATGTGCCATCCCGTGCTTGTTTTGTCAGATAAATGGTTTGAAATTTTTTGATTTTACAGTTGTGAAGTTAAATATAAGTAAAATATGAATCGTTATAAATTTAGTATATGTGTTAATTACTACAAACGAACTAATAATCTGGAGAAGAAAAGAAAAAAACAAAGATACAGACAATCACATTAAAAGAAAACGAAAGAATTAAAGCAACAAATGTAAAAAATATTGAATTATAATCTTGTATAGTAGTTAATTGAGGCTGGTTAAGCAAGGTTACTTTTTCAAATGTTCAATAAATTCATTGAAAGATTATGGTACAGACTTTGATAATTTAATGTGAAGTTCAAAAGCTCTTAAAATAAAAGCCTACAGTTGGTATAATCTCCTGATTATTACTTAAAGTAGATCTATAAATTTGGCCATATTTGGATGCATCCAGTACTATTTAGGTATATATTTGCGTCTATATTCCACATAACACTGACATTCTAATACAAAATGAAATTCATCCACTATCGAATTCCAAAAACAACATGTTTGATTTTCATATGACGGAAACAAGTAGGCGAGCGGTCTTTGGGACAGTTTCATGGCATAATTTTAACCGTCTAATTGTAATGAAAACTAGCTATATGAAGGAATCTGGTTGTTTCGCGCTCATTTTACGCTAGGAGTGGAGGTACGCCGGCTCCGTCGCCCTCCCAATATATCCTCCTGATTCTTAGTATATGCTGTGCATTATTTATTATAAGATGTAGCGTTTTAGTCATTGTCGATAGGTCATGCTTCTACTATAAGGAAAGATGAGGCAGACGTGATTTTCTTGAACTGTTTATAGCATAAATAGACAAGTTGTCGAGTGAGTCCCTGCTGGCTGTGCACCGTTTACACAACTCGAAGTACAATAGGATGTATTCATGCGTACACACCACGTTAATAAATGCGAAGGCTATAACTAGAGGAATGTTAACATTACAATTTTCCAACCTGATTTGTCTGCACTGGAAGAGGAGGTGCTCCGCCAGGGGTAGGATTAGTAGGCTGGCTCAATCGGGGACCTAATACGCGAGGTGGCCTAATCCCCGCCCTCATGGGCAGAAGAAACTCCACCTCACAAAAAAAAAAAAACATTTAAGGAAAATCCAAAAATTACACTTTAAAAAAATCCTTCAAATAAAAGTATAAATTTTCACAAAACAGAATTTACATTAAATGTGGCCAACCTGTTCTGTATATACCTGGAGGGGAGGGTCTCGGCCCGGTGGAGGGGAGATTAGTAGAATGGTCCAAACTGGGGACCTAGCACGCAAGGCGGGCTAATCCCCTCCCTCTTTGGCAGGAGAAATTTCACTCCCACAACAAAAGCCATTTAAGGAAAACACAAAATTAAATTGTAAAAACAAATCTTCAAACGAAAGATACTATCGTAGGACAGGTAACTAATTTAACAAACACCATAGCTTCACCACATCATACATATGTATCCTAGAGCATTGAATTACCTTTATTTATTTATTTTTCTTTCCCACTTCTAACGCATTGCGTCAGTAACAAGCATGCATGTACCTACATCCTACTATAGGATTACTACTCTTAATAAAAAAACTCTCTCTCTTTACCTCATTCTCGTTTAGGTGGCGGCACCCGGTGAAAATTCAAGGAGTACCATACAAACTATCTATGATCATCCAAGAAAACTCATACAATAAAAGGTATTCCAAAGCCCAGTTCATCCGGCCCAGCCGCATACGGCGGCAATGTTTGGAAAACTAAGAGCTTCGTTAAGTGAACCCACTAATCTGACCCACATATAATTAAGATCATTAGTTGGTCCTAAGTCCAGACCACAATGCGGTAACTGATTATCAACAATTCCTGAAATTTAAAAATAAGCATAGGCACCATGGGAAAACTTCCGTATAAATGAAATTAGACAATATAAGGTGGTTATTAGCCCAGACCATCAGGCCCAGCCGCACAAGGTGGCAACGATTGGTTAAGGTGAGAACAAACACATCATTAAAAAGTGCTTTTGTCTAGAAATGTAGGAATTTTTTTTCCTTGAAACTAACTGGGTCAGCACAAACTTTCCACTCTATTCCTATCCTAAACTAACAATCCTAAAACAATAGCCACCATTACAGAGTTTTCTTACTGATAATAAAAATATTAATTAAGGTGCGAGACGATAACATTTACTTTTGTCAAATAAAATCAAAATTTCAACCCTGGACCAATTGGAGCCATCCAGGGACATCGAAGTGCACTCCTCCTACGCCTTTTCATACTGCACCCACTCGACGAACAATTTAATAGTATACCATGTGTACATTAACCAATGTAATTGACTGTCAGCTAACACAGTCACTCCGGATTGGCAGAAATGGAGACATATAGAAGCTAATATAGCTAGTTACAAATATACACCCGGACAGAACGGAAAGTGCTATTCCTGGATCCTACAGGAGGATGCGTGATAATATAAAGTGAAATTATATATTTAGAAAGACTATTATCATGCAGGTTAGAGGCATTTTAATCTCAAACCGAGATTTGAACCCTGATCCACGAGTTACGGCACCAATCGCCTTCACTGCACGCACCAGCCCCCATCCCCTGTCGAGTAAGGATGGAACATAGTCGACCCACATGCACATAAACAAATTTGTGAAGTCAAGTCCATGACACAGCCTTTTTTATTGTCCCTTAACTACATACAGTAAAGGTATGTGCTATACCACTGTACAAGTACAGTTTTAAAAATTTGACCGATGTGTCTGAGTCGTCTGCCAAAGGCGGAATAACCATATGAGCATAGTCGCTTCCTTTAAGTTTTGGACCTAAGTTTTATGCTAAATTACTGTGTAAATTATTTCACTGTAGTTTTGACACTTTTAACCCTTTCGATGGCGTGGTTAAACCAATTTTGTGCTATGGTTCAGAAGTCTGGGGCTCTAAATATTTGGAAGTAATATAAAAAAAGTGCAACACAAGTTTTGTAAACGGTATCTTAATCTCTCACCTTCAACAAATAATGCTTATGCAGTTGGATAGATACTCACTATGTGTTATGTATTATACAGAGTGCATTAAATGTTGGCTACGTTTAATTCACATGGATCAAAACAGGTATTCCCTATAATTGTTATATAATGTTAAAGCATCTTGATGAAAGTAATCGTATTACATGGGAAGCACACGTGAAAAAATTATGATATTTATATGGGTTTGGTTTGATTGAGCAAAGTTATATTACCAGTTGTTTATATGCGCTCTGTTCCAACTTTATATAATGCTGTTTTATATGTATTATGGGCCGGTGGCATGAAATGCGGAATAAATGTGTTGTATTATACTGTATTGTAAATATGTGCATTCAATAATGAGGTAGAATTAAACAAACAAACTTAATTTGTCATAAATATTACAAAAGAAATTAATACAATCCAAACAGAATAAACGCAATAATAATAACAAAAATGAATCAGCTTGAGATATCATGAATTATATGATGGTTCCATATTTTGTGGAATAGACTGATAGTGTAAGTTTAGCACACCTGAAATATCACAAAAGACGTTTTGATACATGAGTTTATTTATGCACTCCATGTATGTAAAAGTATGGAACTCCCAGGCTGCCACCTTGCTATATGAAGTAGCAATTAACAATTGAGGTATTACCTAGGGAAGGGATAATCATAATGCGATCATCCTTTGATTCTGGAAAGGGTCAAGGATCTGTGCAAGATTAAAAAAGAACCACAACTGCTCATTTGCATAACACATCATATAAAATTAGATCATTTTATGCTGACACTTACCTAGTGTGAATTAGTAGTAATATTTTAGTACCTACTGGAAATTGCATGAACAATGGGCGAAAAATGTTTAGGTTAGGACGATTTTTAATTTGCACATGATATATAATGGAGGTCGGATAGGTGACAGAGATTGGGCTTAAACGTCCGTCAAGTTGCCAGTGTGTTTGTAAATCACATGATGCTCACATCTTTGCCAGCGACAGTATTGGTCGGTGATCCATATGTATCGGCAGATATTAGAGTCTGAGTGACATATTGCGATACGTTAACATTTGAGCACACTAACCCTCTGAGTCTAAACTGTTAATGCACGGCCTCATAATTTTTGTCTTCATTTTTATTGTGCAAGTTAATGAGAGTCCCAATTATCCAAGATATACCATTGTCTACAGTGTCCATGTCTTTTTGTCAATAGTGATATGCGTCCTTAGTCTGTGTTGATTGTTCAGACTATATGTGTAAGCATGTCCTCATTGTCCATGATGACCCAATGTCCACAGTCTCCATGCTTTTGTCATAGTTATGTGCGTCCGTAGTTCGTATTGATAGTTCAGATTATTTGTGTAAACATATCCTCATTGTACATAATGTATCAATGTCCACAGTCTCCATAATTGTGTCAACAATTGTGTGCCTCCTTAGTTTGTATTGATAGCTCATTATGTCTGTGTAAACATCTGGCTGTCCCTGATGTCCCATTGTCCACAGTCTCCGTGTTTTTGTCAGTAATTACGTGCGTCCTTGGTTTGTATTGATAGTTCATTCCAATTTTGTAAAGATATCCTCGTTGTCCATGATGTACCATTGTCCACATTTATCATGTTTTTGAAAATTATTATGTGCGTCTTTCGTTTTAAGTATAGTAGAGGCCATCAGTGGAAAAGAGTGCGTTAAATACTTAGGTCGAATTTAACAAACAAGCTTTATATGTCATAAATATTATGAAACAAATAATACAATCCAAATAGAACAAACTCAATATAATGAAAAAAAGAAATCAGCTTGAGATTTCATAAATTATATGGTTTTAGATTTTGTTTAATAGTTTGGTGTCATGTAGAAACTTTTCGTGATAATGTCTATTTACGCACACTTACAATAGCACCATAGATGTTTTTGCTACATGAGCTTATTTACAAAGTCCTGTCGAGTGTTTCTGTCTAAACACATGTATGAACTGTATGGAATCACCAGGCTGCCACCTTGATGCATGAAGTGACAATTAACAATTAAGGTGTGATGTATTACCTAGGGACGGGATAATCATGATGCGTTCGTCCTTTGATTCTGTAAAGAGTCATGGGCTATCTGTTATTTAAAAAAAAAAAAAAAACACAATTACGTCTGAGTGCACTAACCCTCCGAATGTGAACCGTTTATGCACAGTCTAGTAATGATTGTCTTCATTTTCTTTTTGCAAGATAATGAGAGTCCCAATTGGTCATGATGTCCCATTGTCTACAGGTTCCATGTTTATGGAATAGTTAGGTGTGTCCTCAGTTTGAATTGATAGTACATACGATTTGTGTAAACGTGTGCGTCCTCGCTTGCATTGCAAAATTTCATATTTCTTAGAATTAATCCTACAATACCCTCCTCGATCCGTCACCGTTTGCTATAAGTTTACTGCCAGAAGCTATTTCTTTTTACTCCAGGATAGCTAGAACAAATTTCCTCTGTACGTGGTTCCATACCAGAGTCCTCGATATGCATAAGATACAAGAATGTGTGTGTGTGTATGTATGTGTGTGAATACCTGTGGTGTTTAACTACGTATTCGTATCTCTAATATACCGGAAATATTTTGTTAGAAAGTTGGACAAATATGGATATATTTGATAAAAAGATGGTTTTGTCTACGATATATACAAATGCTATTTCCATGGAAATGATAAACGTTGATCAATCCTTCAAGACTGCGAGACAAGTTGAACCTATAACATTACGTGACCGTGATAAACAACTTTAAGTGCAACGACGATACAACGAGGGATGATATGCATTTTAATCATATACATACTGCCTACCTAGACATTGCATAATTATAAAGGCCATGTTTTTGAGTTAGCGGTAACTGAATTTAATTCGGTAACACATCACACTGAGTTAAAAATAGTTTTTCTAAATATTAAATAACAGCCAGTTATACTGTGTATGGGTCAGTAACTGCACGACTTATGTCAGCCTCGTACAGCACTGACTCATCTACTATTTCCTGTGTAGTTTTGCTGAAAAAATAGTTGGAAAATACGCGCAAACTGGTAAGTGTTTAAGTGAGATATGTAGTAATAAGGACTGGCTAAAGAATCTAGAGATTCAAATGCCCCAACATACATTCTTGTTTTGCCTAAAAACGATAGACTAATACTTCTACTCAATCTAATACCAACAACATTCATGGGTGTAGGAGGCATGTGTACGTACTATTGTCTTCTTCTTTCTTTCCAAGAACAATTACATGCTGGAATTTCATGAATTCCCATCCGCAGGCGTGTTAAACAAAAACTCGGATATTCACCTAATTATAAAAGGCATCCGAAATTGTATCTGAAGCCATATACAATTTTATTTTATTTTAATCAAAGTGAGATACATTTTGAATAGTTTAGCTATATTTAATGAAAATAATATATGACCCCTCTTGTTCATGTGGAATCCAGTTCCCTTTTGTATCCGCTATACCAACACTATTAATAATTTGTGTTTGTACTGAATCTGTTATGCTATTTGTCGGACCTGAGATGGCAATGAAGTTTATTGTAGTTTTGATTTGTTACAAGTGCTCTTTTGTGTCTGTAATTTAACTATGTATGTGGGAGAGAGAGAGAGAGAGAGAGAGAGAGAGAAAGGGAGATAAATCCTAATACAGTGTACATGAACGCTACTTGTGTGCTCCTTCTTCTGTACGTATTGCTCAACATATAAATTGAAACATTGTCATTGTATTTTGATGAATAATTGGACTGAATAGTTTATAATATTTATGTAAATGTGCTGTTTCATGAAGATAATAATAATGGACCAATATAATGTTGCTTCTTCTCACATTCGCTGCATTTCGTAAATCGCGTACATGATAAGCTGCTGTTTCCTAATAATAATAAAAATAATAATAATAATAATAATAATAATAATAATAATCTTTATTTTAGGACGATAACACATTTGGTCATGAATGAGCAATCTGCAATGTTGTTCTCAATATATAACAGGTTATGTTATAAAAAATCACTGCTTTTGTTGATCTCTTTGACAAAAAAAAAAAAAAGCTTCGGTAACGACTATGTCGATACTGCAAAACTAATCCAGTTTGAAAGTGAAATGCCGTAGAGGGGAGGGGAGGAGGGTAGAGAAGGAACAGGAAGGTAGCGAGGTGGATAAAAATTTACATTCAGATAAGAGAGGCGACCAAAACTTGATAATGGTGGATATAGTACATTAATAGATACTTGGAAATATGTTTCTGATATGATGTGTTCATAAGCTGACTTCTTACAAAAATGATTTGTTAATCATATCAGGTTTCCAATATTTCAAAAGAAACGAATGGGCGCTGAATTAGTCACACACTATTCCATCTATCAGAATGTTTGTTGTCTGTTAGACGTTTTAGTTGGTCTTTCACTTGTCTAAACGAATACAAGTTTTGGAAATACTGCCTGTGCTTTCCTCCAATTATTCAATGCACAAATTCATCATCTGTCCAAAACTCCGTTCACTCGTCTGTGCGTTTTTCTGTCCGTTTTCCCTGTCAGTCTGACCATTTGTTTGTCCGTGTATGGCCCGCCCGTTTATATGTTCGCCCATCTGTCTGCACGTCCTTCCATCCTTTTATTTGTCTATATGTTTGTTTGTTTATCAGTTCCTTCAGTCACCGGTTCGCCAATTGCTCATATGTCTATTTGCTCTTTGCTGATCCGTCCGTTTGTCTTTTCATCTCGTCGTTCGTCCGCCCATTTGTCCTCTTTTGTCCATCAATTGTTGTATTTGTCTGCCAGTCTTAACAACCGTCTGTTTGTCTCGTCAAAAAGTTGACTGTTTATGTCGTCTTCAAATAATTTTAGCTGAAACCGAATATATATTACAAAGATAATACACTCCGAAAGCTGGCTTTCTTTTCATAATTGTACTTTTGGTTTTGCACTTTAAAGGAGGATTGTAAATCTTTTATTCAGATGAAGGAAATTTAAAGAGGAAGCTATAGTGAAAAGGAGAGTTTTTAGTCTTAATCGTGAGCACACCTGCTTACCTACATACATACAATGTATATATATACAAGAATTGCATATTTGGAAATAACTGTGAATGCATGTCATTCGACAAATTATACTTCAAACACACTTGCTTACTATTGACTTGATTGTTTCCCGTTTGGTCAAACATCCAAGCACAACACACACTTCAGACTTCGATAGATGAATTGTATGCGTATACAACGGTCATTTTAAACCAAATACATACTCTGTCAAACAATATAGAATCAACATTTATAAGCACAAATGACCAAATATCCAGCATCACAAACTCATGGTTGTGTATGACGAATCAAACTTAATGCAGCTTGAAGACTTCAAACAGTAAATATTTGAAGCAAGAAAGAAAACAGATGTATTACTGAACAAAACACAAAACGTAATCAAATTGATAAAAGCTAGTACAAGGGATCCGAGGTCGGCCATTATCCAGATAAACATGGGTAACTAACTAAATGACAAACTAATACATACTATAGAAAGTTATGAACAGCCTCAAACAGATCGCAATCGATTTAGTCATGTTCCTCTCCCACCAAATAAGACCCTCATTACAGGATCATCTGTCCTAAAAGAATCAACACCAGAGGACTTTCACGTGATGTGCATGTGAAACCATATCCTGGTGCCACAACTGACAGTCTCAAAAAGAATTGAACAAACTTGATTTCAATAAATACCACACAGTTATTGTCCAAGTAGGACCAAAAACTATACTAATAGGGGTCTGGACCTAAATCAGTTTGAGGTCAAATACAAGTCCCTTATCAACCAGTTACTCCTACAGATATATAAGGTTCTTGTATCTGACCTTATTCCGAGACTGGACGCAACCTACCATACATATCAAAGCAGGACACTTTTCTGCTATTTCTCACTGAACTGTTCGCAAAACATTAGTTCATTAACCTTCTCTAAAACAGACCCGGATTAGGATTTTTCTATCGGGAACCACTGTTTCCCACATATTCTAAATAAACACACTCCCATACAAATCATAAGAATTACACGATGAAAACAACCAGAATGGTGTACTGGTGAAATCGCCGAGGCGCAACGTAACCGAAACTAAACTACTATTATAAACGTTAAGAATTCACCAATTATCGGAACAAAGCCAAATCCCTCATTGTAACACACGAACTCTCCTTTTTCCAAAAAGTCATTGATCCAGACTGATAACAGATCCATCTGGAAACACTTGCAAGATATAACTTCTACGAAACAAGTCCTTCTAAGTTCATCTGAAATTATAATTCAAAGCACTAGTTATACTGATGATCACTATATTGCAAACTAACTGAAGCTATTTTTTACTAATATTTCCCAAACATTTGATATGTCTAATTTTACAGAGCCTAAAATAGACAAAATTACTGCCTTCGTGAATGAAAGGGTACCCGATCATGCTAGTTTTAATATCCCTCCAATTACATTAACTGATACTATTGATATTATCAACAAAATAGAAACAAACAAATCGGCGGGTCCAGATGGATTCTCCCCAAAGTAATGGAAGTGTTGACTTTGTCAATCTCTGAGTCATTAAAAGAAGTAATTATCTGTAGTATCACTTCTTGTAAATTTCCAGAATTTTTGAAATAGCTAAAGTACTCGCAATTCATAAGGGAAATGAAAATAAAAACCTATATAATAATCGACCTATATATGTTCTATCTGTAATTTCAAAAATGACTGAAAAACATGTCAGAAAGCATCTTTGTGTATATCTTAACAGGTACCAACTCCTCTATAATTCAAAGTTAGTTTTCCGACAAAAACATTCATATCAAATTGCATTGACGAAACTTACAGACTAGGGCTACTAGCGATCGAAGCTGGCGAACTTACTGGCTCAATCTTCATTAATTTTAAAAAAAGCATTTGAATTGGTTGACCATTCGGTGCTCATTAAAAACTATCAGTCTACACGTTTTCTTCAAATTCAGTTACTTGGTTCACATTATATCTCAAGAACAGACCCATGTTGTTTGTACGGGTAAATATACTTCCGATTCAAGTCATATTTTAAGTGGTCTTCCTCAAGGCTCTAAATTAAAGCCTTTTCGTTTTCTACTGTCTATCAATGACTTAGCATTGTATCCAGTGCACTCAAACACCGATCTTTTGCTGACGATTACTGCATATATATGGTAAATATTTTAACTCCACTGAAAACAAAGTTCAAATTGACCTCAACAATTTATCAGTTCGGTGTCAACAAAACAGAATGCATATCATTGCATCTAAAATGAAATGTATGACAATCGGAACAATGCAGCGCGTATCCACTAAAATGGATTTACTTCTAGCTCAAAATGGCATAGACGTGTCGAGTGTTAAAAACAAAAGAGTTATTCGTCTATACATTGATCAACACATCAGCTGGAATATCGATCACACACTTATGTGTAATAGTCGTCAAAAGAATAATTCTCTTAAAATTACTGTCGAAATTTCTACCTCCCCAGTCGCTTGTACTTTATTTTTTGGGGTATATAGTACCACTGATAGACTACGATTATACCATAGAGGGAAATACGTCCAATTATATATAATCCCAGAAAGGACACAATTCCAGAAAATGGCCGCGTGCATAATTATGAAACTTCTTATTACGACTTCCTCGAATGATTTGTCTTCACGTCTAAAATGGCAACTATACAAAAACGTATTCTTTTAAAAGAAATCGTGACAAAAAAATCTCTAAACGATTTTTATCCAGATTATATCTCTAACCTTATTGAACTTAGATAATCAAATACTGAGCGTAATCTCCAATAAACAACTAATAACATATCCAGATTCCGAGATCGAAAACCAACCATTTCAAAAGCTCTTTTACTGTATCAGCACCTACCTTTTGGAATTCCTTACTCCTGATGATATGTAATTCAAATTCCCTTTCTTCGTTTAAAATCGCATTAATTCTCTCTTGACCAGCTGGAATGATATATTAAAGCCTCTCAAAACAGCAGTTTATCATTGTATCCAGAGATAATCTGTGTGTGGATTATTCTATGTATATATGTCTTCTGACATGTTGAAATAAATATACCTGTCTATAGTATAGTGTTCACATATGCACCTGTTGACAACTATAGTTACATATATTAATCCATTTGAAATCTGTGTGAGTGCTTGTGCAACTGTGAATTTTTATAAAATAACCTGTTAAAAGATTGATCACCACATGGCAGATGGGTCTTTCATGACCAAAGTGCCATCCTAGTTAAATAAAGATTATTATTATTATTATTGTTACGACTCCATGGTCTAAGAAAAATGTAACCGAAAGAAAGTGAAACCAACAAATCAAGGAAAAATCAACAAGCAATTTATTTCTACATAATTAAAATTAAAATCAAAAGACACTTACAGTAACGTGAATTAAAATCCAAATAATCCAATAATCCTAAGTGTCCTAATCACAAGTCCTAAATATAGAATGTTCCGAATGAATTACTGTATCTTTCAATGTGCTGATGTGCCAGTAGTCTTTCGTGTCCTGATGTGCCAGTAGTCTTTAATGTGAAGACGTGCCAAAATGAAATACTCCAGAATATCTTTGAATAAGTTCACATAAATCCCAAAATATTCAATTCAAAATCCAAAATCCAAAAGTCTATGAGCACTATAATCCAATGAATATTTTAAATAATTCCTCTCTCTGAATTTGGAATGATTTTTCACTACTGTGATATCCGATTACTAAAATAAATTCTTTAATAGACTGATCTTAATGACATGAAGTTTTGAGTCGGAATGGAACCTTGTTTACCAAATGCTGTATAAATATAAGACAAATCATATAAAATAATATTCTAGAATATGTGTCGTCTTAATGGAATTTTAGCTGTGTGGACATGATTTTTTACACATAATTCGAAAGGAAATTCTAGTTTTATCTGTAAACAAAATCAACCGTGACCTCAAATTGAATCAACAACTTGTTTACCAAAACTGTCCTTGAACTCAAATACTAAGTAAACAGTATAATTCAAGGACAATAGCTAAACATGTAACCTTGATATATAACATTAAGGTTTGAGCAAATATCAAAGTCAAGAAACATTTATAATGCCCCGAAATAGTTATACTATTATTCAAACATCATACATAACATTATAAATAGGAAATAGCAGCTAGTCATGCACGAGATTTAATAATTGTAGAGAAGGTGATAAAAAGCAAAATTATATTGGTGCATTAATATTATCTTCATGAAACAGCACATTTGCAAGTGTATATGAGTGTGTGTATGTGTTCCATAGAGAGTGAGTGCGTGCACATGTGTGTGCGCGAGCGTGTGTGTGTGTATTTCTATTAAGGGAATGTTTAATCGCTCCTATGGAAACATATGATACTGCACTGGCGTGTAACGCGATCATGTTTCTTTCCTAAAACTTACTTGTATGAAAGATATAACCATTCTAAACACCCTAACCTATCATCATTTGGACCATCTAGGCTATTTCTGCGAAACAACAAAAAATATTCTTCAGATGTATATCGATATTGTAATTTGCATAAAAATGAAATATTTTGTTCGCGCAAAATGTATTCGCAAAAATAGAAACCAGAATCTATTCGGACCACCTCGGTATTTTTTACAATTGGATTGACCACCGGATTGACAGAGAAGTTGCGAATGAAAAAATAGTTTCATGCATTCGCAACTTCTTGGTCAATATTTGTTTAGGAAATAACAGAGATGGTCCGAATGGCAGCTAATGGCACTTATTTGCAAACATTCATGGTTTGATCCGTAGGACTGACCAAGAAGTTGCAAATGCGTACCCGTAAAGCCGCAGCAACGGGCAATACCTCCCAAAGCGACAAGGGAGTTTTAAAAAAAGAAATGCTAAATAAACTGTTCACCGCTTGCCCCGTCTCTTTCTCTCTCTCTCTCTCTCCCTCAAACACACACACACACACAGACACACACACACACATGCACATATACACTTACACTTATATATAACTGCAAATACATATTAGTATTCACCCATAATTTCCAGTAATACAGGTAACTTACAATGACGAAGAGTTAGATTAAATTTTTCTATGAAGGTGACGAAACATTACCCTTATGATTCTGTTAATCTGACTAATCTAATAATAGAAAAACTAAATACACTACATTACTAAAATAAATAGTTGGTATAAAATTGATTAATTTCGCTAAAAAACAATCTCAACTATACAACTGAGAACCGTTGACCCCTGATGCAAAAGGCTTTATAATGAATAAGAAAATGTCGCCATATTGAATAAACATTTGGAATAGTATAAATAATAATAATACAAAACATATCAGTTTTGCTAAATATAAATGGAAAAAAGAGCTTTAACTTCTTCCTCTTGCGCATCTATGTATACACTGTAGTACACAAACAGAACACATCACTCATATATTTGGAACGTTGATGCACGCCATTTGATGTTTTCCGCTGTATGTGACGTTATCATCATTTTGCATTAAAACACATCAAAGACTAATACCCATGTCAAAGCCGAGACTGTTCTATGAATTTCCCATATTTGGAACGTTGATGCACGTCATTAGATGTTGTCCGCTGTATGTGACTTTCCAATGCAGTAGATATATTTGGACAAATATCATGAATATATGACACAAGGCCGATTATAGGCAAAAGCGAACCTTGTCCTTTTTGCTGCTCTTTAATGGATGATGGATGTGATGTGCCTCCTTTATTCATATGAACTCCGAAATACGTGGGCATTTTCATAAATAATTATGCACACGTTTCAAGAATGTACTTGAATTTAAGCTGTTGCGAAGATTATTTCACCTGTAAATGTTAACTGAACAAAAAAAAAAAAAAAAAAAAACAAGCAAAAAAACAAACAAAAAACAAACAAACAAAATAAAAAAACCCAACCGCCCCTCCCCCCAACAACATAGTTTTGTTACAAATAGACCGTATTTGTAATGGCTTTTCGACTTTATTGCAGAGGTGATAAAAGCAAGCGGAGCATCAATTCTAGACCTTATATGTCGTAAGTTAGCTTAATGCTCTCGCCCTCCTGGTGTTATTGGCCTACGATGAACGGAATTTTAATGTTAAAGGTGAGCCCCGAATATGCTCCACCTATTTACCTGCAACATACCTGATAACATCCAACACAAATGATAAACACTGTGCATTGATACGATAAAGATGATAAACACATAACATATTGGTTGTTAACTTTTAATGATTTTCAGTCATATATACATGATATTCTTTTACCGCAAGGGTCAAACTCGCATTTCTCGAGAAACTACGTGTTTAACTTTTAGTATGAGTCTCTCTTCTACTTCATAGGGGAGGGGGAAGAACACAGACTTTGTGTGAATGAACTTATGGTTATTTTCCCCTTGACCATATACGCCTGCAATACTAAGGTTATATGTAACGTATATTTCCGAGATAATTTGTTTATTATTCTAACGCACATCTTGTCATTCTGCAGTCAAAGTAAAATGCGTCTATACATTAATTCAAAATATGATATAAGTCATGCACATATTATTTGAAATTCGATTCAGTGACTTCTTACAATTCAGGTGAAGCCGACCATCTCCAGTGGACATCATTTGTTACAGCGTGGCAAGTCACTGAGCTTGGTCACTATTGCTTCCTATTGAAATATATACTCTACTAGTAAACCCAATATACTTGAATCATATCATATTTCATTCGTTTCCATCATAGACTGAGACAAAAGCCCTGTCATATGTATCCATACATCACTAGTAGACAACATGATCTATATTTTCAGTGTCTTTTAACTTAGTATGTCCTGTCATGATAATCAATCAATCAGTGGTAATAAGATAAAGACAATTTACCGCCACTTAAATCAAAAAAGAAACAGGTATCGTCTTTCTTATTGGCACTAAAAACATGACCTGATGCTTCACCGTTTATTTGTTGATTTGTTGTTGTTTTTTTTGGTTTTGCTTTTGGACAAAATGTACATAATTTATTTGGCATACCATGTTAATGTGTCACGCGTGACCGATATTTGCATTTTAACAAACTTTTGCTGAACACGTTGCGTAATGTACTCCTACCATCTCTTTAGTACAATACGCATTCATGAACCATTCAATATATCATTGAAATTTGTTTCAGTGACAGACTTCATGACAGAGGATATAATGCCTCCGGTATCATTTTCGGGCGTCCTTTTCTGTGTTGTCATTGCCCTTCAAATTGAACTTGCTCTCGGTATGTATCCAATACATGCATAACTCCGTTATAAAAACATCTAGTCATTTTACAATCTCAATCTCGTCGTCTCAGACTTCTTGATGACAGATGTGATCCTACCTTTTCACACACAGATATGTGTATCAAGTTAAAGTAATCTTCATTTAAAGTATAAGCATATGCTTACAACATATAATACATCAAATATCAATTATTTAAGAGAATAATTAAATAACAATAGGGATCATTCATGCAACAAGACAAATTATACATATATATTGCAGGCAATCAATAAAGTACGTTCAAACTTAGTCGTATGTAAATTAAGAGATTACATACAAATTACAACAATTCATGCAAATCAATGCAGTAATGCACATAATTGCACACGACTTAACAAAGTAAATATATGCATGCATAGATATACTGTGTATGTATTGGGGCATGGATGTAACCTCTCTACATATATACATACACAAAACATTCATAAGTACATATATATATATATATATATATATATATATATATATATATATATTTGAAGTTATTTGTTTCTTCTTTTGAAGTTATTTATTTACGTATTTATCTTTAATTTTTTGTTTAGTTAAATAGCTTTAATTTACTCAGTTTCGATTGATTTATTTTATCTTTTAATTTATTTATCCTTATTTCCGTATATGATATGTACAAACAAGCAAATAACGAAATACAGGTAGGACTACTGAAGCAACGAAACAGAAAAAAAGAGATTATGTACTAGAAAAAGGATAACAAAGTATCCAAACTTCGTTTCACAAACTAAAATGGCTGCTACGTGCAAAACTGTATTTATTTGCAGCTCTTCCCTTCTTTTGTTGTTCTCTTTTTATTTTTTGGAAGGTATTCGTTTATGCTTTTTCCTCATCTATCTGTGTTTTTTTGTCATTTAAATTTTACTTCATTTGAAGTTGTTTGTTTTATTTATTAATTTATTACATATTAGATGCATAATATATATATATATATAAATATATATATATATATATATATATATATATATAAATGTTTATTTCGTTGTCTCCTAATTTAGTATTGCCTGCATTTTTGTCGTTCTTCATTGTTTATGGCCTATAAATAAATAAATAAATAAATAAATAAATAAATAAAGTTTGCACTACAACATCGTTAACATCTCATTTGAAACATAATAATAAAAATAATATAGTGTGCATATTATATCTACCCTTCTTTATTTCAGCAGGTGTTCTCTTTGTATAATGTAGCAATAAAATAATTCTAAAAATATATTCATACATACATACATTCACACACACAGACACACACACACACACACATATATATATATATATATATATATATATATATATAGGGTAGGTGCTATATATTCATTTATTTATTTACAGTTGTATATTTTATATATACTTTATACAAGATGAAATCATTGGAAGTCGAAATAGTGAAATAAACAATATATTGTTATTTAATGAATATGTAATCTCTATTCTTATGAAATATTTATTAAAAAAAACTAGATCAGGAATTGATAAAGTCACTGTAATTATATCAAGCGGCATAACATAATTATTTCTTTTTTAAATATTTATATATATTTATCTTAGCTTCTATATGTATCATCTGGTTAAAAAACAAAAAATAACAACAGAAAAGAAGAAACAATTATATATATATATATATATATATATATATATATATATATATATATATATATATATATATATATATTACTATTTTTATATTGAAAAGAATACCATCAACTATTTCTCAACAGAAAGAAATAAATATACTTATGGGGTAGATTCAATCACCACATTTGTTTTTCCCATAATTTCAATTTCTGATTGTAACGGTCGTTAAGCGAAAATTAATAAAATTCCAAAAATAAAATTGTCATTCCACAAAGTTCACAGAGTGAAATCAGATGAATTATGGGACATATTGCATTACTTTCAATTTTTTTATAGCCTGACTACTTCTCATTAATAAGAAACTTGTACATAAATCTGTATATTTTTTGTCTTGTGAAAATATGTTTATTTACGAAAATGACGGTCACATATGACGCTTGATAAATAAATGACAGTTGAAAATTAATTACTTCTGTAAATATCATTCTACAATTGTCCAAATCTATTCCAATTTCTAAATAAAACCGCGGAGAGGTTGTTTTTGAAATTATACATATTGGTATTGATAACGAAACTACAGGGCGCACGGGTCACCAAATAAATGAGCTCTTTGGTAGTAAAACGTACAAGGGTTGTGACTCCTCGCCTTATGACAGTGTCGCAAGAGTGAAGCCATTGTCGATTTATGGGTTCACCGTCAAATTTATGAACGTCATCAAAAACAGACACTCTGTACATTCATCGATTGAAAGTCAAGCTAATCCCCTGTGTTTTAATCTGATACATATATAGTGTCCTTTGAGTAACTTATCCAGGATATGACTATTTCCTATGTCCAGGTAGGAATGTGCCAAGAACATTCGTAATCATATAATTGATGTCTTATTATGACTGATAATTAGGAGTTGGCTTTAGATTCAGGTGTACATAGTTTCTTACAGTTTTTATTTCTCTGTCTTTTATTTTTTGTTTTTTATGCCAGTTCTTAACTTACTCTACGAGTTATTATTGGAAGATATGACATAACGTGAATATTCTACATTTTCGTGTTGGTTATGAAAACAGTGGACTAAGATTTACAGCAACCGCTAAGTTTCCATTTTATATAATATTTGCTGTCGAAAATATTGTTCTCTCATAACAGTATGGAATGCACAATGTAAATCATAGTGCACATTTTTTTATGAATGTTCAGCTTTGTTATGGAAGAACGTCTCGACGAATATCATCTCGTGTGAGCATAATGATGTCCAACTGATATGGGAATACGAGCTCGACCCTGGGGAGTATGTCAAGGCCAAAACTTGGTTCACTGGAATAAACAAGACGACGAAAAGAATAGCCTTCTGGAAAGACACAGATGGACTAATAGTAGATCCCGCATACACAGAATGAGTCACGATGACTGGACATGATTCGCTCCTTCTAAGAAATGTAACAACCAGTGACGAGGGGATGTATACTTTAATTGCCAACTTTCCACTCAGTTCAAAGCCAGATCCAAGGTTAACTCTGAACCTCACTATTTACAGTAAGTATATTATGATTGTATGTATGACGATATTTACCTGAAAAAGTCTAATCAAGACGCTTATGAAATATTTCACCTTCAACTAACGCTTGGCAATAATTGTGCATCATTATAGAACCATTTTGTGTCTTTTATTTATAATATAATTTGATGGCATGGATATGTTGGTATGATTATCCGCAGTATTTACTGGACTTCGTATAATACAACAACCATCGCGATTGAAAATGCAGAAGAGCTTTTATTTTATACTTCAACTTACTGTTCTACCGGACCACAAACATAAATCTATTTAGAGTAAATTTAATACAAAATATCCCAAGAAATCCTTACAAAATGTATATTTTCTTAAGTTTGCTTAATCTTCCATCACATAGTTCTAGATTGTTACATAAAAAGACAAAACAAAATCTTGCATAATTTAATTCACTGAGAAGAAAATCTCATTCGTAAATGCAGCAGACCTATACGTGGAATGAAACGATGCATTTCTCAACATTTGTATTTACTTTGCAGTGGATGTGCACAGTACTTTGGACTATACACAATATAAATAAGGCACTATATATTATGAAGTCTGGGTACGAGTGAAATTATATGGATTATTATTATGTTTGGTAGCAATAGTATGGATACGTATCGTCATTACCGAGTTTCCTGACCCAACTATTAATTCTGGATGAGAAATGAATCTCAAAAGACACATTTTACTAAACGATGATCACAACTATATCGTGTCTAGTCATGAACATAATTGTGCCCTTCTTCATCTTTGAACTATGTTAGTACACGTGGTACCATCCAATACTGCGCTAAAGACGACTGTCATCCTAATAACGTTTGTAATCATGGCTAAAAGTCTAAATGACCAACTTCTCGGTTGTTGCTCAACATTGCCTTAGTAAGATACACGTCTTACAGAATAATGTCACCCTATTGCAAGCAACGTGCGTGAAGATATTATATACACCAACAATAAACGGAAATGCGATGCAAGACATGAAAACTAATCATAAATGGATTGATACCACTTGCTATATGGCGAATGATTTCAAGTATGCAAAATATGTGCATGAATACTTTCATAGAGTACATTTCCTTTCATGGGTTGTGTCCGACTAATGTTTTGAAATGCTGGCGAAATAAAAAACAATTATGAATGAAACCCCCTAGTTTAAAATGACATATATTACTTTTAAAGGTATTGGTAAATGAAGGACTGGGTTTGAAAGGGACAACGGTAATGATACAGACTTTCAATTTATACAACTGCTGGTTTCAAGGTTTTGTCCTTAAACATGACTCCTTTTTTAATATAGCACACCAATGCTAAATGTGTACACAATATAAATGCACAACAAACACAATCAATTCTTCATCTGTGTCAAAGTGTATTTTCCCTTTTCTGTAAAGATACTGAAGGTCTTTGAAGAGACAACTCCTGTTTTCTTTACGCTGGTCTCTTTCCATGATTTGAAACAATTTAAAATGCGAACGAAAGAAACAATGGCATCGGACTTTCTTTTAACTATGTCTAGTACCATTCTTATTTTATTTTACTAATTTCATAAACGTAAGCCTGTATTATCTATATTATATGATATTATATGAAAACTACTAGTCTTCATTTGTCATTCACTGAAAAAATTATGTCAATGTTTTAATAACAAAGGTTTGCCAAAACCATTTAATGTATAATTTTCTCTATATCTGTTTAATATGAAATGAAATCAATAGTAGAGTGTTGACAAGTAATTGTTTCTGGTGTTTTCAATAATGCAATGTGTTGTTCTTGAAATATTGCGATATCATTCCTCCGGCCTTTAGCTTTCATCACGAAAGTTATATGAATTTTAGTATGTAAACCAACATATTAATTTCCGAATATAGTGATAAAACTTTCATCTCATTTACATACTCATTACCTGTTCTATGTAAAAATATAGTTTAAAATTCAACTAATAAAATGTAAGTCACGAATTGGTTTCCATTTAGTTGATGAGTTAAACTGAAGTCAAAAGAACTTTAAATTTCATACAAATAATCCCATTCAAATGTAAGGATGTCTTTTTGTGCATTAGACGTCCCTTCGACGATTTTGATATGTTTATGCTTTCCCCAAACATGGAATATGTAGACATGTTTCGAGACCCTCTAATGTCTCATATACAGGGAGGAATAATCATGGAGTGCCTGTCCAATGCAATTCAAAACACGAATATTTTCGTGCCAAAACAATATCAGTCTTTACCAATAAAAGTGGCATGAACATAAGGAAAATCAAGCATAAAATATAAACGATATACCCTGTACAATGTATGTAATTTCTGTTTAATTTTATGTTATCATTGGTAATAACATACACACCTTTGTCATGCTATCTCATATTTTTTAAGACAAACACTTTCGACCGTAAGGCATAATTTCTGGATTTTTGATATTTTGTTTTACATTTTCTGCTTTCTTGTTCACCGACTACTTTTATTGTACTTGAAAGATATGCGCGAATAACCCTGGAATGATGATTGCATCCAAAATCAAGGACTCTTTTATTTCCTCTAGTTAAAAATGAGTTCGCAGATAATAATGACGAAATACAAATCTCAGCGTTACATTTATTATATATTAAATAAATCACTTTTGTGAGAGTAGAAATTATAAGTGTGTATGTGTACATTTATGACCACAATATAGTTCAGTCGGTGGTGATCTTTTTATTTCGCTACAAGGAGAACCAGAAAAGGAATTGCGAAGGTAGATGCAAGGAAAGAGGAGGAGAGGGCACTAATAGTTGTTGCAACATCAACATGAGTAGAAGAACTTTTCAATTTGAAGGTGTTTTTGCTTTTACCTCTTTTGTTGCGCCTGTTGTTGTCGCTTTTCTTTTTGTATTTATTCATTTTTCTTGTTTATTATTTACATTTAGAATGTCTCAGGACTTTAAAATGACTTAATAGGTAGCTATGTTTTATTTACAGTTGCTCCGTTAAAGGGAGAATGTCGCTGTATGCTTGATATTAATGCCAGCCACGAGGAACTGCGTGCATTTTTACACTCTGAGCAAGGGTGCGGAAAACCATCACCGATACTGACCTGGAAGGTCACCAGAAATAAAACGGTAAATTCTCTTCCAAAGCAGCGATAATTTAGCAGAATGCCCATTTTAGACATATTAATATTTGTATATCTTTAAAATTATTCATCGAACTAATAATCGATACTCCATTACATGTACATGTTGTTTCTTTAGATACTACAAAGCATTTAAATTTTCTTCTAAGATTAATATGCTGCAGTTCAAAATATTTTATAATTTGTCATTATATGGAAATTATGGGGACGCAAAAGAACTAATACATGGTCAATGAATTTACTTATTTTTTTAAGACAATTTAATATTCTCAATCTATGTCATCTAAACAACAATATGCTTTTCAAAGGATATTAAATAGTTGCTATGGTTTTGGATGATTGTATGTCTAGTTAATGTACATTGTATATCTTGTCTCGTGTTCTACTATGAATTAGCAGAATAATTGTGGCAGATACCACTCAATTGTTTGGCGTATGTTGTTCTGCAATTGGTTGATTACTGTGCATGTACGCTAGGACACTTATGGCGCATACATATTCTATGGAAGCAGTATTTGTTAATGCAAATTATTATTTATGAATGAAACATTCATATGATATGAGTTGTATTCATACTAGTCGGTGTTGCTCAAATATTTACTCCCTCATTTATAGCTTATTCAAGAGATGGGAAATGGTACAAGCTACTGAAACAATTTTGGTGACAAACACTTATGATAAATGTAACATGTTGGGCACAAATCACCCGCGATTTCCTGCTAGCATAATAATACATTCTTGTAGCACAACTTGTATGCAGTTTGATACCTACTGATGTGGTCAATACTTATATAGTATTGCGTTTGTGTTGGTGGTACTAAAATATGGTGAATCAAAGCGTTCTGTGTAAATTGCTTTCTGACCTCAGAATGCTTCGCTATCCTAATAATTAGAAACTAGTCCTTTATACCGCTTACAAAATGGTCTGAGATTACTAATTTCTGTTTATATTTTAAGTGTCAGTTATACTTATGTTCTACTCAATCTTATGAAATTTCAATGTACATCAGAAAAAATACTGTGTAGCATTAACGCTGTAATATATTCTCAATATGCAAGACTCTTTTATTTGGTCTTTTGACTAAATTACTTTTTTTTCCTACTTCTCCATGCACTTCCTTTAGCATGAAACCGATAATATTGTCTGTAAGCATCGATATCACATATACCCGTGGTACAACGCCACCACTCTGTATTTTGTATACTATAATTTGAAATGTATTTGTGGATACTACAGTAAATCGCCTGATCTAACGTGTCCTTTAAAAGAATAATTGTGTTAATATGGAGTTAGAAAGCTGAATCCAAGCAGATGTCCTTGTTGAAAGTTTGATCTTTCTTTTAAATTAGATGAGGAATGACCAATTGATTCTTGGCACAAATGACAAAGGAGGAATGTATAAAGCTTGCTTAGTGGGACCAGCTGTTGACATGTGCTTTAACGGTGACAATGAAACTCTCTGTAAATCTTACATAGTTCATACAGAAAGAGGTAAGCATATAATGTTTCTTTGTTCTTTTAAATTAGGTTGCATGTGTATGTAAAGGTCACATGTGGCTTATATCATTCTGTCCATTTTTTTCTACAAGTAAAAATGTGGAAAGTAATATTTTTGCTTCCAAAAATAGAGTTAGTTAAAATGAAGTTTTATGGACATAAGAGACCAAATGCAATACAATGCTTAATTGTTAGCTACTTAGAGCGTAAGATTACAAAGTACAATCAATAATAATAGTAATGTGTCATCTGTGAAATTGAGTATGACAGCTAGTCAGGGGCAGAAAGCTTTCGACAGAGATTATGTGTTTCAAACGACGGTATCTATGCTTGAGAACATCAAGGAGGAAATATGAGTAAATTTGAGGGTATGCAAAATATGTATATAGCAGCTTCAGACGGAGCATATTAGGTCTTTTAATAGCTCCAATTTCGAATGCATTCAAAGCAGGAACGGTACGACCGAGCCTCGCCATAAAAATTAGGAAGAGTTTTGTCCGAACCTATCTAACTTTAACCCGAAACTAAAACATTCACAAATCATAGAACTAGTTGTACTGATTGTTATAATAACTGTAATGGTGTCTAATTGATATATATCTGCAGTGTGTGAATAGATTAGTTGCCAAACATTCCTAACATTAAATTTTGTTGGCAAAAGTGCGCAATTTATGATATCCTGTTTTTAAGATTGCAAAGAATTATCTCGAGAATGTTTGTCCTAAAGAGAAAATATGTTGCATTTTTAGTCTTGATTCTGGTGTATTAAGGAATTACCCATTCACTTAGGTGCGGCATGTCAATCAAATATCACATAACAAACATTCCAGTGAACCGCTGCCTAATCCAGTCACCATGGTAAGTGTAAATCTTTAACTAATTGCATTATTGCATGCATCTTTTTTTTTGTTTGATCAGACATAGGTTTGTCCAGCTGAGTCAGTTAATACCCAACTGTGCTTGAATAAACTGCAAAATTTTAAATCAGTATAATCAAAAATGCTTTTAGCCGATTTTCAAAGGAATGTTGCAGCATGTATATATTTTGTCAGCTGTCAGGAATATATAAAGAAGGACATGCTGTCTTTTAATAAATAGCTATTCAATTTAGCAGAAGGAGCCTTCGCCTCCATTGATGACATTGATTAATAGCATTAAATACTACAGTTTTGAAGAATTAAATCGAAGTTGAGTGAAAAAAGTGCCATATTAAAAATGTAAATATTTGGCACATATGATCATTTACTGGTAGTATCAAACCTACAAGAGGAGGATTCTAATGGCAGTTTTTAGACGTTATTAACTATTTGATTTATAATCATCGGTCAACTAAATTCAGTTTAAGAAGTCTGAAGTACCACTTCCTACACCTATAATGGTTGCGAATATTTCTTTCAGTACTCCAAATAACTGAAGTAAATATTCCACCTCCGATGGGAGCATTGATCGGTATACCAGTGGCAGTAATAATAATGAATTTAGCAGTTGTCGTTGCAATTTTCTTTCATAGACGGTTACAGAGAGGCAGAATTGATGAAGACCGTAAGAATGTCATTTAGTGATAGCTCTTCTCTTTCTTTATAACAATGCTTAATTAATAAACTGATTTTCTAATTTAAAAAAAAAAAAAAAAAAAAAAAAAAAAACGAGGACAAACATAGTCAATGATAACATTATGTATATGTGTTTATAGTTGTATTCTGTGGATACAAAAATATACTCATTATAGTTTAGAGTTGATTTGCATAATTTGCAGTGACTTTTCTAAGATTTAGATTATTATGTAACAATAATCTTTGTATATTTGACCAATTGATTCCTCTCAAATGCTATGAGTAACAGAATGCTGCAAATGTAAATCAGATATTATTAGCATTACTTTATAAGGAACAAGGTATCATAAACCAATCTTAGGTGTTGAGAGCACCATTAATTGAAGACTACTGATTCGCAATTATAATTGTCTGTCTTAAATTAGCGTTGGCAAATATTATAATTATATGTTTTATTTTCCGATAACATGTATCACGCTTCAAAAGAATGTTTGCCATGAGTACATATTTATTTTCATTGTATAAATTAAAGTATCTAATATGTCGTCAACAAATGAAAACAAATTTAAATTCAACAAGGATTGCTTGATTGGCCCATAGATTTTGATCTATTTCATTCTAATCTTTTCATGCATCGTCGTTGTGCTCAAAGTTTGACTATTACGTTACTGATATGAACTAAAGAAATATTAAACGTTCACGTTTCTGATCGCTCTTTCATCTAATTATTGATGTTTGTTTTAAACGATGGAAAAATTTCATCATCCGTTCAGTTGTCAGAAGAATTAGAATGGAAATTGCCATCAAACGTCCCCTAATAGTGAATTTCTCCAATTTCCATTATTTGTTATCCACACATGACAAGACCCCCCCCCCACCCCAGCACCACCATACTCACATAAAAGAGAAAAAAATAAAATAATAAAAAAGATAAAAACAACCATAATGATATCTAGTAGAATCTTTGTTAATGTTTTTGTTTTTGTATCATTGAACTATAGTATCGTTTTCTTCTGAGGTTTGATGAGTAGTTCAATATACCATTAATTGCTTTCGACAAAAAGTCAATGCTAAAAACAATACAACATTATTTTTATACAATAGTGTACACTCTAGCCTTTAATGCCTTCTAGTCAAAATAGCTGCGTATACTTATCGCAATCCTTCCTTTAATAATATTACAGTCTAAAATCCTTGTGTGAATCTGATATTTTTTTTACAGTGTCCATTTTAAGCATTTTAAAGAACAGCACGTACCTTTTTAAACATGTTTTAATTCGAAAGATTGGTTACATGATAGCGTTTGACCTCTGTTTAATAGCGGGTAACCGCTATTTTGACGAGTCATTGCAAGATACCGAATAACTGATATCTGAATCGAGGAAAAACCCATTAGAGGTTAGGGGATATTTTTAGAGGTAAACTAGTATATTTTAGAGTGTAAGGGTGTATTGTTAGTTATTTTCCAATTTTAAGGGTCAACTGCCATTAAAAGGTGGAAATCGCTTTCTAAAACGGCGAAACGCTCTTTGTAACTTTGACCTTTTTCGTATACAGTATTACCACGTATTATAACTATCTTCTTTATATTTCCAGATAGATGGCGCTTCCTTTCTTTAGGCTGTTCTAGCTGAGTATATATTTATGTTATTTGTCATTACAAAAAATCATTGACAGTCGCTATACAAAAATGTGTGCCTAAAGTAGTGCTTCGATATATGTTCTTTCCAGTCAGAATTACGTTTGCGTCTTATTTTCATTACACCTCTCAAATCGGAATAAAAAAACTTTCATTGTAATCATATATCTTTATATGGAATGAATTCATTCTAAGCCGATTGATCTAGGTGCGCTTCAGTAGTGGATTAATAAGTTAGCTTTTCTTGTCGTTAGGCCTTTAATTGAAAGGTGAATAGAAAATAATCATGGTGGGACAAAGTCGTTCAGATTTATTATGGAAACTAATTCGCATGTATTACTGTATGTCAATTGTAAGCCTTTGGATGGGCAGTTGAGATGCACGCGACAACAAGTAGACGAGCAAAAACAGTAATTATCCATGTAATGCAAACTTTTGTCAATTTTCATTTTTTAACCCGTCGCAAATCTCTTCACTTAGGAAGTCATGAAATAGTCATAAAGGGATATTGGTGATACATTTCTGTAAGCCATATAAATTGAGTATGTTTCATTTACCAGCATTATTTTACTGATGTATATTATGTTCTATTCAAGCATATTACGCTTATGAAAATCAAGGATCTTTAACCTTGAACCTGTCTCTAACCTCATCTAATCAGTGATGTTTGGTATGATTTCTCCTAGCTTACGCAGTGAAATACTAGATGATTATATAATAGACACAACAGGCAAGAGCCTTTTAAAAGTATTTATTTTCATAGTACTTTATGTTAAATCGGCTACACTATGTTGCTTTTTGAATATTTGCAGGTGTAAAATCCTTGACTAAGGAGCTGGTTCATATTTACAAAGAAAAATCACAATTTCACAAGACTGATAGTGATTTAAAGTTACAAACTGAGATCTATGAGGGAACTACAAATTAGCCTGATATTGATATCAGTATATACAGAAGTGTTTTCCAAAGAAATGAACAACCTCAGAAAAGGATCCTAATTCAGGAAGAAGTAGGGTGTGGAAAGAAGACATGGTATACATACACACACACACACACACACACACACAAGAGTGTCGAAAAGCGCATGCTCCAAGTAATCTGGATTTGAATAAAAAATCTGCATTTGGCAACGATAATATAGAATTTCTGCTAGGGTATAATCTTCTTTTCAATATATTTCTGAGCAAAGTTCAAACTTTTGCAGACATCAATGTTTTGCTTACATATCAACATTTTTTTCGATGATGGATCAATTTAAAGAAACATAACACGATTATTATCATTCAGTGTCTTGATGAATATATTGGAGATCTTTCCAATAGAAAGAAGGTTTTGTTTGATGAGGGTCTAGAACATGCAGCTGTTATCGTGACATCGACTACTACGAAATGGAGTAGGAACTATCAAGACACTTCAGTTCACCGGAAGATTTGTGTATAAGATTTGGTAAGGCCTAAATGAATAAGCGTGCACAAAATATACCAAGGAATGATGGATTTCTACAAACAATGACTGATGAATTGTTCAGATCAATGGAAAGAAAAGGCTCGAAGAGTTTACGACAGACACATAGTGAGACAATTTAGGCCAGTTCACCATGTTATACTGGACTGGAAAGACTGGACAATAATTACATGACGATTCACAAAATTGCTATCTTATATGTTGACACAACGATAAAGCTTGACAGGGTAGACTCAATGACGTATGACTAGAACCAGGGGTTAGTTTAAATTGATGGGAGATAATGCTAAAGGTACGAATTAAGACGATGAGCTGATGCGCTTGATCGAATATTGTCAAATTTGTACCAACAATACGATATATAATGTTAGCAAAACTGCATCGAATATCATCCGATTGTGGATAAATCATTCGGAAATACTGCTCAATAGTGTTAATATCGGTTCAAATAAAACTAATTTGTTTTGTCAGCGTGCAATTCCTATTCGATTTTTTTAAAACATGTATGATACTGAATGTGTCATATCCTCAACAAGGAATTTACATATCCAGGGTCATACTTTTTATATGCAGAGAACCTACAATGTTCTGAGTAAAGGCATAATTTACTATTCATGATATAATTCGTGGTGTATTTTGTACGATTTTGATCCAGAAGAAACAGCAAAAGAGTACTGCTCCCTGTTAAAAAGTAATGTAGGCAGTATTGCTCATACACTTTATTATAAACCTATTAATTACACAAGAATTATTTGTGTAGTATATGCATATATTATAATACAAAGATGCATAATTGCGATTTCAGCCAACCTCGGTGTACATGTCGACAACAATATTATGGCTTACGTTGATAAACAATGTCAGCAAGTACAGCGGACACAGGTTGATTTACATTATTACTATACAACAAAGAAAAACTAATTACAGACGTTAACCATGACAACCGAGGAACAACAATTTGAAATAGACTGCTTACAATTTGAGACCCGGATGTGCCAAAATATTGTTGAGAGTTTATAGTAAAATCTTCTATGGGCAATATTTAGGGCAACATATGTAGTCTTGCCATCATTGTGGCAAATTGTTGGGCAAATTGAATACAGTCCACATATGGTATAGGCCGACAAGAATGACCTGTTCGTATTACCTTTCATTAGTATAATGATTTGGGCCTAGTCCACCTAAGAAATATATTTGATGGTGTGCATTCATTGGATATGATATATCCTAAATACGATAATACCTTTACGTCACGCTGGCAAGATACATATGCTGCAATACCTATTTTTCTATCGAACAAGGAACATTGCATCGAAAGGTTAAACGGATACTTTATTCTTTTTTGCCAACATAACAACACTGCTAATGAATGTAAACAGTGAACCTAATATTTCTTGAGGGATGCAATAATTTTAACAAGTTCTAGATGTTCCAAAACGGGCTGGTAATTAGGAATAGTTTACTTCGGGAAATGATCTGGCCACCATTATACAAGTTACAATTTGCTGGATCTTCCATACTGAACATAAAGGCCGACAAAAATGACCACCTGTCAATTTGACCATTCATTAGCAAGTTATTTGGGCCTAGTCCACCTGAGAAATGGGTATGATGCTGTCCATATTTTGTGTATTGGTATGTTATGATATTGATATAATATTATAAATATTTTGGGAAATTATAAATGTTTCTTGACTTTAATATTTGCTCAAATCTTATTGTTATGTATAAGGTTGACATGTTTAGCTATTGTCGTTGAATTAGGTTGTTTACTTAGTATTTGAGTTCAAGGACGGTTTTGATGAACAAGTTGTTTATCTAATTTGAGATTAGGGTTGCTTTTGTTTACAGTTGAAGTCTAAACTGCCATTGAAATTGCTGTTTTCTGTCAGGTAGACGAGAACATTATATAGCAGTTGTGTGTTAAAAGTCACATACACGATATAATTTTCTAGAACATTCTGTCATGTTACCTATCTTTATATATACCATGTTTAGTGGAAGTGTTTAGTTTCGACCTTATCATCAGTCTATAAAGAGTCATTACAGTTGTGAAATATCATTCCAAATTCAGAGAGGAATCATTTAAAATATTCAATGGGTTTTGAAAGTGTTCATAGACTTTTGGATTTTGGATCTTGAATTGATGATTTTTGGATTTATGTGAACTTATTCAAAGATGTTGTGGAGCACTTCATGTTGGATCATCATCACATTAAAGACTACCGACACATCAGGACATTAAAGACTATTGGCACATCAGTACATTCAAGGATACAGTAATTCACTCGGAACATTCTATATTTTAGGACTTTTGACTAATACATTCTAGATTATTTTTTGGAATTTAATTCACAATATTGTAAGTGCCTTTTGATTTTCATTTTAATTATCTATAAATAAATTGTTTGTTGATTTGTACTTGATTTGTTGGTTTCACTTTCTTTCTGTTACATTTTTCTTAGACCATAGAGTCGTAACAGTATACTAAATATGAACAAGACAATTCCCTTAAATCTCTGCTGCCTTTTATAGATTACCTGACCTACTTTTCTCTTAGTCTTTCAAATGTGCTTTTTCTTTCCTAACCAAACAGTGAGTTCAATATAGCGCAGACCTCAAGCTTTTAGGAAAGCTAATGTTTGTACTCTTTCGGACGTAATTTATTTATATAACATTCATATGAAAATAAAACTGTTTGCATTTCTATATCATATTCTGACACCTCCTTCCAATAATGAATTTATCTTCAACCATAAATTTTGTATTGTGGAAATTCACAGCTTTTTAAATGTGTGTGTGTGTGTGTACTGCCTGCTTTTAAAGAATCTGGTTTATTTTTATTCGAATAAACCCTTTCATCTTCTTCCCCTCATCCACATCCTTCTTCTCTTTTCTCTCTTTTCATGTTTTGTTACAAACTTGTTACTTGAGTTTTTTTAAGGTTCTTGCTTATTTTTCATTGGTTCCTAGTTCCGCATCTCGTAATTTTATTTGTGTGAGTAATTTTTGCAAGAGAGATAGGTCTAGTTAAGATTATGAATTTATAAATCTCTATTGCATTAAAATAATACTTCATCTTTTTTCGTCTGTCCATCCTGCTTCCTTCCGTCCGTCCGTCACGGTTTTGCTTCTGCTCTAGAACTGTAAAGGAGTCTGATATAAACTTGAGCTTACTAGAAGATTATTGTCGCAAGCCATGGAAGACAGTCCGCTGCGCTCCTTTATCAGCCGAGTTGCCTGTGCGGAGATTTCCTCGGTTTTCATGAGTTTGCATAAACAAAAATACCTCATCAACAAAACAATGTAACCAAAACCTACTCATAAATCCTTATATCGATCGTTTTTGAAAGAGAAACTTGGATTGGCTCATTCAAACATCGTGAAAGGTCATGTTTGAGTCACACTCGCGAGAAGATTTTACGGACAATGTCACAGATCGATGTTAGTCACTACTATTTTCCATTCTTCCCTATTACTCTAGCGCCCTTATAAATAGAGCTATGAAAGATTGATACATTTACTAATGTCTCAGATACAACATTCGTGGTTATATTTTCACGGACAAGACCTAAGACAAACATATGTGTTTTGTTACTTTTATCTGATTTTGCCACTACTTGAGAAGAAAGGGATGAAACCATGTTCACTTATGTATTGCTAAAAAGATTTCTGCACCACATTCTAATATCTGGAACGTGCAGTGAGTTGAGTGGACATAAATACAATTCTGTGCACCACATAAGAAATGGTCAAGAGAGAAACTGTAAGTGTATTAGTTATGCTATAATGAATTACATACCTTGTTAGTAGCATGCATGTGCACGACAGTTCTGAAGCATTTGACCCTAGGTTATGTGTTTTATAACTTTGCAATAATTTAACATTCGAATGAGAAAATTTACAAAGTCAATAAACTAAAATAATTCATTGCAGTGTGTCTCTGTTGATTAAAATAATCATAGGAAGGATTTAACTTGGACAATATTTTGTTAAAGGAAATTAGCATTCCTAATAACTGAGACCCATCTAAGTATCTAAAGTTGGCTATTAAAATGACAGATAAAAATATACCCTGTGTTGTCGAAAAATTAGCTTTGGTAGGGTTGAAACAGGACATGCCAATAACTCAATAAATAAAATTAAATTAATCGTACGACTAACAAGCTAGAAACATGACAGATAATCTGGTGTACGTAAAATAAAAAAAAAATAATTATATGGCTGACATGCTACAAGCGTGACATAGGATCTGCTGTCAGCGATCAAATTTCAAATCGAAAGCGTCGAAAACGATCTGCAATAAGAATTTTGTCCTTTCCGTGGGTGTTGTAGTTCTTCATATATATATATATATATATATATATATATATATATATATATAGATAGATAGATAGATAGATAGATAGATAGATAGATAGATAGATAGATTGATAGATTGATATATGTAAACAATCTTTAGATACTTAGATAGGCATTTTGCAAATATTTTTGATAAACGTTAGGTACAGTACATTTTGGGCTTATCTACAGAATTAGTAGTGAAATATATACTGAAATTTTCAAACCTGAAAAGATCAAAATAGTGAAATATAGAATGACATTTTCTAATTTTAAATAATTTAAATAAAGGAGCTTCTGGTGTTGCACAATGGCAGAAAGCAAGAATATAATCAAGTCGACGTGTTTAAATAGACATGAGAGCTATACAAATGTGTGTTCTGTGAACGAAGAACTTACAACTCGAGTTAAGATTTAATATTATTAGGGAATGACAGTGATTTGTTGTGTATATTACGCAAGCCCTTTGTTTTGTATTGCAAATCACTCCTTTCCACCTTCGCACTGATATCTTAAATTCTAGTCGTCACAAACACAACTTTTGATATTCTATCGGTATCTAGTCAGAATAATTATAGCGTTAGCATCATCTCAAAAATAAACAAAAAAAAAAACAAAAAACAAAAAAAAAACAAAAAAAAAAAAACATTAGTCAGAAGTGAGAGTCAAATTAGTTCTGATGCTCCAAAATCCAAAAGTGAGGTCCGAAATGTTTCTCACACGGCACATGTAAACATTGACATTAAGAAATTACAGCTTATCGTTTTTACGGTATCAGGAAGGAAAAACATGAGAATGTGTATGATATTGTCGGGTAATTATTCGTACAGGATCCTCAGACACATATATGTCGTGTCGATCAGATTTATTATCCTTATGCACACAGAGTTCAATCCCAACAATCTCAACCAAAAACCAATAATTGTGCGTTTTGCTTCATTTGATGATCGAGAGAGTGCTGTCGAGTGCACCTAATCTTGCTGGCACTAGTAAACGAGTTATCGTTGACTTACCCATGACAAATTGGTGAAGATTATGTAAGATAACAAATAAACTCAGACAAAGCGCCAAGCCCCCTCCCAACCACCACCACCAACACCACAACAAACCCCAAGCCCAGCTCCTAAATAAGGAACAGTATTCACAGAGATTGTACAAAGGAAATCTCAAGTCCTTCTGGAAAACATGAAAAGTGACAGAATAAACTTTAAATAAGAATAGTCAGATAATAATCAGTTAGTATATTGATGTGTTATTTGATGGTTTAGCGTGTATGTTGTTTGTTCTACTGATTACTCCTGACAAATTGAACAGACCCAGATATCCCAACGCATGGTACGATGGCAGATCTCAGTCTGTACAGTTGGACTCATAAGCGAGTATATACAGTAAGTGAGGAAAATGCTACTTGGCTTTGTTTTTGCCCTAAAGTAATTAATCTCTTTGTATTGCTTCTGGCGTTTGTTCTGCAGCTTGATGATCAATGTTGAAAATAGCTTTTCTTTTGCATTATTTTATTTAACTGAACTTTCAGTTTCATCCCAGTTTATATATATATATATATATATATATATATATATATATATATATATATATATATATATATATATATATACATACTTTGAATTTTTTGCTGATATTTTGTTTCAAGTTTTGACCTGTTAATTTTTCCTTTCGCATATAGTGTAATTCAAAATGAGAAATTCAGTTATTTTATATTACTCTGTATTAAACAAACAGTTTCATATTTGTTTATGTTGCTAATGAAATGTTTGCGATAAATCATGTTGTTCCAGATAGTAGAAATTGAATCAAATTAAAACCTACATTTAGAAAATTTGTTTGCTAAAGCAATTAACTAGTTAAATCCATCTTTTTTCTTTTAAGAAATATCACTCCACAGACATGTGCCTATGTGCATTTAAGGATATTATGAAGTTCTATATAATGCCTGGAAGTCCGTTTTGCATTTTGCTTGATGCCAGTAAGGTGGTTAATGGATTAATTTATTGGACATGTTTTAAAAATAAAGTTGAAGATCACATATATAACACTGTATTGTTAATACACTAATTAAATGGTATGACAAGGAGTTAAACTGTGTGCATCGAGGTTGAACAATATTTGAGTGTTCATATAACTAATAGTATTAGACAGGGACATGTTCTTTCTCCTTTCCGTGTTAGCATATGCATGGACAATTATAATCGTAAGTGGACTCAACGTCAGGTAGAAATATCATTGTCCCCATGCGGGCTTGTCTTTAACAGCTCTAAGTTTCCTGGTGATGCAATTGGAAAATCATTTAATATTCGGTTTAACGACGTTGTTAAAAAAAGTACGCAAGGAATTTGCAGTTGAAAATGATGTTATATAAAATAAACATGAATCACTAGTATGTATAGTATCCAAACCAACATACTTTAAATTACGATTTCCTTTGAAAGAATGTACGTATGGCAGGTCCCTTTACTAGCTTGATATTCATACCTATTTCGGTTATCTGGTTAAATGAAAAGCATCTGCTGCTGATGATATAAAGCGACATAATAAGTTTTGTGTACTAAAGTAAACATGTTTCTTCTCATATTATTACCTTGCCTTTTAGATGTCTTCCTGCAAATATTTAAATCACACATCGTTGTAATATGTATTTTGCACACCTCGATTCAAGTTTTGGAATATTAACATGAAAGTTAGTGATTGGTTTTCATAACAGTTTATGTTAGTTATTAAGTTTGAATATATGAAATCATTTGTTAATAACAATATTTTAGTTTAGAAGAACTATGTCAAAAATATGTTTTCTGTGCAGAGAAGAATAAGAAGTAGTAAAAATGGTATACAAGAGTCCCTTTAGGATAATGATGTACATATACATTTACGCATCATAACAAACCTGAACAAAATACTCTATAACCATTGTAGATAGTATTTGTAGGGTTTCATCTTAATTCTGTTATTATATTACCACTTCCTACACCTATAATGGTTGCGAATATTTCTTTCAGTACTCCAAATAACTGAAGTAAATATTCCACCTCCGATGGGAGCATTGATCGGTATACCAGTGGCAGTAATATTAATGAATTTTGCCGTTGTCATTGCAATTTTCTTTCATAGACGGTTACAGACAGGTAGAATTGAGGAAGACCGTAAGAATGTCATTTAGTGTTACCTCTTCTCTTTCTTTATAAAAATGATTTTCTAATTCTAAAAGTACGAGGACAAACATAGTCAATGATAAAATTATGTATATGTGTTTATAGTTGTATTCTGTGGATATAAAAATTTACTCATATTTTAGAGTTGATTTGCATAATTTGCAGTGCCTTTTCTAAGATTTAGATTATTATGTAACAATAATCTTTGTATATTTGACCAATTGATTCCTCTCAAATGCTATAAGTAACAGAATGCTGCAAATATAAGTCAGATAATAATAGCATTACTGTAGAAGGAACAATGTATCATAAACCAAGCTTAAGTGTTGAGAGCACCATTAATTGAAGACTATTGATGCACAATTATAATTGTTTGTCTTAAATTATCATTGGCAGGTATTATAATTATATGTTTTATTTTCCGATAACATGCATCACCCTTGAAAGGAATGTTAGCCATGAGTAAATATTTATTTTTATTGTATAAATTAAAGTATCTAATATATCGTCAATAAATTAAAACAAATTTAGATTCAACAAGGATTGCTTGATTGGCCATTACATGTTGATCTATTTCATTCTAATCTTTTCATGCCTCGTCACTGTGCCCAAAATTTGACTACTAGGTTACTGATATGAACTAAAGAAATATTAAACGTGCAAGTTTCTCACCTCTCTTTCATCTAATTATTGATATTTGTTTTAGATGATGGAAATATTTCATCATCCGTTCAGTACCAGAATTCTTTTACTGATGTATATTCTGTTCTCTACAAGCATATTACGCTTGTGAAAATCAAGGATCTTTAACATTGAACCTGTTTCTAACCTCATCTAATCAGTGATTCTTGGTATGATTTCTCCTAGCTTATGCAGTAAAATGCTAGATGATTATATAATAGAAACAACAGGCAGTGCCTTTTAAAAATATTTGTTTGCATAGTACTGTGTGTTAAATCGGCTGCACTATGTTGCTTTTTTAATAGTGGCAGATGTAAAATCCTTGACTAAGGAGCTGGTTCATATTTACAAAGAAAAATCAAAATTTCAAAAGACTGATAGTGATTTAAAGTTACAAACTGAGATCTATGAGGGATCTACACAGGAGCCTGATATTGATATCAATATATAAAGAAATGTTTTCCAAAGAAAAGAACAACCTCAGAAAAGGATCCTAATTCAGGGAGAAGTAGGGTGTGGAAAGAAGACATGGTATACATACACTTACACAAGAGTGTCCAAAAGTGCATGCTCCAAATTATCTGGATTTTAATTAAATATCTGCATTTGGCTATGATATTATTGAATTTCTACCAGGTTATAACCTCTTTTTCAATATATTTCTGAGCAAAGTTCAAACTTTTGCAGACACCAATGGTTTGCTTACGTATCTACATATTTCGATGCTTGATCAATTTAAATTTGATATTTACGGGTACCTCAAGAAACATAACACGATCATTATCATTCAGTGTCTTGATGAATATCTTGGAGATCTTTCTAATATCAAATCGGTTTTGCCTGATGAGGTTCTGGAGCATGCAGTAGTTATCGTGACATCGACTACTACGAAATGGAGTAGAAACTATCAATACACTTCAGTTCACCAGACCATTTATGTAAAAGGTCTGGTAAAGCCTAAACGAATAAGCGTGCACAAAATATACTAAAGGATGATGGCTTTCCACAAACAATGATTGATGAGTTTTTCAGATTAATGGAATGAAATGGGCTCGAAGAGTTTACGACAGAGACTTAGTGGGAAAATTTAGGCCAGTTCACCTTGTTATACCGGACTGGAAAGACTGTACAATAATTACATGACGATTCACAAAATTCCTATCTTATATGGTGAGATAACGATAAAGCTTGACGTATGCCACGAACCAAAGGTCAGTTTAAATTGACGTGAGATAATGCTAAAGGTACGAATTAAGACGACGAGTGGATGCGCTTGATCGAATATTGTCAAATTTGTACCAACAATAAGATATGTAATGTTGGCAAACTCCATCGATGGAAACATTGACCACAAGAATATCATCGCATGTAGAGAAATAATTCGGAGATACTGCTCAATATTGTTCATATCGGTTCAAATAAAACTAATTTGTTTTGTCAGCATGCAATTCCTATTCGATTTTTTAAAAACATTTTCGGTCCTGAATGTGTCATATTCTCCACAAGGAATTTACATATCCATGGTCATATTGTTTACATGCAGAGAACCTAAAACGTTCCTAGTTAAGGCATAGTCTACTTTTCATGATATAGTTCGTTGTATTTTCCACGATTTTGTTCCGGACGAAATAGCAAAATTGAACTGCTCCCTGTTAGAAAGTAATGTAGACAGTATTGCAGATACGATTTATTTTAGACCTATTGATTTCACAAGAATTATTTTAAAGTATATACATATATTATACTTCAAAGATGCATAATTGCGATTTCAACAAACCAATTTTCGTTTAAGAAATATCACTCCACAGACAAGTGCCTATGTGCATTGAAGGATATTATGAAGTACTATATAATGCTTGGAAGTCCGTTTTGCATTTTTCTTGACGCCAGTAAGGTGGTGTTAATGGATTAATTTATTGGACATATTTTAAAAATAAATTTGAAGATCACATATATAACATTGTATTGTTCAGACACTAATTAAATGGTATGACAAGGAGTTAAACTGTGTGCATCGAGGTTGAACAATATTTGAGTATTCATTTAAACAATACTATTAGACAGGGACATGTTCTTTCCATGTTAGCATATGCATGGACGATTATAATCGTAAGTGGACTCAACGTCAGGTAGAAATATCATTGTCCCCATGCGGGCTTGTCTTTAACAGCTCTAAGTTTCCTGGTGATGCAATTGGAAAATCATTTAATATTCGGTTTAACGAAGTTGTTAAAAAAAGTACGCAAGGAATTTGCAGTTGAAAATGATGTTATATAAAACAAACATGAATCACTGATATGCATAGTGTCCAAACCACATACTTTAAATTACAATTTCCTTTGAAAGAATGTATGTATGGCAGGTCCTTTTATAGCTTGATATTCATAACTATTTCGGTTAACTGGTTAAATGAAATGCATCTGCTGCTGATGATATGATGAGATATAATAAGTTCTGTGTACTAAAGTAAGCATGCTTCTTCTCAAATTATTACCTTGCTTTTTAGATGTCCTGCTATAAATATTTAAATCACACATCGTTGTAATATGTATTTTGCACATATAGATTCATGGTGGAAACAATTTACATGAAAGCTAGTGACTGGTTTTCATAACAGTTTACGTTAGTTATTATGCTTGAATAGATGAAATCATTTTTTAATAAAAATATTTTAGGTTCGAAGAACTATGGCGAAAATGTGGTTTCTGTGCAGAGTATAATATCAAGTAGTAAAAATAGTATACAAGAATCCCTTTAGGATAATGATGTACATATAAATTCACGCGTCATAACAAACCTGAACAAAATACTCTATAACCATTGTAGACAGTATTTATAAGGTTTGATCTTAACACTTCTTCCTTTGCTCACTTAGATCGTTACTTGTACATAATACTCAACTACTTACCAGACATGCATTTTATGTATCTATTGGCCATGTAATCTGGAATAAAGACTTGCTTTGCCTTTCTCTTTTTGTGCATCAACGTATTTTTAATCTTAGCATTTCCTCTTCAGCATCACCTTCTTTCAAAGATAAACAGGTATTATACCTCTTTTTTAGTTAAAGCTCAATTTTCACTAAAATCAATATGAAACTATCCACTACAATCATTAAAGCACATCAATCGCAACTTCCTTGTTAGATCACCGGCAATATTTGATACAATACTGTGCATCATTCGACAGAAAACATTTCATTGAGCATAGGTAGATATTGTATCATCGACCTTTGAGGGAACGCACACGTAAAACTACTTGCAGGAAATTTTATCTTAGCTTGCACTGACACACGTTATATCGGTGTACATGTCGAAAACAATATTATGGCTTACTTTGGTAAACAATGTCAACATGAACAGCGGGAACAGGTTGATTTACATTATTACTATACAACAAAGAAAAACTAATTACAGACGTTAACCATGACAACCGAGGAACAACAATTTAAATAGGCTGATTAAAATTTAAGACCCGGATGTGTCAAAATATTGTTGACAGTTTACAGTAAAATCTTCTATGGGCAATATTTAAGGCAACCTATGTAGTATTGCCATCATCGTGGCAAATTGTTGGGCAAATTGAATACAGTCCACATATGGTATAGGCTCACACGAATGACATGTTCGTTTGACCTTCAATTAGTATAGTGATTTGGGCCTAGTCCAATTAAGAAATAGATGTGATGGTGTGCATGCATTGGATATGATATATGCTAAATGTGATAATACCTTTACGTCACGCTGGCAAGACACATAAGCTGCAATACCTATTTTGCTATCGAACAAGGGACACTGCATCGAAAGGTTAGACAGATAAAGGGATGAAACCATGTACACTTATGTATTCCTAAAAATATGTCTGTACCACATTCTAATCTCTTGAACTTGCAGTGAGTAGAGCAGAGATAAATACAATTATGTGCACCACATAAGAAATGGTCGAGAGAGAAACTCTAAGTGTGTTAGGTATGCTATTATGAATTACATCCCTTGTTAGTATCATGTATGTACATGACAGTTCTAAAGCATTTAACCCTAGTTTATGTGTTTTATAACTTTGCAAGGCAGATGCAAATATATAAAATTCGAATGAGAAAATTTACAGAGTAAATAAACTATAATAAAGCATTTAACTGTGTCTCTGTTGATTAAAAGAATCTCAGGAAGGGCTTAACTAAGCAGTTTAAAACGAAGAAAGGGTCTTATCTTGAATTCCTGGAAATTCTTTTTGGACAGTTGAGCATCAGTCCCGTCATAGACCATAAGAGCTTATGGGATGTCTTGTTGTCCGTCATCCATACGTTAGCACATAAATGTAATCGCTAATCCTCAACTACTTAGAGGATTGCCATGAAACTTTACACACACATTATCCCAAGATCTAGTGGGCCCTGAATGAAAACTGTGATACTCGGACATCCAGTATTGCCATTGTGGTGGCCATATTGAAATTTATTTTATTGCTACTCTTAAACAGATGGTCCTAACAAGGTTTTCACTAAAAGACTTCTTATGATGTCTAGTTTCTCTTAATGAAAATGGTGCCAGTCGGACATCTAATATGGACCCTATTGCAGCCATCTTGACAATCTTATTGCTACACCCCCTAAACGGAAAGTCATATCAACATGGGGTTTTCACCAGAAGATTTCTTATGATGTCAAGATGGCCCCAAAATTAAAATGATGCCAAGCTGATATTCAGTATGGCCACCATGGTACCGTCTTCAAATATTTATCGCGACTTTTCGTCTGAAAGGATGGTCACATTGAAATGGGTTTTCACTAAAAAGATCTATTATAATATCTTGTTGGTCCCA
The DNA here is from genome assembly GCA_029931535.1 of Margaritifera margaritifera. NCBI lineage: Eukaryota > Metazoa > Mollusca > Bivalvia > Unionida > Margaritiferidae > Margaritifera > Margaritifera margaritifera. The sequence continues at coordinate 2,562,790 of JAQPZY010001427.1, read as the reverse complement.
AATGAAAATACTGCCGATCTTACATCTGATATGGCCACCGTAGTAGCCAACGTGACAATTTTATCATAGCTCAATACTATTAGAGATGGTGTAAACACTTGGTAGTTAAAATATTGAAACAATATATATTTATCTTGCAGAAGATCAGACCAAAGTGAGGACAAAAACATGATTTGCAAGAATTTAAATAATGAGATGACCTTATTAGTGTGTAAAAGAAAAAATAATAATAATAAGAAGAAGAAGATAGTAGAAGGCATACATAAATACACCCGTACCCACATCACAACCTATATATATATATATATATATATATATATATATATATATATATATATATATATATACATTCTTTTAGGCATGCATACATACAAACATACATCCAAACTAATTTGCTTACATACGTGATTACCAAATTGCTTACAAATATATTATTTACCATCATACTACATGCACATTTTGTAAAATAAAAAATTAACTGGTCAGAACAAATAATACAGACTCCACAGGAGAACGATGCTTCTCTATGTTAATTAATTTCTGGTTATATAAAACTATTTGATCTGAACTTGATATAAAGTTATTTTTTGGAGGTCCATATACATGAATTTACATCTATTTAGATCCTAATTTTCCAAAGCACTCAAGTTTACTTTGTCGTCAGACATGTAATAACATTGTATAAGTAAAAATATTTCATATGTTGTACGGTGGTGTTTTATAGTTATCGATTTAGATGCAGATATTTATAATTAACCTTAGATTAAGTTGACCAAATGAACAAGTGCATACATCGTACATGCACATAAATGCAATTTAAGTTCCAAATTCCACTCAGTCATATAATATCAGTGGTACCAAATGAATCATATATAACATCGGTTTCGACACCCTGGTGCGCAAGGCTTTGTATTTCTTTTTAAAATTTATAGGTGCAAGTCTTCCTCTACAAATAGACAAGAAAACAAAACATGCGTGACAAACTCTTCATTTATAAGGCAAGAGACCAAACAAACGTCGGACAAATATGTGATTTTAAAAAAATTTAAACATACGTTCCGTCCTACCTTGTTCAATATCAATTAGCTTCTTTAAATAAATAATCCAACAAAGTATTTTAGTTTCGTGCATTGTATGGGTAGCTTAAACTTTTAACACTTTCTGAATTAGATCTTTTCTTTTGTATTTGACTTAACTTCTCAAATGATCGTAAATTTATTCCTTTTCTATAGAACACCAAGACCAAGCCATACATTTACATGCATTTATACATACCTACGTGCATGCAACCATCAGCACAGGTCACGTCTGGCGTCTTCTATGATGCATACCACTCTTTTGTAAAAACAAAAGAATATATAGTAAATCCTGACAAGAGAAATATTGACGTTTCCACGGGCCAGACACTGGTTGTTTGTTAAAGTATCAGACCTCTAAAATCGAAGCCAATTTTAACATTACTGTAAAGCTGCATGGGCTTTTATAACATTTAGTTGCGTTTAGAATACTTACAACGAGCATACCTTATTCAACTTTGTCAGCATTTAAGGTTAACGAAAGTCGACAACGTAACTATTTATTATGTGAGAAGTTTTTTCTTTGCTATTTTTCAGTTTTTAGTGTATTTGTAAATAAAACAATACATTGTATTTACTTAGATACGTCGGCATTCTCATGCATGCATGTATCCATGTATGTATACAACTATTTGTGTATGAATGCATTTATGTATGTATGTATGTATGTATGTATGTATGTATGTATGTATGTATGTATGTATGTATGTATGTATGTATGTATGTATGTATGTATGTATGTATGTATGTATGTATGTATGTATGTATGTATGTATGTATGTATGTATGCATGTACATGCTCTTGGCTTTATGTATGTATACATCTATGTATGTAAGAATGCATTTATGTACGAATGGATGTATGTATGTAAGTATGTATGTATGTATGCATGTATGTGTGACTTCTGCTCTTGGGTATATTCTTAGTGTTCTACAGAGACGTACTAAATTTATATTCCTTTGAGGAGCTGTAGCCAAAATACAAAAGAAAGAGGTCCAAGTCTCAAAATTGTTAAATGGATGCATTGAAATGTTTGTATTACCTTTAAAATGCAGATTTTTGCTAACGATGTTATGTTTTTGTTAGGAACTTGATTCTTATTCCACGAATATCAAGTTAGTTACTTATTTGATATTCCCGATTCAATCAGTAACAAGGAACGCGTTACTTGTTCCAAATCTAAAAAACAATGTAAAAGAAAATAAGCTTTCAAAAGTAGTTTGATTTGGACTTCTGTCTGAGATTTTGTTGGATGGGGCCCCATAAGACGTATAGCAAAATTCCTGGAGAGGAATAGGAAAATTGGAGGTTCGTTATGGTTTAGTATATCATATATATAGAGATGACCGATGACATGAACATAATAGACTAAGAGGAGATCCCCTATTTAAAGCATTTTTTATCTAAATTCATGTTAGGTAACTTCTAGTCATAGGTGTGCTGAAATACTAGGAAATTCTGGCTGAAAGTCACAAAACGCATTCGAAGAAATATTGCTCCTCAATACTAAAAATTTTTTTAAAATCTATGAGCAGACACATAGTATTTCCACATATGAACTATTAGATACTTTGCTTGACATATTTTGATTTTGACCACTTCTTTGGTCTTTGGCAGTCTGTGATCTGCTTGAAACTATAGTGAGTTTTGAGGAACTTCGTCGAGCCAAATGAGCATGATACAATACCATAGCCTCGTTTCCTTTTAATGAAATATGCATACATCTCGTTGTATATCAATGATACAGCGTACATACTATATACAGATACACACATATATATATATATATATATATATATATATATATATATATATATATGTATGATATTATGTGAACTCATTATATATATATATATATATATATATATATATATATATATATATATATATTGACTTTAATCTTTTTTCTTTGTTCGTAGCTAGTGTTTCTTATGGACAGATTATACAAAGCTGGTACCGAGAGGACAGAGTATATGAACACTTTGAAATATACATTCCCCTTTCTTTGACGCAATTTAATTTGAGCCCTTTTGACTACAAGATCCCCTTCTTAAACTATTTTTGTTTGGGACCCTGTTTTAGTTTTTGGCATGGAATGATTATGTAAGGACCGAAAAAGAACTGAGGAAATTCTTTAAACGGAAGCCTTCTATGGGCGTTCGTAGCTAGGGTTCAAACTAGACCCCTATGATAAGTTGAGAGCATCTTCGTCTGACAGAATTAGATAAATAGGTGTGTCATGTTGGGTAAGGTATATATAAAACATATACAGGAAGGATTGATTCTATCAGCAATTTGGATTACGTAAACTTATGCATAACTATTTTGATCAGAACCTCCTCTTTAAGAGTTTGTAGCTTGGGATATGCTCAAAAATATACACAAGGCTTAAACAAAATTCATCGAGGTGGTTACAAGACGCCAGAGGCGCAATGAATGATATGTATTAAAAGGTATGTAAGGAGATTACCTGTTAGGTCTATCTATACATGATCCCCCTTTAAAAGGATTTTGATATGAAAACCCATTTTAGATTTTGTAGTTGGAGATCCGTTTAAAAAGCAATTCTTCTAGCTGAATCGGTAAAAAAGGAGGTACAACATGGAACAATTTTTGTACAAAGGTTAAATGTTATGTGTATAATTTGGTGAAGAAGAGCCTCTTCTTAAACATTTCTACTAGAATGTTGTTTTCTAGTTTTCTAAACTTCGCAGAGAGGAAACAGAGACATAGTATGACCCTTGGTTTTGGAAAGCCCGTAGGATAACAGGCTCTCTGAAGATCACTTCCTTAAAGTATTTTGCTTTGAACCCCTTATGCCCTTTTTATAGTCAAGGCTCTGCGCAAATATTAAAGGAAGTTTGAACACTTTACACCATGAGATCCACTGCTTAAAGTAATTTGATTTAAGCTCCTTTGAGAAAACTTTTCGTCGGGAATCTTAGACAAAGTTTGAACGATAACCCTTGCGCGGCTTACCAGAAATATAGCAGCTAACTAGGCAATAATTCTATAGTTTTGTCCTGTATGAATGATCAAATCAGCTGCTTAAAGCATTTTAATTTTGACAATTACTGGACTAAGAAATAACTCAATTCGTTGAGTGAAATTAGCATAATATAAGGCCCAACATGGGAGGCTGTTTGATATCTCCAGTATGTAGATAACCTACTATGTGAGAAATTATGAGTATACGAACCCCTGTTGTACCTATTTTCAGTTGAAACCTTTGTAGAATTTGTAACTGGGTGTAGATTCAGACTCCTAGAATAAGCTGAGACCAACGTTCGTCCGTATAATGGGAGAAATAGGAGTGGCCGTAAGCTTATCCAATATAAAGCCGGCACAGTGAGGATCAATTGTATCAACAGTTTGGACGTTGCGAACACCTGCTTAAAGTATTTTGATCTGATTTCCTCTTTAGTATTTTGTAGCTAGGGATCTGGTCAAACAAGAGAACAAGGTTAGACGAAATTCGTCATGGCAGTTTCGAGAAATCGGAGTCTTTATAATATATTTATTACTGCAATTGTACTGTTGCAGTAGTACACAATTTAGTGGGAATAGGGATTTAACTTTGTTTTTAAGCGGCTATTAGATAAGTTGTAGCGGAATAAGGAAATTAATTTTGTTGATATGGGTTTTAACATATATTTAAATATCCCTCCTTTTAAATCCTACCTTGTGCGGGAAGTGAAAGAGTGGTTGTTGGCTAGTCAAACGGCATGTAGATGGTATTGTGTGGCTGTTGGATAGTAGATAACTGGGTGCTGATCACTCTAACGGCGTGTTGATGGTAAAGTGATTATAGTGAGTATCGATCACTCCAACGGTGTTTTGATTATTATAGTATGGGTGTTGGAAGTAGACCACTGGGTATTAGTCACTCCAACGGTGTGTTGATGGAATAGTGTGGGTGTTGGATAGTATATACATGTATATTGGTTACTCCAAACTGTATGGTTGAATGGTATAGTTTTGAGTGTTGAATAGCAGATGGCTTGTAGATAACTTAGTGATGGATAGTAAATGTGGGGTATTAACTAGTAGATCATTTGATATTGGATAGTTGATAACTGTTTATTGGATAATGCAAACAACGTGTTGGATAGTAAATATGGGATTTTGGATAGTACATAACTGGTTGCTTAATAGTAGATAACTGGCCGATGGATAGCAAATGGTGGGCGTTGGATAGGACATCACTGGGTATTGGATAGATTGGATAGTACATAAATCGCTATTGGTCAATACTAAGGGCGTGTTGTTTGTGTATGTCTTTGTCTTCCACAAAAACAAACTAAACCTTAAACCCCTTACCCGTCTTGTGTGATAGTATTTACATATGTTTGTGGGTATAGTGTGTGTAAGCACTCATATCCTTGCTTGCGTGTGATAGTATATGTGTGTGTGTGTGTGTGTTTGTGTGTGTGTGTGTGATTTCATTGCCCTTCTTTTACGTCCTAACCTCTTGTGTGATAGCATATTTGTGTTTGTAAGTATATTTTGTGTATACTCCTACCCTTTTCGATGGACAGTAAATGTGGGGCGTTAGATAGTAGATAACTGAGTGGTGTTCTTCACTCTACTTGTGTGTTGGATAGTAATTGTGGGACTGGAGATAAAAAATTGTTTCTTTACAAGTACAAACACTTTAGATTTATTTGTTGTGCGTGGGTCCAGTGTCAGTCAAAACAATCATACTATTTTAAAATAAATTGTAAGCCAGAAAAAAGCAAGAATGTTCATACCTACTGACTGGACTTATGCCTTCGCATATTAATTCGTGTAGAATTGTTGCATATCCATCATTATAGTGGCGTAGAACCTGTGGGCAATATGTTCGTACCAATAACAAAAAGTTTCACGTTATGTAGGAAAGCAACGATGTAGTTTTAGTGGCCAAGTCGTTGGATCATCAATGTCATATTCAGGGACATGGAGAAAAACAAATTTAGGAATTACCGAATGACCATCAAAAAAATAAAATAGAAAAAAAGTGGATTTGATCTTTTTTTACTTAAATGTTCTCCAGAGACTGGAATTCACATTCATAATTTTAGGATGACTCATCGTGCTTGCGAAACGTGCATTCAAGAGCCTTTAATTTATCACTGTCATAATTGCAGCATGACTCCAGGAGGGCGTGACAAGATATTGCGTGGCTCTACTACTCTTTCGGAATTTGTGTAGTGGATTTGAGACCCCATCGACAACACTTGGAGCAAAGATAAAGTGTATCATTACAGGAACTGTCATCAATACACTACAGTCATTGCTCACAAATTATCAGGATTCGACGGCCACTTTCTTTTGGAATATTATTCAGAACAAGGAAACAAGTTTTACACCAGTCACCATGAACAGAGTCTAAATCATTTGCATGAAAGTAGGAAAAGTACCATTTAAAAATTCCATGTGTTATCTAGCTATGCTTTTGAGCGGAATTAGACCACCTTCACCGTCGTACTATAAAAAGACACTTTCATATTAAGAAGTTATATAAATTGAACAATATCACCATGCAATACAAATCTCTCCCTATATATAGAGAACTCCACTACCCATATAGAATATATTCATACAGGTTCAATCTGTAAAGGTGGAAAAGCCACAGCAGATCACATTTCTGGCCAGAGATTCACCGAGAGCCATTAGAAAGTACACTTCCAACAGACTTCTGACTATTCCTGTCGAGATAAAAGTCAAAATACCTATTATATATGTCAAGATAAAGGACACTGGGCTCCAGAATGTCCCCAAGTCAACGAAAAGGAGCCCGAAAGACAGGGGAAAATATAGACAAAAGTAAAGATACCTGTTATCAATGTCAAGATAAAGTACATTGGTCTTTAAAGTGTCCAAAGAACCAAAGGAGGAACGTTCAAAAGAAACAGAAGAAGATCACATTTAAGGAATTAAAATGGAAAGGCACGACAGTGCAAGACAAAAAATATATGTTTGTAATGTGTTTTTGAAATTTCATCGTGATTCTTATTCACGAGAATAGAACAAAAAACGTATACGTCTGTATATCTTGATTTGATTTTTTTAAGTATCAGTAAAATATTCACATACACATTTTGTCATCTGACGCTTTCGTTATATTTCTCTCACTCAGTTATAAGCTTACAGTACAAGAAATTGTTCTGCTCAAAATTTTAGCCAATATGTCATGACATGAACTGACATCGGATCTGCCGTTTTCAATATATGCACAGAAAATTATTGCAACCTAATCTTTAGCAAAGCGCCAAAATTCTGATTTCATTTAACAATATGACTTAAAATGTAACTCCTAGGCCAAATTTTCATTCATCATATGATAAACAAACCATATTTGTAACAAGTAAGCTGATCTTGGATAAAAAATCAGCCAGTGTACGAAATCTAAGTTGGTAAATTTGTAACATTGTGAAAATATCGAGGTCAAGTCTGTGTATGCTAGCAGAATTATACAATTTGTAGCAAAAACCAAAACGATTGGATGTTTTTGCAACAAAAGAACTTTCTATTAGTAACAGCATTTGCCAATGCAGTCATATCACAGCAATATTTACACTCCGTGCATTGAGAAAGTTAAAAGATCAGTCAGTAATAAATCTAGCTAAGGTGAAATTTCGTAAATTTGTATCAAAACTGATGAATAACATTGCTTGATACGGGATTATTTTCGTGTAACAAACCTTTCTTCCTGGGAGTTGCTAAAAATGTTAAAAAAGTATTATATTTTTTCTACCACACTTATCTACAATACAGGATTTACTACAACGGGTATGTTTGCGTATGTACGTATACATTCATATTTCTCTTCTTTTAATCCATGTATGATAGTATTATTAGTGTTTTATTTGATTAAAAGCGGATAAATTGTGGTAGGGGGGATAGCTAAGGCTGGTTTATTTATACCATATTCAAATTATATTTTTTGTATCCCTTCTTTTACTTTCTAATTTCTGTGGTCAGTAGATAAGTGCATGTTGGTAATTATAAACGGCCTATTGGTTAGTATGTGTAGTGTTTACATCGGATTTCGCATTTGAAGTCAACCTCTTCTATCAATGCATAATTCAATACATCATCAATGTCTACTAGAGACCCATTACGTGAAACCTATGGAAATATTTTAACATAGGATTTCCAAGCTTGACACCAGACTGCCTCTTTGGGTCTAGAGTGCCATCTCCAAGCTAAAGTTCCCTTGTTCCACATATTCCCACCTATGCTAAATTTCCCTCATACCTCATAATACAGATTTTTAAACATAGGATTCCCCTTATGCCCTATAACAGCCCACCTAAGCTAAAATTCCCTTATACCCCATAATCTCACCCATGCTAAATTCCCCATACATTTTCCCATGTTAAATTTCCCTTATGCCTCATACATTTTCCCACGTTAAATTCCCGTTTGATCCTATAATCTCTTTTCCGAATCTACATTGTTTCATTAAAACTTCGCATTCTTTCGGGAGACAATATTCATTGATAATAAACCACACAGTAACTGATTTCCATATATCATAAATATCATAAATCAATTCATACATTTGATATCTGCATTATTTCCTTTAAAGAGGTAGTTGTCATTTTGTTTCACAAAGTTGTGTATTGCCGGTCGCCAAGGGCCTTACTTACACCCGGCCTGTAACTCACATGATCTAGATAAGACCTTGTTGGAGTTATTACACTCGACTAGAACAATCTTTAACATAAAATATCTCTTGATAACTGACTGAACATCTTCCTAGAATTTTGTTTCTGATGTACAGGGCTGTTACTGCCAAATCTTGTTTGGGAGGGCCATTTCAGTATCATCAGGGGCGCGCGATGGAGTCCAAGTATTTCAACAGCTTTAAAGGTCTCATCAGGGGGAGATGTCAAAACGAAATCGAAATATTTCATTATGCCATAGATTTTCACTCTAAAGTTATTGTTTTGATTTCTTGTTTATTATTTTGTTTGCTGTCTTTTTTCTTTTCTGCTTTGAAGGTTTTACTTTTATTTCTATGTCTGCTCTGATTATTCACATGGTTTAGGCATGGTTTATAAACCACACATCATCTATTTAGTACTTTCCTAAAATACTCACTCTTCTTTCATTGGCCACGGCCACGAGGTTTAGCTATTCGGCTTTGTGTCTATGCACACGGAGATCCATACAATTTGAGACTGATCTAAGTCATATGTACGGAACACTTTTAAGTAGCATATGCATATGTCGCTGACATAACAAGAAGTTTCAGCAGTGTTGGAACTGATATATTTTTTACCCAGTATTTTAGCACATCGAAATTATTGACAGCACCATCAATATAAACTTACTAGAACTCATAATTTTGATATTATTTTATAAGGGTAAGTTTTTGACAGTTATTTTGTAGTATTTTAGAAAAAAAAATTTCTGGTTGTCTAATCTTTTGGGGATTAAGCCTGTTACCTGTATTACAAAACACTATTAACACTATCCTCAGTTGCCAAGCAGCTGAAGGTTTATTGAAAAAAAGACAATTACGGATTATTACGTACACACAAAAAAAAAATAAAAAAAAATAAAGATCGTTACGCGGACGCGTAAAATCTTGTCAATTGTTGGTACTGTTTGATCAGCCGTATACAGGCAGCTATATATCCCCAAAAAGTAGCTATGTCACCGTTAGGCAGGTCACACGTCTTCTGTTTTCTTATCCTTGGGTAGCTGTTTTAAAGGTTTTTGCCGAAGATTCGGGATGACCATTTCAATTTGCATATTTATTATTTGAAAATTTAGTATAGCCATTTGTCAATATTCACGTTTGTTGCATCCATCCTGAGGTAAGAATACAATTTGTGTGCCACTTGGTTTTGTAAAGCAATTGGTACATTCCGTTTAAGTCGCGTATGTCAGGGATTGATTAGGGGAAAAGCCAAACCGAACAACAAACAGTGCAAAACTAGTTTTAAACTAGTATTAACATATAATCTTATCTTCGTACTGGAAAATGTGTTCGACGTCGATGTTTAATGTCAACATTTCAGGGTGACCCGTAGGAAATCGAGCATATTTACACACTCAAGGATACAACGAATACATATCGATATATTTGTTTTGCTCTTCCAGAGATTATTTTGTTTCGTACAACAAATGTGTGGGATTGGCCTGTTCTCCAAAATAAACTGTCGCGATGATTCAAAGGTTGTATGTGCATCACATCGTAGTCTTCGACGATGCGTCAACATTCCGAATATATTTTCAAACGTCGATCGTAGTCGTGTTCCAACATTTGTCGAACAAAATGTTTCATTTAGCGCTGTAATGGAACGTTTCATTTCTCGGCCAGGACGACATCTGGTACATCCATGATATAAACTGTCATGAAAACCGTACACTATCTTTGGATTTTCCAAATCCTAACCATCGACGGAATATAACCCATTATTCTTTTCTCCACCGTTTCTGGCATGATGTGGCCTTAGCCGAATATCGACGGCTCACACATTGATACGTTAGAGGTGATACAATCAAAAGTTTTTTCTTAGACATAAACTTCTTTCGGGTCAATAATAGACAAACTTTGGCAATGGTTGCCGATTCCTTCACAACTGAAGAAATGCTTAAAGTGTACTTTCACACTTTGATGTAGATGAACTTGGCTCCATTTATGGTGACTTTTGGAAATTAGATTCCTTGTTCTGACAAATGTTACAAAAAAAACTGACCATCGTACCCTGATAATTGTGAACAATGACTGTAGGGTATTGATGACAGTTGCTATAACGAATCGTCTTCAGTGGGGTCCAAAATTAAATGAACAAAGTCTAAAACTGTATTGCATCCTCGAACTATCTTTCACATCCACCATGGACGACGCTTTCTTTCTGACAGTGATAAAATATAGGTTCCTGAATGCATTAGTGACAAGCTGATGAGCAACACAAAAATTAGAAATGTGAATCCTAGTATTTTGAGAACATTCAAAGTCAAAACAGATGAAGTACACCCGTTTCTTTTTGCTCTGGTGATCCAATAATTCCTCTGGAATATTTCCGAAAGTTACACTGATCATATAAATCGACGAACATTTTTATCCACATATTGGACACTTTCAATAATTCTCAAGCACTTTTCTGTTGTTGCAGTTGTGAGATGTGATTTTCCTCGTAACACGTATGCAGGTAGAGCATTGGATCGTTTCTTGTCATTCAGGAACACATGGTTTCGACGCTAAACATCTACATCTCTCTCCACAAGGAATATTTTGCTCCCGATTGTTTGTTCCTTGGTCACATTTTACAAAACAGTATCCGTATCGAATAAATACTTTGATACTGGTAATGACATCAAAATGATTTTAATGATAGTGGACGCGAACGTATATTCCGTATGAAAAATGGGGACCTCAAAACACGACATCTCCATGAATGACTTGATGGTAAACTTTCAACATATAGTGAGGGGGAGGCACTTCCTGAGGTCAACACAAGGTCTCTTTCAAACGTCGTGCTTGTTCAACAAAGGTCTGCTTCTCTCTGTTGTTTGACTCTGTGAGAATGCCTAATACGCCTCCATTATTGCTTCCTTTCCGGTATATCGGTTGTCTCTGCATGAGCTCTAGCCACCTCGATCGTGTGGGCTAAACCCATGCGATCTTCGTCGTTAATAATCTTGACAATAGCTAGTTAAGTAGTCAGGAGGTGATTTGCAAATACAAATTAGCGTTTTTCGTTGACTGAGGTGACATATGAATAATATATATGAAGGGTAGCTTTTCCATCGGCCATGTCAAACTCATGGTTTGATTGTTGAACGTTTAGAATTTTGTCCAAGATTTTGAAAGATGTTAATTCAGCAGGTATACTAAACGGTCGTGAGTGATAGAAAGTCACAAATGACTTTGATATTCAGCTTGGTCAGCCATTTCAACTCATCTAACATAGACTTCAGTAAGTCCGTAATAAATGCGCTTTGTAAGTAGCTTGATTGTAACAATAATCATTAGGGGCTACTATCAGTCTTGAGGACAAGGAGGATGATGGTGTTGGATATGGATCTATCGTTTCATCTTCAAATCGCTAGGGTTAACTTTTGCCAAACGTGTGAGGTGAGACAGAATATTGACGCTTTGTTTATGGTTCTTCCTTTCAATGGTGTGATATTTCATTACGGTGAACGATTCAAGTTTGACTGGATTAGGGTTGCCTCTGTCTTAGTGTATATATATATATATATATATATATATATATATATATATATATAAATATATATATATATATATATATATATATATATATATATATATATATATATATATCCCCTACTCAAGAGAATACTAGCATTCAGTTCCTCATTCAGCCTGTGAAGAGCGGAGAAACACAACATACACAAAAGATCCTTCACTCTAGTCAGAGATTAATAGAGAGTGATTCGAAAATACAACAAGAGTTATGCGGAAACTCAAGACTACTACTCTCGAGCCAATTGAGAAGATATATGTTATAGTTGTCAAGAGAAGGGCATTGGGCTGCAAACTGTCTACAACATCAAAGAGACCTTCAAGAAAGGATAAATCAGGTCCTGAGACAAAAGTAAAGATACATGTTATCACTGCCAAGAAAAAGGACATTGGTCTTCAGAATGTACAGAACGTCCAATGAAAGCAAATGAAGAGAACAAGGAGGTGTTTTTAGAATCAGAAGAAGCAGAAGAACCCACTCCTTCTAAGGCATTAGCAAGGAAAATAAAGAAACAGAAAAAGGAGTAAATTTCTGAAGCAGAAGAAGCAACGAAATAACCCACTTCAGCGAAACATAGACTCTCACGAGGCTCTCCTGGCATTTGATTACCATTTTGTTGCGTCACCTGACCATATTACGCATAGTCAAGCTCTATTGTTCGACGAAGAAAAATCCCCACTGTACATCGAAGCTTGACCTTTTTTAAACGTGATTTTCATCCTTTTTTCATTGAACACAGGCTTAATTTCACAATATTTCGTCATTTTGAATCAAACAGAGAAACACGCGCAAAGTAAAATATATGAAAATTTATAACTTAGTGCTCCTTTTATACAAGGTAGTTAAAATATGCGTATTTTGGCAGCATAAATTGACTCACCAAATTGCTTAAGGGACACAGCGTTGTTGAGACGAAAAGATGATGAGAAGTAAGGAAAGAAAATAAGAGTGTTAACGCTATATGCCTTTGTATCACATTTGCTGTTCAGATAGAGCATTAATCTATAGAGGGTAAGAACTCTAAAATAAAGTTACGTTACGAAGGGATGGTATTATATTGCCCTATATAGCTTACTAAGTGGATGTCATTGTCTTTAGCAAGCTTATGATCTTCCCTACACTGGTTTGTAGGCACTTTTTATTATTCCATATATATATATAGATTTGAAATAAAAAAATCAACACAAACGCCGATAAATTTGTGCGACTAGTTTCGCATTTACTATATGCGTCTTCAGGCACAAAATGTTTTTGAAAGAAACGGATGACGTCTATATATTAATAAACAATTACGTCATTGACATAACGTCATAAATGATATGCTTTATCATAAAAATATCATATGTATAACGGGATCAGAAAGATACATGAGTCTCTAATGAAAACTGACAGTGAAATTATAATGCTGAGACAAACAGTCATACATACAGCTACATATTTCTATGACTAATATATATATATATATATATATATATACACACATATACACACATATATACATATATATATACACACACATACACACATACATACATGCATACATACATACATACATACATACATACATACATACATACATACATACATACATACATACATACATACATACATACATACATACATACATACATACATACATACATACATACATGCATACATATATATATATACACATGTAAACACCATATCAATTCCTCCACTAAATATGTATACAATTTTATATAATGCCTTAGTATTTAGGTCATTGGGATACAAAGTATCTAGCCGATTAATCGAGTAACTTTCTTTAATGAGTCTCTTCATTGTTCCGTACACAATATCGATTGGCATGAAAGTAAAATCACGTAAAGATTGATTATTTGTATTAAAATGTATTGCAACATTAGAGGAGAACTGAGGATCCATACAATTTTTATATGAAAGCAGTGATTATTCATTCCCTTAGAAACTTGTTGAAGTGTTTGTCCAACATATTGCAAGTTACATTTTTTTAGAGGTTATCAAATAAAGTACATCAGTTGATATGCATTCAGTGTTATAACGCAGAGAAAACAACTCTAGTTAGCATTGGAGCTACTAAAATAGGTACTTTCTCTAATATTTGCACATTGATAGCACCGACCTATGTTGCATTTAGATGATGAAAAATATCTTTTAAAATTTCTGTCAATTTAGTTCTGATCAAATATAGGCCTTACAATTTATAAATATTGGAGTCTCCTCAACTTATCAGACAGAAACAGCGTCAAAACACTTTACAAGAGAAAGCCAATTCTTGCTAATAGAGACCTAGGAATTTACAAGATCTTTTGATCAGAACGAAGCCGACAGAAAATTAAAAAAATTATATGGATCCTCAGTTCTCCTCTAATGTTTCAAAGCATTATATAAAATTGTATACATTTTTAGTGGAGGAATTGATATTTTGTATACATGTGTATATGTATATATATATATATATATATATATATATATATATATGTATGTATGTATGTATGTATGTATGTATGTATGTATGTATGTATGTATGTATGTATGTATGTATATATATATATATGTGTGTATATGTGTGTTTATGTGTGTATACATGTGTATGTATGTGTGTGTATATGTGTGTTTTGCGTGCATTTCACTATATATATACATATATATATATATATATATATATATATATATATATATATATATATATAGTTTGATCGTCAGACATAAAGATATATATATATATGTATGTATATATATATATATATATCATTATGGATACTTGAATCAGTGGATATATATATGTATGGATGGGTAGGCGTCTGAGTTGTTGCGTGGTTTGGGTCACAGACACACTTGCATATATATATATATATATATATATATATATATATATAGAGAGAGAGAGAGAGAGAGAGAGAGAGAGAGAGAGAGAGAGAATAAACAGATCGATACATAACTACACAGACTGCAGTAAAAAGAGAACAAATGCTGTATAAGACAGATATAAAGAAAAATAACAAACGAAAGACAAAAAAAATTAAAGAAAACGGACACATAGATGTGTGTGTCAAGTTTAATACCAGTTGTACGGTGAACAATTGGGCTTGCATATCAATTAAGGTATTTATGTTAAACTAAGGTGTATAGTAAAGAGAAAAAGTGACGTAACAAAACTAACAGATTTCAAGTCTTTTTGATTGATGCTTATTTTAATGTATAAAGTAACACAAAAGCTAAATGTGCATATCTAAAAATGGGGACAATTAAGAGCAGCACATACAGCTGCCATTATTAATACATTTGTCTACTAAAGAGCAGCACATACAGCTGCCATTATTAATACATTTGTCTACTAATACCGCTGAATATCATAAACTTTGTTGTTAAAACCCTGCACCGAAATGCTTTTCACGAAATACATGATACATTTATGTTTACTAAATCTATTTGACACAGAGCGTACTTGCTTTTCTGATTTTCGGCTTATCCAAACTTCTGCCTTTTGTCCAAGTGCAAACATGAATCCCTTCCACAAGTTCTTTGACTGTAGGGAAATTATTTTCCTGACTTAGATATACATTGAAATTATTAATTTAGACTTGCAAATAAATAACAATAAGGAGGAACTTTCAGACCATCTCAATTAATTATGTAATGGCTGTAATTTGACCCTTGTTTTAGGGATTCCTGGTTAATATATAAATACAAAATGATATTTACAATTAGCTTTCTCATGCTTACGTATTTGAGGCCACTGCCTACCACATGGAGTTGTTTTGTTGCTATCTTGTGCATGAACATAAATAAGTGCGCACAATATCATCTTCATTGCCTTTAAAAACGCGTTGTGTCTAATGTATTGCATTTTAGATCATGAAATGAGAATCTCATTTGAAACCTCAGTGTTGAGAACACAATGTTCAAATAGGTTGAAGATCAGTTTGAGCAAATTGTAGAACAGCTTTATTTCTCTGATAAAGCGACACCTATAACTTTTTTTTAAAAAACGTCAGTAAATCGAAGCTGAGTATATGTATATAGAATGGATATTTACATTCATGCTTATAAACAAATTAAATTATTTAAACAAAAAGCTTGGAAAACTATAAACAATAATTGTATATTTGACAATAAGATATTTAAATATATATGTGAAAAAACAATGTTATTGCTACATTGGCGATACAAGTGACATCGCCTCTGTGACTATATCACCACCGGCACTATTTAACTTACCATTTTGGGAATAACATTTGCTATTTTATACGATATTTCCATTTTTGGTTCTTTATCTTATTCTCTCTCTCTCTCTCTCTCTCTCTCTCTAAATTTATATGCCTACATTTATGAGAGTATAGTTAAGTTAGAGGGTTGGGGACATAAAATTGTGCCAAACAACAAATCGAAAGCACAAGAAGGTGATTTAATGTATTAGGTTATTTGAAATAAACCTTCGCACAAATACTGCAGATTGTCATTCACAAGGCTTACTATGACCAGTTTTTTAATTACACATATTGGTCATTACCAAAACAACTAATATCCATTATACACTCGACAACAAACCACCACAGTTATGGCGAAAATATAAATAACATGGTAGTTACTTAGCTTTTTTAGAAAAAGGTATAATAACTCTAAAATCTGTTTATGAAGCAACGAAGAAATCGGGCATCTATAAGAACTGATTGCAAATCGAACTCAAGTAATTGTCGAGATTTTGGAATCTTATCAAATAAGACTTCATGTTTGTCAACAGCACACAAACATTTTTGAAGACCAAAATAATAAACATACATGCACCAATGCCTTATATGTTAAAACCAGAATCATTGAAGTTGATTTAAAGATGGTACTTATCGCCCTGTGATGTTGCCCCCACACTAACAATATTCTCGGTATAAATACGCTAATGTTTTAAAGGAAACTTGCTTCATCTTTGTATCAGAACTTACGCTGGACAAAGAATATGAATTTAGTGATAAATGCAAAAGAGAAATTTAGTAACACTTTACTGTCCAAAATGTTTATAAAATGTCGGAATATTTTGTTTTGTAGATGTAGCACTATGTTTTACTCGTTTATAGTCTACAGTGTTAACCAAAATCAGACAGAATGAGACAAGTTTTGTCCTAAATTGAGAGTTTCTACTTTCGAATATGTAATATAAAATGTATAAATAAATTTGTACATGCTAGAACATATTTCACTCCTTGTTCATGCCGGTATAACATGTTTCCATTTCACTTGTGAAGTATTTTCTGATAACAACAGAAACGTATAAATTATTAAATTCTAGACTTAACAAGTTGTTCCATTTATTCATATTCCTTTATGACAAACAGCTGAATAGAGTTTCTTCAGGCTTACAATAAGTTTGCATCTAATTGTTTCTGCTATGTTTTCTTAATTTTTTACATATCCAAATCGGATTGATAAAAACATAATTCAGACAAAACTAAAGACATAAAACAAAATAAAATAAGATAATAAAAATGTCTATATGTTCTAGCATAAGTTTTTCTGTGTCACACTGGACGGTGTAACCACGCAAATTAGAAAGTAGCATCGGAATGCATGTTAGGTTTCATTACTCTTTCTGAGTAAGATCACTTTCAAGTTTCAAGTTCAAATTAAGATGTCGTATAAGTCAGACCTTTCGCCATACTACATTACTTTAATTATATGAGTGATTAAGGAAATAATTGCCACAGAAATGACATATCTTTATGTTTAAAAGCACGTTATAGAGAGCAAGAAATATATGAAAAAGTGAAAATAGGCTTGACTTGGTGTAACTTGATACCCTGCAGATGAGTGGAAACGTTGTAAAACATATTTTCAATAGTTTTGAGGGATTTACGTGCGCATGATATACTTACATGGTTGGGGCTTTAACATATATATCATTTTTCGAAAATCAATACTTTCAGAGACTTTAAAAGAGCTAAGAGTCGTAGTAGCTATTTTCTCTTCAACGTCCGTAAAATTAGAATAAAATGCCATGAGCGCGTTTCTCAGTGGCTTAAATGTTAGTTAAATGATAATGACATTACACAATACTTTAATACAAGAGACATACTGTACATTTACTTATGTATATTAAGCTTTCTATCTGCGGGCATTTGCTTACCATCCTTAAACAGTATGACAATAAACATGTTCCTACAGAGTGCATTGTTTTCCTCCCTTCTTAAACAAACGAATTATTCCGTTGACCGAGATACAATTTGTAGAAGTCAAACCCTAATATAAGTAAATAAGAATGAGACGAATACAAGCAAATTAAGCATGATAAATTCATTATTCAGGCACTTCTAATCTACCAGCATTTCAAATTTTTTCACACTCTGACCTTTTTGTACAAGAAAATCAACTCTGAGGGGCAGACAGATTCGAGCAATCAATAACAAAAAGAAACAAAAGCAGGACATTGGATGTGAAATACTTCTAATAACATTTAACATCGATTCTAAACCAAAACACGACCTCAAATTTAAATTAAACATCAAATACGAATAAAGATTGTCTTTGTACAACTTGCTGATAGGAACTACTGCACAAGACACTTTTCGGCTTTTTAGTTCACACTGACTTTTTAAATTCGCGGAGATTTCGACATCAAGCAAAATGTCACCTAGTGTAAGGTGACAATAATAGTTTGATAACTAAGCAAACTTTATAGGCTTAGTTTGCTCCTAGTTAGATAATAGTTAAGCAATATTAATAGCAAACAATCTATGGATTGAATCATGTTTTCAAATCAAATTATTTAGTGTGCATACATAAATAAATATCGTGATCTGAATACATTGTGGGAATTGTTTTCTTTTTCTTTTGCGTTCCAATAGTTTTTAGTCAAAAACGAATGTGCGTAGCAGAAGCACCCCTTTTTATGGGTGTATACATTTGCGAAATACACGTTCAATTGGTCTCAAACGAACTATAAGTCTAATAAAAACTTAATTAAAATTCATGGAAATAGTCCCAGGTGTTCCTGGTTTATATTTCCAAAGATTTTCATAACGAAGACTGTCCTCTTGTTCTGCATTTGCTCCGTTCCCTCGTAGGCTCTCTTGACTGCAAAACAGCATATTCTTGTCGAATTTATTCAGGCCGGGCATCATTGTCGCGACGTTACTTTCAAATATTCCAGAAATCCTGCAAAAATGTAGGTTTATGGTATTTTAGGCGTTAACGTAATTCAAGCAATCTATCGATGAAATAGAGTATAGCTACGTAAAATAGAACAAAATGTTAAAGTCGTTTAAGGAACATATGTATTTGTAGATTTCACTGAATGACTGTAAATTGCAATAATGGGATTATGGAGTTTTATTTGTATTCTGGAAGTGAAACGGTAAAATAAAAAACACATAATCGACACACATATCCATGACCATAGCACATATCAGGTTATCTAAGAAACTTTACGCTTGAAATTATTGTCTCAAATACGGCAAGGATTCTTAGATTGGAACAACTGTCGATACAGACGTTAATATTTGCGATTGACGTAGTGTTGTTATATTTACCTTTTTTGCTTCTTCACATAACACTTGATGATAATTATCACAGAAATCACCAACACAACCAGAGCTGCACCGACGGAAACAGAAACTATTATTATTGTGCTGTCTAATGAGTGGTTGCCAGTTGACCCATTATTTGATGAGTTGTTGTTCATTGCATTGGTGCTGTTTAAGTTGTTGTTAGGCGTTGAATTGATGTACGATAAAGTATTGTTGACCGTAGAATTGCTGCTCGAAAGAATGTTGCTTGCCGTTGAAGTGTTCACCGTTGAAATTACGGTCGAAGTAGGCGGATCATTCTTAGTACTAGTACATTCTATAAAAAAGAGTGTAGTATGTTGGTTTTAAGGTTTGCATAGATTCATTAAAATCCATTACAATTACCTATATGCTTCTCAAGTATTTGCATCAGCTGTTATGCATTCATAAGTCATAGGTATAACATATTATTACTCTTGTTGCAGAACTTTCTTGATAAAGACGGTTACTTAGACATCATAGGACATTTTCTAGTTGATACTTAGAATGGCATAAATGTCTAGAATTTAGACAATATCAAAAGATTTATTAGTGGTCTCATTAGATAATGACTTACTATGATCATTTCCTTTTAGATTCCATTGAATCATACGACTATTCACTCTTAAAGTTACAAAAAACCATCATTTTAACCATTGTTGCTCGTATTCATTAATTGTAGAAGCCATATATATGATCCATTATTTATACACGTAGCAAGATAATAAAAACGTACCGTTAGTCCACGAATAGAGGTTTACAGAAGGCTGACATCGGTTGCAGCTATCCAATGGATCTTGGTCTCCTTCAATGTAGCACATGTCACTGATAAAGCATGTGCCATTCTTCATTTGAAATTAAACAAGTGAAATATGTAAAACCCTGTACATTTCTACTGTCAATATTTTTTTAAAATCTTAAGCTTTTAAATAGATTAGTTGAAAATCTGACTGTATCTCGCATATTTAGTACGGTTTTCTTTGGACAATTGAATACGCATTCCGTGCCTCTAATAAATTCAAATTCAAACATGTATACGTCCTTCGAAGTATCCATATATGTACTTTGCTTCCAAAAATTGATTACATTTTAACGAGAAATGATGACTCTGCTTGGTTCAAATTAACCTGCTACTACAACAAACGACACGAATATATATATATATATATATATATATATATATATATATATATATATATATATATATATATATTTAAAAGGTTTATGAATTCAGGAAAAATACGAAGCAAGATAAAAACATGAAATGTGCATATTCACCAGGAGATAAAATGTGTATCCGTTCGTAGTTGTATTGGAAACGTTCTGGCATCTGGAGTCATAAATATAGTACGTCTGAGATGAACCAAAGTTGATGCCATCATTCGTCAAAGACACTCGAGATCCCGTGACAAAATGTGTGGAGTTGCTGTCAGAGTTTATTGATCGCCTCTTTCTGGATTCGCATGTAACGTTCATCTCCGCCTCGAAGGGGTTTAAAATGGGAAGGTCTTTAACGATTGTGTCTGTAACTACCATACTCCCATTGATATAAATCTGTATTTGTTGAAAATATAGCCAGGGATAATAAGGTATGCTGAGTAAACAACAAAGTAGCAATTAAAAATGTATTTGTATCGGCTGCTCTTGTCAATATTATAAGGCTACAAGCAATAAAGCATTCTCTTTCCTTTGCACACAAACCTCTTAAACCCTAAACAGAAGAGTGGAATATTTCATTGTCTTAATATTTGGAGTATTTAGTTGAAATTAATTAGTTGCTTGCTTATATAAAATACTGTTGTAAATATAAGAAAAAGATTCAAATAAAAGATGAGCGTGTTGAAGTTAGAACCAGACTATATGCGTTGAGTGCGAGATATAAAGTAGTAAGTTAAAATATTAGTAGTTCCTGTCTAATTAGTTTAATGCACTTTCAAACCTAATATTGAACTCATAAATCTGATACAAACAATGAAACATCTCTCAGTATCACAATCTTTAATTGACCCTATTCAAGGTAAACACACAACTTCGGTATATTGTTTGAAAATTAAAATTGTTCAGAGCTTTCTTTTGGTTACGAGTGTTCAGATGATCTGCTCCCTAATGAACTACGTTCCATTTTGTATTAGATGTTTCGGTCTTTTTGTCTATTTGTCATCATATGCACTTGCATTAAATGCGACCGGGGATGAAAAGAGGTGATTATTATTTTTAACATCAATGCAATTAAAAGGTCATTTTGGTGTAATAGGATATTGCGCCCAGCCGATAGCAGTGCGGCAGCATATAGAGAGCGCTGCGTTAGTAACTGAGTAAAAATGCAAGGAACACAAAATAGTTATTGAGTGTGGATTTCCACCTATATGGTCTGGGCTTGGTACCTGGTTCCTAGATATGCAAGGGAACAAGGGTACATTTTCTCCCTTCAAAGAATATTAGTTTTCCCGTGTTTCTCCGATTTCATGTACCGCTAAAACCACATTTGGCCAATATCAGAGTTGTCGAAAGCGCATCGTAAAAGAGGTCAGTACATGTTGTACAATCAACGCTCAATAAATACAGTTTAAACTTCAATGATAATCAAAAACTGATATCTTCAGATGCTCTAGACATTAGCAGAGAGTACTTTGGAAGGTTTCAAATATATGGAAGTGTTCTATACATGTATAAAGTTTACCTGGAATGTTTCGACTTTTTGTTTGGTTATGCCCTTAACGAAACGAGTTCCGTAGATTGGAACAAGTCCGCAGCATTCATCCAAATCCCTTTGACATAGACCTCCACTGTAGGTATCGTCTACCACAGGAAAGTCGCTTAATGACACAGAACAGTCATTCTCGATGTAGGATACGTGGCAGATGCACGTTCCTGCAATTTCAAAGTAGACGCAGAGAAACTTAGAAAGAAAGCTCTAAAACTTTAAATGTATTTCACATTGTAACGGACATTTTACTGCCACTCATATCAATTAAATATAGGTGTTTTAGTCAAAGGATGATTTTATGTTTCTTGATATGAGCACATCGTATATATTTGTAAAATATGATTTGGTTCCAGTATGTGTGTAACATTCAAAGTCTTCACGGGGCTAACGAATCATACATAGATATGAAGAGGAATGAAGTATCATGTCACAGAAATAAACATATGTAGGGAAATCTCATCGCTTCTGATGTTCCTGTTCTCTTTTTTGAGGGACATTTTAAACAAAAAGGTCATTAAAGAAGTAATCAATCTGTATGCTTAGTGAATTTACCATCCATAATGTAACAACGAAACAATTTTAAAACTCCAGACAATTGGATTTGAAATGAATGAGGACAATTGACCATTATTATATGTTTGCATTCATGAAGCGAAAAATAAATCATTGGTTGATATAACAGTATCCACATGCAAATATATCAGCTAGGATTTCAGAATAACTTACCGTTCACACAGTCTCCGTTGTTGTTACAGTTGTTGATGCATGCCGTAGCTCTGAAGGATTGAACAACATCCGGGTAAACCTCTCTGAAGGTACTGTTCCTTCTGATCTCTTGTTCAACGTTAGATCTGTAGGTCTCACAATGTAGGTTTGCCAATGACAAGTCTCCTATGACCTGAATTGTGTGACAAAAATAGTAAATACCAAATGTGGAAGTATTTTCTTTTCGTCAACATGTTAACCGTTACTACAAATTCCTTTCACAAGATTCCACAAATTCGACTCACGAGAGATTGCACATAGGAAACACACATTGGCATATACTACACAACACACTTTGGATTGCTACATCCCATTCTGCACGTAACTGAGATAAAGAATCAATATTGACAACCTTTTTCCTTTCCCCATTTAGAGGTCATGCATCTTACATGTATTTACGATTAGTATGTCCCTCTTTGGCATGATTTTATTCATGAGTTATAGCTATATAGAAACAGATGACTGTTTTCTTGTTCTTGCTGTTGTTGTGCAAATAAACAGTCAGTTTCAAACACATCTAGTAATGACAATGGAATTAAAATAAAAAATGTATAACGGCGAACTTAACTCTGCTGTTATGAATTAACTTACATATTGACTATGTGAGATTTTTCTGTAAAGAGGGAAACACGATTTGGTTGAGTTGAATAACTTTGAAAAAAATCGTATTAGATTAGTAACTATAATAACAACCTAAGCAACAATTATTAACTTTAACTTACCGTGTAATCAATAGCACAGTTTGTGATTGAGCTATTTTTGGATTTTAAATTACTACTGGGCAAGCTGTCCTCAAACAAGCTCGTGGTGCAATTTGAAGCGAAGAAAAATGCGCACTGTTCATAAGCATCCTTAAATGTTAGTTGGAATGTAGATCTCTGTAATGTAAAACAATGACCTAGATGGAAACTTCTACACTTAGCTATATGAAATAGATTATATGTGTTTCTTGATTATTCGTGAAATTACTATTAATATTAATCAAACATTCCTTATCTTAGTCATATCCCAACAAGAGCCTTAGAATGAATCCACAATCATTTAAAATAGTCATAGTCCATATATAGTCGTTTTAATGAGAGCAATAATGTCCCTTAATATACACATTTATGAGTAACTTACAAAAATCTTTGTTTTTGAGTTTAAACTTTTTCTACTACTTTAAAACT
This sequence comes from Margaritifera margaritifera, assembly GCA_029931535.1. Taxonomy (NCBI): domain Eukaryota; kingdom Metazoa; phylum Mollusca; class Bivalvia; order Unionida; family Margaritiferidae; genus Margaritifera; species Margaritifera margaritifera. The sequence goes on along the minus strand of JAQPZY010001427.1, from coordinate 2,538,324 downwards.
GCTATATGTTTTGCTATCATAATAAATATTGTGCTTTCTATAGGAATAAAACATTAAGCAAGCAAAATTAATTAATATTGTTTTAAAACTACACATAGATAAGTAAATGTTTCAGTTCTCATATCGATATGCAGGTTATAACTCAATATTTGTCCTGTAGCATAATTTTCTTTTTTAAAAAATGCAGCTGATAATTCCTTGATGTCTATGTCTAGCACTGTTACATAACGATATTTAAAAAGTGTTTTCTTTTCATCTTGCGTTCTGTAAATACAATGTCTCTAAGAAACAAACACGTTAAAAATTGGACTTTGATACAATGTCAGTCAATACCACAGCTTTATAAATTACTATCACACTTTCATAAACATAATAAAATCGAGACGGAGAAAGCGTTTCAAACGTACCTTTTCAAGATGACGATAACGTTCCAGTGTGTATGTCTGCGTTTCCCTTCTGGTCATAATCCTCTCTATCTCTCGAGACATCGAATATTTCGACCTTTTGGTTCTTATTTTGCAAGTTGAATATGCTGAACCCTGTAAAATTACTTTTTTTGTACAGGATTGGTAAACGCTTGCAGCGCATAGCGGATTCAGGTTGTTGCCAGACGCCGTACCCGGGATCGTGGATGTAGTAACTGCGGCAGGGCAAACACAGAACAAATGCTCGCCCCACAAACTTGGATTTTGATTTGCCGGGACAAAGTAAGATTCTGCATCATCAATTCTGCAATAATACTAAACTTTATCACTAATATCATCGTCGACATCATCCGAGTATTATTATAATTAGTAGTAGTATTATAGGAGTTGATTTTGCTGACATTGTTAAAATTTCTGTAGTTCAGACTTTCTAAATAAAGCCTTTTTAGGATTAATTACTTTCATTGTTGTTTTGTCTCAGTGTTTCTTATAATGATAGAAATTTACAAATTGAAAATATTTTTAGGCATGTATGCAAATAGTGTATAAGCATGTATGTATGTATATATGTATGCAAGAATATATGTATGTACATAGGTATAGAACTATGACTGAACATATGTCTACAGATGCATAGATGTATCGATGGATTGATGCAGAACGTATGGATGGATGATAGAGAGATTGATGGGTGTATGCATATGCTTGTGCTTTCTCTATATGCTTTTATCTAAACTAGTAACTACTTTGATCATAATTACCTCCACGACCGTGAGAACTCATTGTTGTCCGATACTATTATTTTAGACCGTGTTGTAAAGTGATTATTTTGAATATCGTCCAGAACACCACAAAGACCCTCAGTTAGCTCCACATCCTTCTCGGACGGATATATGACTATGTTAAGTGTTGAATCATCCCACCAGGTATTAATGTCAACAGATACTATAGTTCCGAGTGGCATGTAGATCTGCAAGAAAATGTATTTAAAAGGTAAAATGTTTAATTTGCAAAGAACAAATGCATCCGTTGTATAGGATACCAACAAGTATTTAATTAAAACAAACACATCATTTTCAAATGATTACAAGATATATAATGTTGTGGTAGTTTCCTGAAGAGTATCATCCCTTGCACAGACTTAAGGGCTGAAATTCAAAATTAAAATACCATTTGCAGCAGCATTAAACTTATTACAAGATAAAAACATTTATTTCTTAGTGAAGCATAAACAATAAGAATTTGTATAAGCTAGTTTGTAATCTCTGAAGTAATATTTCTCACTTTTTAAATTGAAGTTAATTTGAAGAGTATTTTGGTCCGAACATAGACATTAGCCATTACATAAGTTCCAATATCGAAGAACTGCATTTTCATCCATTTTAATTACATATTCTAGAGATCGTGAATGAAGTTAACAATATATATATATATATATATATATATATATATATATATATACATATATATATATATATATATATATATATATATAATCTTTTCTTCTTACTTTCAGAGATGAACATAATATATAAGCAAAGCGATTTGATGCTTCATTTCATAACAGTGAGAACTGTTGAAACAATAATGTCTGACTATCACCGAAAGATGTCACTAATCAGTCAGTATGTAAAGGATTTCCTGTTTGTCTTATTCATGTTTATGTACACAAATATAAATATAAAAGAAGCAAAAATTCAAAGTGTGTACAAAATACCTTGTTTTTAACTTTGAGAGGTTAACATAACGTGAAAGGAGAACCAAATTAGGATGCATCATAAAAACTGTTGAAATAATGGCAAAATAATTGATTTACTGGGTGCTTTGTTCATATTCGTAAATAGTTTAAATAATTTGTATTATATATCATTTGCATTTTGGAAATAAATACATAGCAATAAATAGGAGATTAAACTGACGTTAGATTTTCCATTGAGAAGAGAAAATATGTTGCTTATTAATACATATTATGTTTGGATTTCTACTAATCGTTCTTACAATCGTCCTAACATAGTCTTGAAATTATTACACAAACATGTGTGTGTGTGTGTGTGTGTGTGTGGTCATGCATCTCTCATGTCGACTTCACGTGGTAGATTAGATTTGTCCTATAAATGTTTGTCGGAAAGCGGTTTCTCACAAAAGACAGATCATAGATTATGATGATATTCCAATTTTCTGGATTTGAGTGATACTTGCGGATAATAAGTGTAAGCATAACAGACATATAAGATATATATATATATATATATATATATATATATATATATATATATATATATATTTGTATATGCGAATAAATGTGAGTTGTGCGCTCGTGCTTGTGTGTATGTGTTTATCATGTCAGTATTCATGAATTCAATATTATTTATTAAAAGGTTAGTTCAAATGATATTGCACAATATACACTATATTGTATTCGTCATACATACAATCATTTGGCACTATATTGGTAAGTATATTGAAGTGTATATATACTCTCTCACACACACACACACACACACATATATATATATATATATATATATATATATTATGTGTGTGTTTGTACATGTAGAAAATGCAAGTTATGTGTAATATTTATCATTTTGCATTTAGTTTACATGAAATTGTTCTTTAACAAATGTTACCTTATACTGATATGGTGTTTCTTGTCGGACGTCTAGGATACCATCTTTACAGATAACGTGTTGAATAATTCTGGGACTTCCGCAAAGATCCACTATAAATATATCTCCCCCTGCTCGCACAGCTACTCCACATGCGCAAGTTGCGTACCAATTGCATTGTTTTGTTTTCATTTGAACCTGAAAAATAACGGGCATTGGTTCTAAATTGCCATTTAGTTGCATCTGCACCACATAATAATTGTTGACCAAGATTTGAAAATGTGTTCAAGCCTACATGCAAAGAAAAACGCCATTATAGTCAAAAGAACAAGACAATTGAAGAATGTTAATGATCATATCTGTCATTGTTGGCCATGTTAATTGGTACCATATGTGATATATATATATATATATATATATATATATATATATATATATATATATATATATATATATATATATATAGATATATATAGATATATATATATATACATATATATATATATATATATATATATATATATATATATATATATATATATATATATATATATATATCAACCTGTGCATCTATATTATTACTGAGTTAATTTAATTCAAGACTTTCACTAATACAAGGTGCAAGATATAACGGTCTAAACTTAAGTAGTTTTACATAAATTCCACAGGAGAAGGGAAACCAAAGCCGCGGGTATTGCTATTACACTCAAAGGTAATTTGGACTACATGCTCATTCTGCATGAGGAACATTTTGTGAATATTGTAAAGAATTGCTCTTTCAAAGTCTCCCTTCCAAGTTCTACATACTACAAAACTTTCGTCTTAGGAACGTACGTAGTATGAGACAGAATTGCGTTCACATTAAAAATCATGACCAGGTCTCAAAACATCTCGCCTTGCGCCAAGACAAAATTGAAAACTTTTACCGACAGATAATGATTAATTCAGGCCCTGTGACACCGTTAAAAGACACACGAGAAACTGTTATAATCGCATCCTTCGTTCTTCAAACAATAAGTTGAGAAAGATCATTAATCCATTTCTTTTTGTGGATAAAACGCTTCCTGATTCCCTCTGTTAGACTTTGGCATCTACCACAGCCCCTTAATATGACTCTTAACAAATTCCTCATACATAGAGCTCTAATAGCAAGCTTGGCTTACTCTATCATGCAATATTTAATGACGGAATGATAGGGATCTATTGGGAAAATGCCAACAACATGGTGTCCAGCTGCAATATTCTGAGGAAAAGCGGCATTAAAAGACAAGTAATAAATGTGAGTCAAATACATTAGCGGAAACCAAGAATATTAGGAACTTACTAGGGTCATCCATATAAGATAAATTGATTGTAATCATGATAAAGGAAATTGACAACACATCTTATAGATTCGCAATGGACGGATTTCTGAAAGAGTTTGCACCGCTTTCTCTAGATTTAATTACCTCTTGTTTGCTTGAAGTGTGATTATACATAATAAAGGTACCCAAGTTTTGGTTCTCGTAAGGTCTGCAAAACAGTATACAATAATACAGGTTAATAAGTACAATATTGGTAAGGGCTTTGTTCATTATTACATTGTTGACTCAAAAGAAGACATTAAGCAATGCAAACAAAATAATTGCGGAGAATAAAGTTTAATAAATGCATAACTAAAAATGAAATGTTAACTTCTCTTATAAATCCTTTGAGTAGTTTGGTATTCTCGTTCAATCAGTCCTTTCATTGTAACACACACACACACACACACACACACACACACACACACACACACACAAACACACACACAGAAACACACATACACGCAGGGTGAAAAAAAACAACTATATTAAAATCTGCTTTGAAATTGTTGTAATATAATGTTGAATATTTTAAATAAATGTTCAAGTAAAATATGAATATTACATCCGTATTGTTATGATCGTGTTACATTTGGTTAAGTATACACATACATGTATATATATATATATATATATATATATATATATATATATATGGACAAATCTAATAACATAAAGGAGGCTATATAAAATATTAATATCTGAAATCATTTTCGATCAAATGATTAATACAATTAAGGATTTTATAATATTAGTATACATGGGTAAACAATATAAGCTACTACAATTATTATGTAAATATAGTCTTTCGTATATGTTTATGCATTAATTCGACAGAAAACGTTGCTTAAAATGTCAACAATGTTTGTAATGCGAAGGAGAAAAAGAAGTTACTTTTTTTCTCATTTTGATTGATATGACTAGAATATTAAATAAGTTTGAAAAATGTTATATAAGTATATATATATATATATAACTATATATATATATAGAGAGAGAGAGAAAGAGAGAAAGAGAGAGAGAGAGAGTTCTTTTAAAAATTATACAAACATTCCATCAAATGTTTGCATATGTGGATCCACAAACGAATAGCACCATTTTCCTTGCCATTTAGTGTCTAACACGGCTATGACCTAGAACAAAATAATATTTGTGAATCCTAAAATTATCTTTTCTGAGTTTTATTTAAACTATATTCTTTTATTGACTCATAAGGAAAGAGAACACAGAGATAACATTTGTGTATTTGACGTCATCAGTGATAGAAACTTATTAACATTAAATACATTAATTTCCGACCACTTAGTTCTAGCAGGTCATATGTTTCAAAATGAAGATGTTTGAGATTGCTTTTATGGATAAGGAAGCAGTTTTACGTGTATTGAAAGCCAGCTGGAATCATGCTATTCATAGATCTGAAAACTCAGTATTCAAGTTGATTGTGATTTCTTTTAACATTAACCAAAAGCAGACTGAACATTTAATAGAGGAATGTTTTTAAATGTAATTACCGTTATGTCAGTGAGATAGTTATTTTGTACTATTTCATTCAGTCCAGGTCCTGTTGTAACAAGTTTTAGTTCGAATCTACTTCTATACGCTCTGTAATCACTTAAGTCCCTGCTAGTTATGGTCATCTCTTTCACAGCGTTGTAACTTGCCCATGGTGTCCATTCGTCGTAATAGAAAGCAGGAATAGAAACTCCGCATTGCTGACTCGCTTGCACTGATATGCTCTTTATCGTGCAGTCATACCGATCTTTGGGATCAAACATACTAATCTGCATCGAACATTCAGGCCTCGGTGTAGGAATGTTGAGAGGAGACTGGCATCCGACGGGGAATGTGGGTTGCAGATGTACCGTTGCCGTTGTTTCTTGTGGCAAGATTATATTTGGATTAACGACCTACAAGCATAGTACAATATCCATATAAATATAACCATTGTATCTTCTCGGTATTTAATTTCAATCTCATTGATTTGTCATCCATCACCACCGCGGAGAAAAATCATATATGTTATGTAAGCTTGTGAAACAATTTTTTTCAAGAGAAATGTATTGATGACAAAGCATTAAAATAGAAATTGAATATTAAGGCTGTTACAATTTTAATTATCTGTGAAGTATAATCTAAGTAGACAAGGTTTCGAACGAATCTGGTCCAAATCTAGACTCAGTTTCAATTGTACAGGAAGTATAGCGGAAACCGAACAGAACGTTTTAGATACCTTTGAAAAAAATTACCTATAGCCAGGGATATGTTTGGTCAGCAGTAATTTATAACTTTAAACAAGAAAAATATACCTATAGCCAGAGTTAGGCTGGCGAAGCTTGACGATTTTAAAATAGTTTATAGAGGTCTAGCAAAGTTATAAGCATGATACTTGCTTAGTGTTACACAAAAACATAAAAAATAGTCACTCAGTTTATTTTAGTTTCAAATTGGGTGTGCCATTAGTTATTATGCGCATTTTGGCATTACACGTAGCTACATAGATTAAATTTCATGATGCGTTAAAAGATATCAATGCATGCAGTTCATTTCAATGATACTCCTGTCAATACTTGTTGTTCAGTATAAATCTGTGTATTGGTTTTAGACAACATAACAGATGTGAAAAGACAAAAGTGTCCAAATAAATATAATCTCCAAAGTCGCCAGGAAAGCAAGTAATAATTAAATACAGTTTATCTTATGATGTAGTCAAAGCATATCCTTCTAAACCTCTCGATATAAGATTAACACATTTACGATAATTATACACTTGTAATTATCGGAAAGCTTATGAAACCTATGAAACATGTGAGATAACAAAAAGTAATCCTCTGCAGAAAAATTTACATTTTACATTTCTGTTTTACAATGATCGAACAGTCTTTATTACATTTTTTTCCTACTAAGTATGTATTGGAGAAATTAAATCAAAATTATTGAATTACCCTTATACCCAACCAATATCTGGCACTCTCAGTGCTGTCGCTCAGTTTTCCACTGCTGCTGACGCTGGACCGCACGACGCAATGTATCTGAAAAGAGAAGCATATTACGTACATAAAAATAGACATGAACATAAGTTGCGCACACCTTTTGGAAGAAATAAATGATTGTTTGGACAAAAATAGGTTTATAAAATATAGACATTTCGCAAAGATGGATAATTTAGAAACTTTTCTCGTGAACTATTCTTGCGTAATATATAAGTTGTGCAAGGATACAATTATATTCGGGAGAACTCCTAGAAGGTCAAAAATATAACGATTTATAACAATATATTGATCATTTGATTTTAGGCTGGATATACAGGTCTGTCCAGTTAACATGGGTACCACATCCCTTAGACATTTCGTCGACGTTCACTTAAACTTTAACCATATGACATATTCTTAAGATATCTGTTACCAATATTTTTGTCCACAGCAAATCAAATGTATATTTTAACAAAATAAAGAAATACAAGTTACTCGAAAAGTAAATGCTTTCTTTTATCGACGAAAGATCATTCTATGTTCAAATATAAATCTAATAACTACTGGCTTATTTGCCACTTCTATCCGTTATAATTATGGATATCATATCATTCTTATATTAATTGTAGTAAAACAATCTGTGTAATCGACGCAAACTAACACAGCTATGAAAAACTTAGAATGTAGCAGATTTGACAAGGAGAAAGCACACAAGGAGGACAACAGAAGATGAGGAAAATTAAGGACTCCGAGAAGTTACAATCCAACTAAAATTAGTATAATATACCCTATCACAATACACCAATTGGAGTGGGGGTTTTGTTGTAATTTATTACATTGACGGAGGAATTTTGAAATTCTTTTCTTGAAACAGACACATACGGACATTGAGACAAAGAGACACACAGACAGAGAAGCAGCATAAGTTCCAAAGCAATTATTGCCTTAGTTAAAATACAAGACGGTTGGAACATATAGTTTATATAGTATATACACAGAGAAGGTCCTACCAGACAGATTCATATGTTTCGCGTTTGAGGATTTGCTTTAAGTCTTAATGAGGACATAATTAGCAGAATATTTTAAACTTGTAGAAGATTTTTTTTTTCTGTGGATAATGCTTTCCAAGAACTGTACAAAATATTTCAAATCACTTCATTTTAATAATGCTTTGATAGATCGGTGTCATACCAAGGACACTGGAATCTGAATAATTGTCAAATTTATTGGAATAATTTACAAAAATATATAACATTATTTTAAAAACACAGTATATATATATATATATATATATATATATATATATATAATATAATATAATATAATATAATATAATATAATATAATATAATATAATACCTTAACCAGCTTTTGTGCAAAATTGACATTATATATCAAAGTTAATGTAAAAGCCCAGAAGTGCTCATGACAATTAATGTGTTAGTAATATACGATTAACCCGAAACATGACGAAAGCCTCATCAGCATGATACTCAAACATATAATAGTTTACGTATTATCATAGTCATATCATTGTGAATTGGGTTTCATGAAGCTTCTGGTTAGTAGTTTCAGATGACCAGTCAAACAAATGAGAATAAGGTAAAATGCTTCGCAAAACAAATGACCACCAGGAAACTGTCTTGAAAGCACCATTCACAGCTACCACTGAACACTAATCAGACTGGGACTTTACACACACTTCACTTTTTTCGTGCTATATTTGCTTACGTAAATACTGAAGCTTATTTTCGCTGTTCTTTTGCATATACTGAATTGGCAATATAGAATGTACAAGTGACTCGGTAAATATCTCTCTCTCTCTCTCATACTTGTTGTGATATAATACTTACGAATATATCCAATTTGTATTTATTTGCAATTAGTTCGTTTTCATACAAATTTGTAGTGTCTATAGCAGAAAATAAAACTGGGCCTTTGGTGAACAGGAATACTTCATTTACACTCCTAAAATAAAATATTTGAATAAATGAATTTTAGGAAATGTATGAATTTGTTATCCTTCAGTATAAATGACACCAACTTTAGTCAAAATTACGAAGTACATTTGTTGTTATTAAGTGAATACATGAATATTGATACGTAGAACAAAGATACGTACGTACTTACATACGCATGGATGTATGTATGAATGTTTGTATGTTATTACATCCAAAAATTATAATTTCTAGTAAAGGTAGTTTTCTTAGAGACACTCAGATGTAATTTCCTGTATTTCTTTATTTTCAAAGATAGATAGATAGGTAGATAGATAGATAGATAGATAGATAGATAGATAGATAGATAGATAGATAGATAGATAGGAAAAAGACTGCAAGGAAGAGGAGCGGCAAGTGCTGGATTATATATTTATGAATATTTACATACATTTCAAGAAGGAGTATAACAAAAAAAGGATTGAAACTAAAAGCTATCGTATTTTAAAAGTGAGTATAAGAGATTAAGGTAGGATTGAAAAGACAAGCTCTCGTGCAAGATTAACTGAACTAAGTATAGAATACGAATTGCGATATTTTTCCTCTAAAGAATTATGCGGTATATAAAACTTACAAGGGATATAAATTAATTTCTTTAAAATACATACAATTTTCAAGGTATAATAAATACATACTTTTATCATTGTTTATATATTTTCTGTTAATTTGTATGCTTTTTATTTTTATTTGTGTAAATTTGGTGAAGTTTATTATATTCGAAACTTACAATTGTAAGATCAGAATTATTATTATTATTATTATTATTATTATTATTATTATTATTATTATTATTATTTTTATGGGCATAATGCCACTGGTCGCATCAATGGCATGTATACAAAGTGTTTGAAGTGAGAACCGTAATGCAAAAGATAAATTTGGATTCAATAATATCGAAAACTTCACAACGTTTCACAATCTACTTAGTTCAGTCTTTTTTTTCCTTTTATTTTCCTGTGTGTAGATTGTAAAAAATTTGTTTTTTAAATTGTAGATGAGGCTAAATAACGTTAACATTTTTATAGAGACATTATTACAGTTTTTTCTGGCGACGTCCTTGGCAAATATAAGGCGTGGTTGTAGAAAATAGTGAAATTCTAGTTACAATGAATTACAAAGGAAAAATAAAATATGAAGTAATATTTCTTCAATGCGTGAAGGAATAGAAACATTAGCAATACACAGACGTGTCACTAAACATTTAGGGTCAAACGCGACATATTATATACTCAGTTGAGAACATGAACATCATATTACTCTTTCTTTATTTTTGTGTTGTTTAGTTTTTTTTAAGGATAGTAAACAATAATGAAGATTGCCATAAAAGTTCCACCCAAGTAGATTTTCTATTTTTGGAACATTAATATGTAGCCTTTGCATATTGAAGATATTCAACATCTCTCAGGCTACAGTTTGCTTAGATATTCATTTTTCTGTCCTTAACCTTGCATAGTAATGTTTACAAGAATTGCGCAAAGGAAATATGTATATACCACTTTAATATACAGATGTTGGTGCATTATTCGTAAAACAAATCTCCCTTATCTTATGACTTTTACAAATTTGATGACTGTGCATACTTCTAAGTCAATTAGTCCATGTGCCAATTTCTGCACAAAATCGGTAACTGTAATTTAAATATTATGAAACAATATATCTTTTGTGAAATTTCACCTAATCTCTATACCTGCTGTTTTCGTTTATCTATTTTTTTTATCTCGTCCTCCTTATATAATTTGTCTCCCAAAGGCATGATAAGAGTCTTTAAGCTTCAATGGTCTACAAAAATCCACGCCAAAGATGAAACATCTCTCTTATTTTGTGGTATTCTTGGTAACAGGCATATTAAAATCTATAGATATTGCATTGTCTTCAATTTTATGCAGAATTTCTTGCCATTCTATCATAAGCAGATCATCACGATGTTAATAGGCCTTATCTAAAAATATTAAAACTCAAAATGATTACTGGTGTATTCTCTATATAACTGTATAGTTGAAAAATGTAAATAATATTGTTTTAGAAAAAAAAAAATCAATCATAAAATCTTCATATAAAAATGAAAATACATCTCCGCATGCAAAGACAATGAAACCCAGCTATGATCATCAAAATACATACAAGAAGGACCAGAGAATGAATAAGAGAAAGCCAAAGGTAAGAAAAAAAGGATAAAAATATCACAGATAGAAACAGAAGACAAAACTAATTGATTGAAAAATGCTTGCCATGCAACAGAATAATAAAGCAAATCGATCATGCTTTCTTCGAAGTCACAACGAAACTGTAATTGTGGCTTTTTATAACGTTGTCCATTTGCGAATTCATCCCTGAAAATGAGTCCGGGTTGAACTGTAGCAGAATTCGGTCGAAAGATAGGAGGATCCATGGGGTCTGGAATGTATTACATACTTGTTATTTCTCGCAATAAGCATTGCTGCAGCTAGTACCATTATCATATTTCCTTTTTGAAATTCTGCTAACAAGCTTAGTTGAATTATTTGTTTATATTACCTCCATCGATGCCCATTGAAAATAACAAGCTAAGTCTTAGTTTTCGAATGTTTTGTTTTCATAATTAGTGTCCATATATAGAATTGTATCTAAATTTATAACGTGAACGTGAAGCATTGCTATTCTAAGCTGATATCAATAACATAGACAAGAACACATTTTTTTGTTGTTGTTTGTTTTTTGGCCAAGATAAATCTGTACTTTTCTGAAATATACTAAAAGAATACTTCATTTCAACTTTGAGCATATTTTACTTATCTCAATTGCAAATTTTGCAAGTCAAAATACAGAACAAGAATAAAATGAACATACTCGATGAAGCATTTATATATATTTTGAACGGCTATTTATAACAACTGATGTTCGAGTTTAGTAGGTCTCGTCCTACCCTCTTTCTCCACTCAAACAGCCGTTAGTTCGAGCCAGAAAGCTTCAGATGTGTCTCTGTGGAGTGGCTGGTATGGTTAAAACATGGTTAACGAAAAAAAAAAAAAAAAAAATTGAGTCCCAAGCTCAACAACAAAGACAACAACAACATTTTATTCTCATAGACCTCCGTTGACGCATGTAAAATTAACAAAGGAGACCATTCACAACCTCTTGGTGACGCTATCATTATTTCAATAATAATAACGTTTCCATTTATTTTACTTTGCAATCATTCTCGCATCCTCCATTATTTACCATGCCAAATTAAAAGCAAACCTTCAGCAATCGTATTGACCATGATATCCATACGAAAATGACTAAACGTTAGGGTAAATTCACTTAAATTTCAAACAGAAAAATGAAAATACACCATATCCAAAATATTCATTTTATTGCATATAGATCGTTGGTATCGCCCGATGAACTTAAAAGGGATTACACTTAAGAAAACTGTAACACGACACGTATACTCTAAATAATGTCATATGAGCAGTTTCAAGCATAATGGTCCTATCACTCTTTTGACGTAATATATATAACGTCGAAACATTGGTTGTATACGCATTGATTTGACCAATGAAAAAAGTGGGGAGAATAATGCAATCAAAGGAGGAGAATGCTTAAAAATCATTCATTCAACTATTATATTGTAAGGTTAGTCATAATTACAAGATAAAAAAATTTAATAGTTTTATTATTAGGACCTCTGTGCTTAGAATGGCTCGTTCTTCTGCTATAAAAAGTAGAATCGACTGCGATGAACTGGTATTATTGTTAGATAATATTTGCACGAATGGAACCCAGTGGAATTTAACGGAAATATAAAGAAATTGACAGAAATAGCTGATTCCTCTTTGATAGTTTAGAGATAGACAATTTGAATACCACGAAGAAGAAGATTTTAACTACAAAAATTAATAGGTAATGTGACGCGTATATAGGAACAAATTAATTAAATTCTCCCGTTTTGAACGTATAGATGTTGTATAAAAAAACAATTGGTTGAAAATAAGTTTTGATCATCAACAAGGAATTAAATGGACAAAGTCATACATATTCATATTAACATCATTATGGTACTTACCAAAGCAGTAACGTACAAATGTTGCAGTCGGTAAGAGCTTATACAGCATTTTTGTGCCACAATTTTTTAGCCCAATTATTTTCGGGTTTTGGTATTGATGAGCTCTACCCAAGGTGTATGCAGTTCGATCAACGATTCCTTCACTAACGGTGGGTACTGTGCCTAGATAATGTAGAAAATAAATCTAAGAACTATGGAGGGAATGTTTTAATATATGTACATGTTATTACCGGGTAATCATCGGTGGGAATCGGTGGGAATATTCAATCAAAAATGAGTATAAGTATTACAACACTAATAATATATATCAGATATATACATTCTGAAAGAATAAAATACGCCCATATTCATCGCTGAAACATATTAGCATCTCAAAATATTGTACAACAAATTAATTAGAAAGTGGAAGCTTAAGTCTTTTCCCAGCAAGAGAACTTATTTCAAGGTGTATTGGATTATATCAGGATTAGCGGAAGATTAAGGACGATGTTACTTCCATGAATCAATGTTTCAGATTTTTAGTTATCTCTTTTGCATAAATCTGCTGTCATCATCTAGCCCAATGCCATTCGTCACCAAGAAAGACTTTGAAGAATCTTTCGTCATCTCTTGCATAGTTTTGCATGGTTTTGTGTTACTCTATGCCCAGTCAGGAGACCACTTATACTAAATTAGGCTCAAATAGGGCCCGATCATGTATTCTTTCGAAAGATTTAATACTATAATAAATAAAGGCTTATGTAGGGAACATTATACAAGTGTGTTATTGACCATTGTTCAAAGTAAACAGGCCAACATGAACTGTATAGATTCTAGTGTTAAATATATATATATATATATATATATATATATATATATATATATATATATATATATATATATATATATACATATATATATATATATTTGAATGAAAAAAATGTATATGTCCATGCGCCGGTTCTTGTATAGAAATAAATATGTAAATTTAAAAGGTTCTAACGCTTTCGCATAATCTCATTGATGCTCTTTAGGTACATACATTACGCACGCCAGTAGATATATTACAGTTTACATCTTAATTTCTGATTGATAGTAAAGCTAATTCCTGACGTCGAACTTCGGTACGATTGTATCTTTCATATGTTTGCAAATTAGGCAGTGCTTGTCTTAGCAGTATGTGCCTGATTATGTGGTCTTGCTGGAAGTTACGTTTGCACGTACCAGACAGTCCTTGAGATTTTTGGGTCTACGGTATGCAACCATAGGAACTTCTTGAAATATGTCCTTCGGATTTTCGGAAGATTCAATCTGGTACCAATGATTCCAAAAGATATGTTGTAAGTTTGGGGCATTGAGGTGGAAAGTAAACACATAAGGGACGCGCTTGTTGCTTTTCTTGGTTTTATATTTCAAACAGTCTCCTCTATCGAGAAGTCTAGTTTTGTTAATAACTTCATCCTTGTATCTCCTTCTGTATCCTCTCTGAGATAGTGCTCTTTCATCTATCTGAGTCCTTTTCCAAAAGTAGCCGGATTTGACTATATGAGTTTGGTCTGAAAACACAGGTCGTATTGTAGAGTTTTTTTTTAATTACGCGCTTGCAATGGTAACTACAAAGATCTCCTAAAGGTTCGAATTTTAATTAACATCGAGGTTTTGCTCTCAAAGGAAAATTATGCCAAACATAAGCCGTCTAATATCTTTCATGCATATAAGGTAACGTAGAGATATGAAAAAATGTACCTTGGTGTTCAAAATTATATGTAAAAGTATTATTGAGAAACCATGTATCATTCAGCATATAATTAGCATCTCGATGCTGCGTTGAAAATAACGGATTTAAAGATTCGTTCACATTCTTGTATTATACATTAGTTATTTGATATACACATTAATAATTTTCTCATCATCAACGGATAAGTGCACTTAAAAATATGCCTACAGCGATTGGAAGGCGTACCTGAATATAAGCCGAACAAATATTACTAATGAATAACATCAGCCATGACTTATTTTTGAGGTTTTATAGTATGTGTATAATTCTTAGCAACAATATATTCCAGTTTTAAAACTTTCATATATAATAAAATCTAATCTGCTATATATTAGGAATCGTACATAGATCATCAAAAGATGATTCAAATTGTAACTATTACCATCCATCCAAACCTGAAATTGACCTCCGCAGCTACCAATTTGCAGATTACTAAAATCGTTTTCCATGCTATTGCTTCCGACGTTGTACCATTCAGTTACCAGTGTATCATCCGATTTGTAGGACCCAGATTTTACGATATTGTTTCTAGAACGCAGTGTCAAATCTGGGAGAGTTTTGTAGTTTCCATTGCAATCTTGGCCTGAAGGAAAGCATGATAAAGTTGATATTAGGATGACTGGATCTAGTACATACAAATGTTCGAATTTTTGTTATAATATTTACCAATGTATTTTATGAACATGGACGTCGAAAGACACCGGTGTGCGTTAATTCTATCACTCAGCAGAGTTTGTATCTTTGTAAGAAAAGAGTTGTATCTATTAGAAGAGTCTGGTTTGTAAGAATGACTGCCTCTCTTAAAAGAGACGATGTTCAATTAAGTTTTTACGCAATAGCCCTATGTAAAAATAGGGATTTTAGAATAAATAAGAAAGTGGATTGCAATACGAACTTTTTTGACAACATAACCGTAGAAACGCCAATCATTTATGTTTCATTTTTCAGAAGGCGTAGATTCCGACGTAAATATTAAATAATTCAACGAAAACACCTAGCTCATGAAGAATCACTGAATAGATATGTTATTGAGTATATCTTTAATAAGAATTTCGTAACAGCTCTCGTGACAATGTCTCTTGCATTTATGTGAAATAGAGAACAATTATATTTTGCTTCGCTTCTTTATGTAAAATTTTAGACGTACCACTGATCACATTCAAAATGCACCAGCAACACAGTGTTATGAACAATTTCATATTGTTCTGGTTTGTGGACTCTAATAAAGATCCTGGACAAGTTGATGTGGTTGTTTGCGATACTTTCAGCTACGTCTATCGGTATCTGTAATATAGAAATTAGTCAAATAAAACTAACATCAAGTGTTAAATAAACTTAAACTATTTTTTAAGAAACATTTTCAATATACATTTTATCATGCATTGTTTGAAAAAAGCAACTATAGCTACTACACAAAGACCACTATTATTGCATACACAAGTTTAAGAAAAACTGGCAAGACTGCACTTTAGACAAAAAAATGATAACATATATAAGCAATACGGCTAATAATAAGCTACTACTACTATAAATAATAATAATAATAATAATAATGATAATAATAATACTAATAATAATAATGTTGTTGATGATAATGAATTATTTATTTATTTCATAGTGATTGCAAGAAGATAAAGAAGAGGTAATTGGAATGACTCACCTTAGATTCGTCACCATAACTGTTTCTTCTAAGACTATAGTAATGGCCCAAGCAAGATTCGGAATAGCACTTTTATTTCTGTAGAGCACTTATATAGGCAGTTAGAGTGTCTGATTGGCTGGTGATGTTTGAAAGAGCTATTATTCTCTCTTGGGGTATGAAAAAAAGTTTGGCAACTTAAACTTCCTGCTCTCCCAGTTAATAAAATCGTACAGGTAAATCCCCATAATTACCCAACTATTAGTAAACTCATTGTGAATCGACAAAGTAGGCAACCTCTAACAAATAATCCGTACACATAGAAATCCTATTCTTCAGATAATATCTGGACACTAATTATTAAACAAACTGGAGCATATTACAGCCGGAAGGAATAATTCAGGTATAGGACACACGTCCCAAACAGTATCACTATATATTGCTAGCTTAGTACCTTCCTTATCGTGCCATACCCTGCCATAATGATCAATGATTTATATCGTCGTTCCTTTCTTCCTTTCTTCCCTATGCATGCAATATGTAAACTGTTACAAAACATTATGTCGTTGCACATTTAGCACTTTAATTGGTAATAACGCGAACACATGCGCGTTACATAGTGAATTAAATACATGGTATAAACTTTGTACTAAAATATACAAGTATATAAACATATACATTTAATTATGTAGATGTATATATAGATGCACATTAGACGTATTATATATATATATATATATATATATATATATATATATATATATATATATATATTGACGCAAACATTTATAACAGTAAATCCAACATAAGCGTCCCTAAACTATCCAATGCATTAATGTTAACCTTATAGAGTGAATTGCTCCTCTGTTTTCATCTCCAAAAGGTACATTGGTTGTATTCCTATCTCTCAAAGAGCGAGAATGTTTAGAAATAATGACGCTTTTATAAGGTTTGATCACTTTGTATCATGCTATGGTCTGGGTAAAATCACACTTCTAGCCAATCCATAGTAATATTTCAAACTTAAAATTCAGCAGCAAAAAAAAAAAAATAAAAAAAAAAATAAATAAATATACGCGTTAATTTTGAAGGAAATCGAACTTGATCAACAAATACAAATCTATAGATTGATAAACATAATGAGTATTAAAAGCTACCTTGACATTCTTTTGCTCCCGTTTATTCTATTAACAATAACATATACACCAAACGTAGGGCAAGTAAATCCGCTACAAATATAGAAAGGAACTAGATGAAATTGGCATAATATATATCACTGGTCTACAGCCAAAATGTTTCCGCAATAAATGTTGTCAAACTTTATTAATTCTGGGTCAATGAGAACGAAAATGATGCTTAAAATTGTTGATTGGCTCTAGTTTTAAAGATTTGATACTGGGTCAGTATATACGACCCTTGACTTGGGAATGGCGGACGATAAGCGAGTTATAAAGCGAAGCGATCTCAATTTAAACCAGAAATGACTAAAATACATCTTTGACTAGATCTATGAATAAATCTAAGACTGTGTTTGGACAATAACCATGAATGATGCAATCTGAATCTGGTATTGCGTCATACATGATATGAATTGTATCATGCTATTCCTATAAGTCATGGATGATGCAATCATAACTAAGCTTACATCATTCTGCTGAAGAGATTTCTCTATATCAGCTCTACAAATCATACAGTGTCGTGCTCTCTTATTTGTCTGTGTTTGATTTTGATAAGGGACATATTTCTGTTTAGTTAAGTGAAGCTAAGATAAAGGAATGTGTCTTTGTTGGTCCTCAGATTCGTGAACTTCTACGAGACGATGCATTTCACCGTGCACTGCGAGGCAAGGAAAAGACGGCATGGAAAGATTTCCTGTTAGTGGCAACATATTTTCTCGGAAACAACAAGGCAGCCAACTACAGGGAGTTGGTGGAAAACCTCATCAAGACATACAAAGGCCTTGGTTGCAACATGTCACTAAAGATACATGTTTTGCACTCTCATCTAGATTGTTTCCACCGAACTGCGGCGAGCGATTTCACCAGGACATTGCAACAATGGAGAAACGCTATCAGGGCAAATGGAGCCCATCAATGCTTGCAGACTATTGCTGGACAGTGACAAGAGATGCTCCATTTAATGAATACAAGAGACAAGCCAGGAAGCGCCGAGTCGACACTGAATAATGACTAAACTATGTACTTATATATGCATAATAGTTTTTTGACTTTTGTTTCAATATATTTTTTATTTATATAACCCTTTTGCTGTTTTTTAAAGTGTTACATAAACAGGACAGGTGAAATATGATCATGTTAAGCAACCATAAACACATGAAAAGACCTAGGTTTACAATTTATGATTAAAAGTCTACTATGTACACAACATACATAGAAGTAAAATGTAAAAACTTAAATATCTTGGAAACATTATCCAATCAGTTGTTTTAAGTGTCATATTTGAATTCAGACTAGGTAATGTTTCTCTTGGACGTTAAGCTCATTCCACTGGTTACACGCTTTCTTAAGTAATCAACATGCAGTACATTTGGCATAAGCTTACTTACTCCTTGATATAAAGTCATCATACATACTACAATATCATCCGTGTGTTCTGACCAAATATTACTGGACACCACCATTCAGTCCACTTTTTCCACTTTAGTGGACGGTTATTCTTATATTATGTTGGTGACTTCACCGCTTTGTTGTGAGATCATGTACAATTTTGTGCCAAGTCAATTCCCAATGAATTATTCACGGACATAAATCACAACCTTTACAGCAACGAATTTGATACCGTTAGAGCCAAATGTGTTATATAGTTGAATAAAAGAAATTAAACGAATTAAGATTCTTGTTGTGAAGAAATTGTTGCTGGTGCATTTTGTTTAAGAAAGGTTTATGTACAACGTTATTCCATAGATCCCTAATGTTCCATACTTTAATGATCAGTTTAGGCTCCCCATTGCCTATTCAGGGGGTTCCATTATTTAACTGAGTTGACCAGTTTTCATTAATAATTCATTAATATTACTAGGGGTATGCGAAACAGATAAGTTACACAGTCACGTAATCAGTTTGCATATATCTTCCTATTTAAAATACAAAAGGCAGTGTATATGTAAATCATCTGAACAACATTGAAATGTAATACAAGTGCATCACTGGATCAGATAATTGGTCAAGTGCGTTCACTACCATGAGAAAAATAAAGCACATTTGCAAATACACACACACAAACACACGGACACAAACGGACACACACACACACACACACACACACACACACACATATATATATATATATATATATATATATATATATATATATATATATATATATATATATATATGTATGTATGTATATATAATGACAAAGGACAAAGAAAAACCATGTCTGACTTTTTTTTGATCGCCTGCCAGATATATGGAATTTGTTGTCACTCTCGTGTTTTTCACTTGACTATTTTCGCCAATTCACGTGTGCAGATTATTTGAAACAAGAATAAAAAAGCTTTTGAGCAGCAGGTTGTCGAAGCAGATGGTATATATCATTCATTTTCATATAACTAGCATTATACGCCTGGGTGGAATAAGGAAGTTAAATTCTATCGGCTTATATATTGGATTAAGGAACACAACGTATAGGTAAAAGTCAATTAACTTAAACCAATCACAGCTTTGCAGCATATTCAAATCAATGAATTAATAACGAAACAATGATCCCTCTTCTGGGGTATTTTTATTCCTCCAAACAGAATGATTTACATTTTACAAAATTATTAATGCATCCTGATAGAAGGTAATGCTAATTTAGAGTTAATGAAGTAAGTGTGTTTCTACTTTCGCCCATGTAACGAACACCATATAAACATGAACTCAAGCTTTGACACACTGTTGTACGCATTTCTTGAATTCTTCCAACAAAATTTCCCCTTCAGTCACTAAACGAGACGAGGATAGTTCGGCGAAAACAATACAAAACAAACGAAACAAGACAGACACAACGGGACGAAAGTAGATTAATAACATATACTTTCGTCTGGCAAAAGACTTGGCAATATGTAGGAACAACACACAATTGTCTATCAAGAAGATGTCATATATACATAATAAATTTAATTTTAAAAATTGAAATATAAAAATGTGCTTCTTGTGTTTGAACAAAGTTAACATCACAAAATTGCACGCTTCAAACTTCCCGAAACTGGTTTTATTGTGTAACAATTCTTGATTGGTAGTAAGTATAATTCAGCTAAATATGAATGCAAAACAGTAACTCATCATAAATTGCCACATATAAAATATATGTTCATCTGCAATATCTCTTTGATATAATTACAAATTTGAATATATTTTCCTTCTTCAATATGTGTCAATATAGTTTGCTTTTTCGGTTGCAGCAAGTATTTTCTTTTTTCCTTCAAACATTTCAATACTAATTTCAACATAATTACGAGGAACGGCTGCAAGAAACATACATGACCAAATGTAATAGAACCAAAGCAGATAGCAAAACAGTAATTTGATTTTGAGATTACTGCAAATAAAACTGATCAAATGAAAACAATTATAAATCTCTTGTATTTTGCGTCCACCCCTCAACCAGTGAAGTATTAATACTGCACACTGAGTCTGCAGTGATTGTTTTCTCTAGAAAATCGTTCCAAAGATTTTTCATCCATGATTTTTTGGCATGTTCTTCTTCTACTGGTAACATTGATCGCTCCTACCAGAGTTAGATAGTTTCGATCAGTATAATCATATACATGGGTTTATGTGTGTCAAAAACCATGATTTAAGCAGAAATGCAGTAGACCTCTATTTTTATTGTAACTAACTACATTATCGTATTTACATTGTCCCACTCTGTTTGGTCGTATTCACTTGAAAAGATATATCGATCGATCCTGATATTAGTTACTTGTCAGCACTATATTTTTCACGCACAAACTATAGCATTTAATATCACAAATTCAGTTTTATACAGATTATGCAAACATGAATACTACAAGATTATAGCTGCACGGCGTATTTGAATATTAAATGTCTTTAAAAATTATATCATAGCCTTCAATAAGCAGGTGATCGCTGCACAAGAATATACGTCATACACCAATCAGATGAGTGACTTTAGGACCATCAGAGGTACCATCGGGCAGATTATCTATGTTTCCCTCCGTAATAGATTAACCTAGGCTGACCCGGTCTCCCATGGCTTTGTTGTTGGTCAAAGTAGCAGGTATAGGGGATAGAGTGAGTTACCATATTTACCATGAATAGCTCACTCCTAGATGACAACCATATAAACGTGCATCTCCTGTCGCTTAATGCTTTGATTGATTAATCACTTGGTTGTTTACTTTAAACCATATCAAAAACCAATAGCATCGACCCCACTCTGATAGCACATTATGTAACAATAACTAATTGAACATGTAAAGTTTCATGTTTTCCCTAAGAAGTAAAGAAAAGGTCTTTTAGATTGTATTAATTTAAATTAAGCCAACACTTGTTGATGATTTCTTACAGGAGCGTCGGATGAAAAGCAAAGCATTTCAACACCAATCCATTCAAAATTTTACGTAAACACAAAGATTAATACCTGAGTTACGACTAGGGGTAATGTAACAAAAGAAAAGTCTCAAACAAGCTTTCAAGATTTAAAACACAAATATTTAATTTCCTAAAATATTAAAATATTTCAACAAACAATTAAAGTGAAAGAATTAAAAATAGCTTACAGTATAGAATATCCTTAAAAGCCCTAAATTGTTCTAAAGTTCACTGATCGGGAAGTTAATCAAAATATTCCGAGTGAAGAATAATCCGAATGAAACCACCAAAGTGCTGGCGTGCCAACAAGAATCAGTTATATCCAAATATTATTAATTCCAAGTAATCCTTTTGAATTTAGAATTTAGAATATCACACAAGTTCTAGAAATGTTTCCGATAATTCCAACGGAGCTGAATAATTCTTGAAGTTTAAGTAGCAGTACTAAATCCAGAATGTACTATATAATAATATCTCTGAAGCAAAATACCACACACAAAATGAACCAATCTCGGTTTTGACCTCTCAGGCTGTGAAGAATGACGAACGCTGCGATTACATCCTTTTATATAGTTTCTATACTGCGTCATTGAAATACAAAAAAAAACATTTTTTATTCCGTCTCAGAATAACAACTCGGCATTTACGAACTTATTCCACTTCTAGTAAACAGAAAATGAATCACTCACTGAATTACGAAATCCAGGTCAGAACATTGAATGGAGGACAAAATGATAATACATTTTAGCACGCGCAAGTCACGTGGCATGACTAATGCTTTACCGACAATAATATTGATTTTCCCAGGACCAATGTACTGGGTCACATATAAATTACCGTATATGTGCACTCTGCAAAACGACACCTATTAGACTATTATGTAGAGGTCATAAACTAATAAAACTATACTATTATTTAAAGGAAATGATACATAATTCCGTAACACCTTCCCCATTTTAAAAAAGAAATGTTTTATACAATTAAACTTTCTTTTGGCAAATACTTCTAACATATAAGTAATTGATTGCATAAAAAATAATACATGATACAGTCATATATATATATATATATAACAATGCAAACTGTAAAGTTATGCAGGTGAAAGTGCATCAGCGATCAAATTTTCCTTTCCCTTGATGTGCTTGACTTCGATGTTATATGGTTGTAACTGTAGTATTATGCACGTGAAAGTGCATCAGCAATTATATTTTACTTAGAAATAGCCGTAACCTTAGCTTCTATTGGTTTTATTTGTCCGTGTCCCACAACATGCCCTAAAAAGCTAATACAGGCACGATAAAGTCACTTTTATTCAAATTGATGGTCAAATTTGCTTCTCTGAGTCTTTTGAAGAACTGCTTAATTGTTTTCATGTGATCTTGCCACGTGCCATTGTAGATGATGACGTCATTAGGCATTTCGAATCCTGTCAATACAGTCATCAATTATAGGAATTGGAAATTAATCTGTCTTGGTGACACTATTTACTTTTCTGTAATCATTACGCATACGGAAAGTCTTATCTGGTTTCGGCACTAAAATGCATGGTGAACTAAAGTCACTTTTACTTGGTTCGATAAAGTCATTTTCCAGTAAATACTGAATTTCTTTCTTCAGATAGTCTTGTTTCAGAGGATTCATCCGAAAAGGGTGTTGCTTTATAGGTGTTGAATTTATTATTTCGACATCATGGAAAATATTGTTGGTTCGTCTGGGAATATCTGGAAATAAATGTTCATTTTCTTTTATCAGCTGTTTCAGTTCTTTAATCTCAGTCGGCAGTAGATGCGAAAGTTTCTGGTCCAGATCCTGCAGAAGTTCCGAATTGCGAAGAGTAGTGACTTCAAAATCATCACTATCCGATTTCTCATCTTCATTCAAATGTTGAATGTGTGGGACAGGTACTACTAAATTAATTGGATAATTTATATGGCTATCTCTGTCTACATATTGTTTCAACATATTAATGTGGCAAAGTTGTTTCTGCTTTCTCCTCCCAGGAGTATTAATAATGTAATTTAAATCACTCACTTTTTTGTCAATGGTATAAGGGCCAAAATACTTAGCCTGACAAGGATTTTGGGGTATGGGTAGCAGAGCCAAAACTCTGTCACCCGGCTGAAAACTCTTATCTTTCGCTTATTTGTCATACCTCAATTTCATTTTCGACTGGACAGATTTTAGATTAGTTCTTGCCACATCGCAAGCCTTTGCCAATCTATTTTTAAATTTAGAGACACAGTCCAGAAGATTTAATTCTGACTCTTTAGTAGAAAGAAGTTTTTCTTTCAATAATTTTAATGGACCCGGACAGAGTGTCCGAATACAAGTTCAAAAGGACTAAATCCAAGACTCTTGCACCGACTCCCTTGCAGCAAACAACAACAATTGCACATCTTCATCCCACTCCCTTTCTGTTCCACAACAACAAGCCCCAATTATACTCTATCTCACCACAATATGTTTTAATCATACGTTCTAAAATCTGATATTGTACAGACTTAGGGAGACCAAATAGTGTGCAAAAGTTGTCCAAAGCTTTCATTTTGGTCTTAGTTTTGATATTCCGTAGAAGAATAGCTTCTGGAAATCTTGTGGACGCACACATTACCGTCAACACGAATTGGTTGCCTAACTTGGTCTTAGGTAAAGGGCCAACATAATCTACCGTCATTCTACCAAATGATTCATCAAATGCAGGAATAGATGACAGATGAGATTTGGGTATCTTCTGATTGGGTTTTCCCACCATTTGAGAAGCATGACTTTATTTACAAAACTTAGAAACATCACTTTTAAGTTTTGGCCAGTAAAAATGATTTAGCATTTTACAATAGGTCTTATTAACTCCTAAATGACCAGACAACGGCGTTTCATGGGCTAAACTAAGTATTTCCTGTCGATATGACCTAGGAACTACAATTTGATAACTAACTGACCACTCGTCACCAGCGGGTACCCCGAGTGGTCTCCATTTCCTATTTTTGAACTAGCTACCCCAACAAATACCCTCTTGCTAATGAAGAGCTACTGTTTATGGCAAGCAAACTCAATTTGACTAATCAGAGAGTACGTTACTTGACCAGTTAGGTTTTGCATATGGTGACTTCTGTGATGTTCATCTACCTTGAAGTGAAAGAAAAAAATGTGTACACTCGACATGTGGCGTTGTCTACAAAGATGATGCTTATGTGTGCGTGTATGAGAGAGAGAGAGAGAGAGAGAGAGAGAGAGACAGACAGAGAGAGACAGAGACAGAGACAGACAGAGAGAGAGAGAGACAGAGACAGAGACAGAGACAGAGACAGAGAGAGAGAGACAGACAGAGACAGACAGAGAGAGAGAGAGAGAGAGAGAGAAAGAGAGAGAGCACTACATGTTCGGATTGTACTGTAATCCACATATGCTGAGAATATAACTATATATTTTCGACACGTTTGAAAAACAAACAGCACTAATATATGAATAACATTATTACTTTTCTAATCGCGAAGAAATTGACGATAAACTCTAAGACAAAAGTACCAAAACTCTGTTTTAGTTAGAACCGCATTATCCTCCGCATTCTGACTGGTACGAAACATTTTTCTCCGATCATAAACTGGTTAAGTCTTGGTAAGAGAAGATTTAATGTATAAAGTGATACACACCTGGAGCAAACGAGCACCTGTCCACTTGTACGATACTTTAAGGTCTTAACACTGAAGAGAAGCCTCAGAAAAACCGCATAATACTTTAATAGATTTGTTGAGATCGATCTCGGCTGAGATTGAGTTAAAAACTTTTCGAGAAACTCCATGAGCTCAAAATCTCAGCTAAGCTTACATTCGAGTTTGAGCTTGAGTTTGGGCTTGAGATTGGGAAAACGTTTGGTTCATGCTACATAGATCTCAATTATTTACTGTCAAAATATTGCTGATGCTGAATCTTTATTTGTTTTCAGCGTGTGTGCTTTGTAACCATATTTCCACGTAAAGGAAAGATAAAACAAACTGTTTGGAATTCAACTGAAGAGCTAACTTGCTAAATTTGTTTAACGCAAGAGATGTTAATAATGACTTTGTCGATGTGCACCTTTCCATTGTTAAGAAATTATGTATCATCTTTAAATTATAATGTAGTTTTCATTTAATTTATGACATTTGTATTATAATTCTTTAATTCAGTAGCCTCCTCTATTGTATACATTATTTACGGAATGTCAACATGATTCATTACGTTTGTCCAAGGAAATCAATAATTATGTCGGTCAACTGAACACATCAATGGTGAGTCACGTGAGTAGCGCGTGGTAATTCATGATCTGGATCCCATGTCTCAAAGAAGTCAACATCTTGTTGATTTGAAATCAAGATATAAAATTGCAGTGCAAAGGCATTTTTAGCGGTGACATGCGCGACCTAGTTTCTGATTGGATCAGTAAAAGTTGTTTACAAGGATTGAATTGTTTTAGAACGAAGTTAAGGTTTATTCTCTTTTAGGCAGTAAGAGGCTATATAACTAGATTTTAATCACTGCTTGGATATTCTTCATAATTACTTCAGATAGCAAGATTATTTATTGTTTGTGATTCAGTTTAGTGGAGAATCTTATTTCTAAATAGTACTTTTTGGATTACGTACTAAAGAACTGAACATTTTTCAACTACGTTGGAATTTACCTGGAATTAATATTTGGATTTCAAACTGAAAATTGTTGGCACATTAGCACATTAGTGTTCTCATTCGGAATACTTTGGATAACATCCGGATTAGTGAATTCGAACAATTCAGAACTAATTAAGGAAATTCTACACTGTAAGTTATTTTTAATTCTTTCACTTTGTTTGTTTAAAATATTTTATATTATAGGAAATTAAATTTGTATTTTAGAAATTGTGAAGCTTGTTTGAGTCTATCTTTCTTTTGTTACATTCAACCCCTAGTCGTAACAGCATTTAATTCCAGGTCAATGTGACCTATTCCTTTCTAATGTTCTATGCTATAACGGTTAGTGTGATGTTGATCCTCCAAACGTTTCTTTATTGCAGGGAGATATATTGTGGTTTTCTCTCACTCTCTCTCTCTCTCTGTATATATATATATATATATATATATATATATATATATATATATATATATATATATATAGATAGATAGATAAATAGATAGATAGATAGATAGATAGATAGATAGATAGATAGATAGATAGATAGATAGATAGATAGATAGATAGATAGATAGATAGATAGATAGCTAAATAGATTGATAGATAGATATCCTTCCGGCAATAGGCAACATCTTTGTATAGTGAATACATATGAGTCATTATTCTAACCGTAGGGTATATTCTGTGGGAAATATTGGCAGGAATGTGAAATCGAACAAACTGGATTTGAAGCTGAAAATTGTTGGCACATTAGCACATTAGTGTTCTCATTCGGAATACTTTTGATAACATCCGGATTAGTGAAATCGAACAATTCAGGACTAATTAAGGAAATTCCACACTGTAAATTATTTTTAATTCTTTCACTTTGTTTGTTTAAAATATTATACATTTTAGGAAATTAAATTTGTATTTTAGAAATTGTGACAGCTTGTTTGAGTCTTTCTTTCTTTTGTTACATTCAACCCCTAGTCGTAACAAGAGAAATTGGGGGCTCCTCCGGGATCTGGAATTTTATTTGAATATTTTCGGGGTAGAATTTTATTTGAATATTTTCGGGATTTGAATTTATTTAAGTATTTTCGAAGTTTAATATTTTAGAGATTTTTATACTTCAGAAAATTGTTTTGGTTTTGATATTTGAATTTCATTGTCTGAAATTTTAGTGGACTTTGGTATTTTGACTTCCCGGTTAAGAAATTGTGAAACGAACAGGCTTTCGTCATGATATCCAAGGTAGAGAATTGCATAGTTGCTCACACCCAGTTACGAGTTACTTCAAATTGCCAAAACATTATAATCTTACTGAAGCGACGTTTTCCCTTTTGAAACAAGAGATCAGGAATATTTTGATAGACTATTTGGTAAAAAAGGTGGTTTTGAAGGGGGGTGGGGGGATTTGGAGCTTAAAGAAGAAAACTCCGTCCAGTTTAGAAAGGAAATTAAAGATAGCAAAGGAAGTAGAATTAGAAAAACTTCGACTTCAATGGGAGCAAATGCAAATGCAAGAAAGAAAATAAGAGAAAGATAGAGAAAGACAAGAAAGAAAAGAGGAGACAGAGAAATATAGACAGTAGAGGGAAAGTGATAGTGAAATACAGGAGAAGGAAAGGGATAGACAGGAGAGGGAAAGAGATAACGTAATACAGGAGAAAAAGAGAGATAAGGAAAGAGAATTAATGGAATTGGAATTGACCATTAAAGGGCACTCTCATGGCAATACGGGTTCATACTTTCATCTAGCCAAATATATCAGACAGGTCCCCTCGCCCCCTTTAGAGAAAAGGAGGTAGACAAATATTGTCTCCGTTTTGAGAAAATTGCTGAGAGTTTGAAATGGCCGAAATATTATTGGACCTCATTGTTGCAGAGTGTGTTTACTGGTAAAGCTAGTGATGTTTATACTGCACCCTCATCTGAACAATCTGCTGATTATGATGTGGTCAAAAAAAATGTCTTGAGGGCTTATGAGATGGTACCTGAGACGTACCGTCAAAACTTTAGAAATTGTAGAAAGGAAACTATGCAGACTCATTTAGAATTTGCATGGGAAAACGAGCGTTTGTTTACAAGATGGTGTAAGTCCAAGAAGGTTAATAAGGATTATGATAATGGTAAGCAACTGGTATTGATTGAAGAATTCAAGAATTGTGTCAGTAGTGGCATTAAAGTATACCTTGATGAGAAAGGGTTTGAAACTTTAGAAAATGAAGCTAGTACAGCTCCTGAATATTGTTTGATTCACAAGGTTCCATTTGTAAATAAATCTTTCTCTCAACAGGTTTTTGTTAAGAAACCATTTCCGTCTCGTTTGAGCACTTACCTCCAACTATTGTAACTGTGAAGAATCAATTTTCTGATAAGACGGATCAGAAAACGTTATCTATTCCCACATGCTACTTTTGTAAGAGGAGAGGGCATGTTATTTCTGATTGCTTTAGGGTGAAAATAGGCAACGGTATTATAACAGAGCAGTCCCAAATGCTCTTGTTTATAAGAAGTCAAGGTCAGGGTCACGTGTTGAAAGAAATACTTGTGGGGAGGCTTGCATACCTCAGTCTGATTTTGTCATGGAGAACCATTCATGTAGAAGGGTTCAGTGTCACTTGTTGGTGACTTGGATAAGACTACTCCAATTAAGATATTAAGAGACACAGGATCTTCTCAGAGTCTGTTGTTAGCAAGTGCTTTGCCCTTTTCTGAGAAGTCTTCTTCTAGTGAAAGTGTACTAATACGGAGGGGGGGGGTAGAATGTGGATATGTAAATGTCCCTCTCTATTGTGTAAATTTGACATCAGACTTAGTTTCGCGACCAGTGACCATAGGAGCTGTGGCTTCTGTGCCTATAAAGGGCATTCATTTATTACTAGGTAATGACCTAGCTGGAGATAAGGTCGTGGTTAATCCATTTGTAACTGACAAATCGAAGTAGAAATCCCTTGTTTATATCCAGCTTGTGCAGTTACTAGTGCTATGGCAAAGCGTGCTCTTGAGAATGATGTTGTTGAACAGGATGTATTTCCTTTAGTGGACACCTTTTTGGGTCAGGCTTTTAATGAGGTCACTTTTGCTCCTAGTTTGGATCAGTCAAGAAGTATTGATCACTGTGATACTCTTTCAGCTACATAATCTCATAAATCTAATCAGGGTGATAAAAGACAATCACTGGTTGTCTTATAGCAGGAAGATCCCGAGATTTCCTGTTTGTTTCACAGGCCTATTAGTGAAACTGAAGCCACACAAGAAGAAACTTGTTACTTCGTGAAGAATGGGGTCCTTATGAGGAAATGGAGACCACCTGAGGTACCCGCTGGTGACGAGTGGTCAGTTATTTATTGAATTGCAGGTCCTAAATCATATTGACAGGAAATACTTAGTCTACCCCATGAAACGCCGTTGTCTTGTCATTTAGGAGTAAATAAGACCTATCACAAGATCTTAAATCATTTTTACAAGCCGAAACTTAAAAGTGATGTTTCTAAGTTTTGTAGATCTTGTCGTTCTTGTCAAATGGTAGGACAACACAATCAGAAGATACCCAAAGCTCATCTGTCACCTATTCCTGCGTTTGATGAACCATTTAGTAGAATAATGGTAGATTGTGTCGGCCCTTTACCTAAGACCAAGTTAGGCAACCAATTCTTGTTGACGATTATGTGTGCGTCCACAAGATTTCCAGAAGCTATTCCTATACGGAATATCAAGGCTAAGACCAAAATGAAAGCTTTGGTCAAGTTTTTCACACTATTTGGTCTCCCTAGGTCTGTACAATCTGATCAGGGATCTAATTTCACGTCTGATATATTCTAGCAGGTCTTGCATGAATTAGGTATCCAACAGTTTAGCTCCTCTGCCTACCACCCTCAAAATCAAGGTGCTTTGGAAAGGTTCCATCAGACTTTAACGAATATGATTAAATCATATTGTTATGAGATAGAGAGAGATTAGGATGAAGGTATGCAATTGTTGTTGTTTGCAATTTGAATAAGTCACTTTTGCCGTGCTTGTGTTACCTTTTTAGGACATGTTGTGGGACATGGGCAAATAAAACCAATAGAAGTTAAGGTTACGGCTATTTCTGAGTTTCCTGTGCCTGTCAGTAAGAAGCAACTGATGCGATTTTTGGGTATGGCTGTTTATTATCGGAAATTGTGTTCCAATTTTTCCATGATAGCTGAACCCCTGACCAATTTGCTTAGTAAGAAGATCAAGTTTCACTGGTGAGACAAATGTCAGGAGGCTTTTGATAACTTAGAGGCCATACTCAAAAGTGCACCAGTTCTGTCAGCTCCAGAGTTTAATCAATCTTTTAAAAGGTCTGTAGATGCGAGTTACGTTGGGGTTGGTGGAGTGCTATTACAGGAGGAAAGCAATTGTGTGGATCATCCTGTGTGCTATTTTTCAAGAAAATTGAATAAGGATCCACGATAGAGAAGGAGTGTTTGGCTTTGATGATGGCCTTGCAACACTTTTAAGTGTATGTTAGTGCAGCTCCTTCTCCAATTGTTGTCTTCAGTGATCACAACCCCCTCACTTTCATTAATAGGATGAAGAATAAGAATCAAAGATTGTTACGATGGGGTCTGATGTTACAACCATATAACATCGAAGTCAGGCACATCAAGGGAAAGGAACATTTGAATGATGATGCACTTACACGTGCATAATATTACAGTTTTCATTGTTTTGTATACGTGACTGTATCATTCAACATTTTGCCAAATGAAAGTTTTTATTTTCTTTCTTTAAGTGGGAAGGTGTTACGGAATTATGTATCATCTGTAAATTATAATATAGTTTTCATTTTGTTTATGACATTTGTATTATAATTCTTTAATTCAGTAGCCTACGCTTTCTTGCAGGGAGATATAGTGGTTTTTTCTCTCTCTCTCTTTCTTTCTCTCTCTCTCTCTCTCTCTCTCTCAGTATATATATATATATATATATATATATATATATATATATATATATATATAGATAGATAGATAGATAGATAGATAGATAGATAGATAGATAGATAGATAGATAGATAGATAGATAGATATCCTTCCGGTAATAGGCAACATCTTTGTATAGTCATTTTTCTACCCGTAGGGTATATTCTGTGGGAAATATTGGCAGGAATGTTAAAACGCATAGGTGAAACAAAAGAAATTAAAAATATATATTTCGTGTCTCCCATATACTGTTGTCCGAAGGTAAAACAATCTACGTTCATGTATATGACCTATCGTTGAGCGACGTAGCATAATGGTTCATGTGTATGTGTGGCCCAAGGATATTTCGTATATATGAAGCTCAAAATTAATAAATATGTGACACCCAATGGTATTATATACAGTGAAAACTCGTTATTACGACCATTAGCGGGACTGCACTAAAGTGGTTACATAAACAGGGTGGTCTAAATATCGGGGTTCTGCTTTCGTAATCCATCAGGTAGTGGTTATGTATGTATGTATGTAAATATATATGTATATATGCATGTATGTATGTATGTATGTATGTATGTATGTATGTATGTATGTATGTATGTATGTATGTATGTATGTATGTATGTATGTATGTATGTATGTATGTATGTATGTATGTATGTATGTATGCATGCATGTATGTATGTATGTATGTATGTATGTATGTATGTATGTATGTATGTATGTATGTATGTATGTATGTATGTATGTATGTATGTATGTATGTATGTATGTATGTATGTATGTATGCATCTACATATATATTGATAAATAATTTCCTCGGGGATAAAGAAGACATACAAAAAGTTATAATGATATATTATTGAACATTTTGGGGGCCAGGGTGCGAAACATTTTACCCTCCCCTCCCACATTGGAAAGATTAAACTTTTTTAAGGTAGTTCAATAGAAGGTGGCTCCGTCCTCATACTCATTACAATGTAGTGGAAAGTGAACATTTGTCTAAATTTTAAAGTGAATTGGTAACTAAAACCCAATATTCTTCCGATTTTTTGGTTGTTCTGAGTTGTGGGGACCCGGTGCAGAGCACTCACGGCACCCCCTTCCCTCTTGTATTAACGGGCAAAAATATCAATGGGACATACACAACTTGCCTGGAATAATATAATCCTTCGTATGAGGCAGTGTATGATATTGAAATTTCACCCGACGGTCATAAATTCTGATCCCGAGGGTGGATTTTTACTGTCTAACGCCGATGTGTAATGAAATATTTGTTTTCCCACATTCCCGGAATGATCTTGATTCGGCGTTGTACACCACTGGAAAAAAAAAAGAATCGGTTCTTTAGACTTCCAATCACCATAGTGGGGGTGGTCTTAGTACCAGGGTGATCGTGAGGAGGGGTTTTGCCGTGTATAGTATTCAATCTAGATGTATTTTTATTAGATGTTTCTACATTATTTCTCTTTAAGCGGTTCTTTAAATTTCCGATCACGATAGTTGGGGTTGTCTTAGCACCAGGATGGTAGCGAGGAGGTGTTTTACCGTATATAGTATTCAATATAGATGTATTGTAGATATTTCTACATTATTTGTCTTTAAGCTGTATAGTTTTAATTTTTGATAGTAAACTGAGAAAAATCGAATTATTTCCAAAGTTCTGGGGCACTGGAACGACTCAAGGAAAGTATATTATCTTTAAAGTATTTAGTGATTAATAACTGTTTTGAGGTTTTGGGAACCTTTAGATATGTCTGGGCTTCTTAAGTTTCAAATGTAACTGCCACCATAGGAATTCGCATAGAGTTTTGCTGGCTATTCTACAATTTCAGCATGATCAGAAGCCTGACTTTTATAACCTTTATTTTTAATACCATCAGTTCCTTTACTAATTGTATTTATTTCAGGAATCCTGTAGACACGGAACATTACAACACAATCAAATCTGCATGGATACAACTGAAACATTCCATTATTGTTTCTTTTGTTGCAGTGATTGCATGCAATACAGAAAGCTTATTCCAAGTCTGGAATAAATGTTTACATTGGCTTTGTGTTTTAAGCCCTCACAGTTAGTAATACGAACATAACTTCATATAAATGCTCCGTAGCAAATGGGATTTTTTAAATCTACTGAATAGATGCGGGTTGAAAAATATAAAATTATGAATACTTTTTTATAGGAAAAGAAAGAGTCCCTCTAGGGATCTGATCACTCATTCATCTCCCTGGAAAGTACTAATAACATATTAAAACAACAAAATAATTTGCTAGCGGTTAACGTGCCTGACTCGCAACTAGAAGAGTGCGGGTTCAAATCCTACCATCGGATCTGCATGGATCGACTACCACGGTGTGTTTTTGGTGAAATCACTTAACTCCAATTGCCTCGGCAATACATAACCTACTTGTGTAGATGTGCTGTGTAGTGTATAATGAACAGAAATATTTTGCATTTTTGTGTATTGACAACCTTATACATGAAGCATGTACCATACTAAATTGAGCGATATTCTAAGCGCACTAAATGATAATAATTAACACTTATATACTGTCTATAGATGATAAGAATGAATGTTGTATTTCAAGAATGTTTTAATATTCATATATTACAGATGTAGATAAGTGATTGAATGCAGTGATTTTAATAGTTTTTCTCATGGTTTTCTTTTTTTCCTGTGTGTCTGCCATTTAGATATGCATGCATGACATATTCACCTGTAAGCATTATGTAATAAGGGTTATCAAATTACACAACCCCCTATTTTTATAAATTTCGGGTATAAAGATCATATTTTAGATGGATACAATTTCTTTTATTGGAGATTTTGTTTTGTTTTATTGAATGATGTAATAGGAAACGTTCATGGCAATTAACAGGTTCATTTTAGAATTTACTAGTTCTTATTAGTAATGATCAAATTATGTATTTCCATCTTCTGTGTATCATAACTGCTGCTTCTATGTGGAGACTATATATAGGAAACGTTTAACAATGCACCATGCTGATATATCATTTATTTTGATATTCCTGTTATTTATTTAAAATGCATGCTCCGAGTATACTGATGTCAGCTAGTGTACTTTTATCATCTAATTCATTGTTCATCTTCAAGGTGTAGGATAATGAAGCGACTGTTCATATTTACCTAATGGTATAAATGTTCTCGCTTTTTTACATGATGGACGTGCAGCGTTCACTCAGCGCTTTTAACACTTGTATTTTTTGTTTAATATTTTCTTTCCTGAAATTTACTGTTGAGTTTTCAGATGTTCATTCTTTATGTATTTGTATGACTGATTGTACTACTCGTAACACGGAATAAATAAAGATATAAATCAATCAATCAATCAACCAATCTCTCTCTCTCTCTCTTTCTCTCTCATGCACACCCCTATAATGTCTACCTTCAGTATGAATCATCTGAGACGGGTGTAAATAAGAAGCTGCCCGTATTGGAGGTGATTCGGAGAATCCCACTTCTTAATATGCTAGTATTTTTTCTTATTCTTACGAGTATTTTATCACCTAGGCACACAGAATATATAATACTTGAAACTGTATGCACGTGTAGCAAGATGTTCAATCGACTAAAATAGTCTGTAAAATGAAAACAGGTCTTAGGGTGGAAATCCACACTAATAACTTTGTTAGATACGTTTTCAACCGGGACAGAATCAAATAATAAAATGGATTAGAGAAAATAGTTGACTATGAAATTGAGCTCATAAATATGCAGAAAACGGTTATTAAATACATTACATTTTAATAGCTTTTACAATCTGAAATATTTTCCATCTTTATCTATTTGAAACATGTAAGAGAGTTATAATTTGTCGCCCACCTTGATAATAAATAGGAACCCAAGCCCAAGGTTATAGTACCCCCCTCTCTCTCTTTCTATCTCGTGCACACACCTATGTTTACCTTCAGTATGATTAATTTTAGAAGGGTGTAAATATGAAGAATATGACGTATATCATATTACAGGCGACTAGGAGAATCACACTTCTTAATATACTGTATTGTTCATAGTCTTACGAGTGTTTGCTCACTTATGCATACGGAATATATAATACTTTACAAGTTATGCGCTTATGACAAAACTTCGAGTTGACTCATATAACTTGTAAAATGAAAACAGATCCAAGGGTAAAAATACACACTAATTTTTCAACTGAAATAGAATTAAAGAAGAAAATGCATTAAAGAAAATCGTTGACTGTGAAATTGAGGTCAAAGGTACGCATTAGACGGTTATGTAAATACTGTACATTAAATTGTAATAGGTTTTAGAGTCTGAAATTTGTTTCATATTTCATGTAAAGAAAAACATAAACACTTACGCTGAACTTTGTATGTGTGTCTCTCTCTCTCTCTTTCTCTCTATTGAATATGTGGAAATTCAGAATCAAACAGGTTAACACCACAAACTTGGCAAACAATTTTTTTTTAGTTCGCAATTACAGTGACATCATATAACACATGTATGTTAAACCCAGATACATTCAATAAAGAATCGGACAAAATGAAAAGGGAAAATCTCTCAACTTGTAATATTTTCAATTATAAGAGAAATATTGAAACAAAATGGTCATTAAATGCAAAAATTCAAAAGAAATGTTAAGTTTAGCAATGTAATTTATAAAAAAGAATCCACACTTTTGTAGTCTCCGTGCTTGTATCAGCCCCAGTGATGGAAGATCCATATGATATGATACATAACGGGTACTAAATGCACAGACTGCAGCATCTGCTGCTTTGTCGACTTAAGAGTGGGTTAAAGGATTAGTTACACGATATCGTAGGATGGGGCGCTAAAAAGGGTATTGGTACATAAATCGAGGGTTCTTTAGCGCTCGAGATTTCTCTGCCAGTATACCATTTGAGTCCCCAATGATACAATATAAAAGGTATTACGCGGGAGAATAATGATTGATTGTATGATCGCGACTTTCTTTCCGACTTTTATGTAACCAACTCTTTTTTTTCACCCACTTATTTATATTCCTCTCTCTCTCATTCTTTATTTCAGCCTCCATCTCTCTCTCTCTCGTGGTTTGAAACCTAGAAAAATACATAAGAAAAGCTTTGAACATAACATCAAGTATTTGTATGCCGCGGGAAAGATTGGTACATACGTCTACCCTTTGTTAAATAGTCGAGAAACAAATTGTAAATTCAACATTTGAGTCCATGTCTTAATGTCGCAATCCTAAGTGTAGGAAAGGATTTCACTTTAACATACTTTTTCCCAGGACTGGTTTAAAATGATCTAAGGGACACTCTGACCAAGTTCAATTATCCTTACTGTTAGAGGCTATAGGAGGAGAACACGACTTTAATACTGACATACGCCATGACTGTAAATAATATAATATAGAACCGATTTTTCCCCTCATAGGTTCAAATGATTACATGTTCTATAGCTACGCAAATTCTACAACTGGAGAGTTTCTTTGAATATATAAACTATAACATAGTGATTTATCTGCCGATGAAAAATAAAGTAATTTATGTATCACTATAGTGTTTCGATATGAAGTTGCTTAGAATGATGCAAGGATGACCCTGACCGCGCACAATAGAGAAATTATACCTTAAGCTGCAGTTGTTACAAGATTGTAAATCTTCTAAAAAGTGGTTAATCTGATTTGCGATGACAACAATGCCGATAATGCAGACTGCACATAATGCGTTTGAATCAAATCAAAAGCTCTTCTGTTCCTTGTACATGTGAACAAAAAATTAAATCAGCTCACCACTGGTTTGAGGTTAGAGGAGAAGAAAAATAAATAATATTCGTACCAAAGTCATTAAATGTCCTACTTGTTAGGTTTTGAGAAGCAATTCTTCTTTGAAGCATACTTTCTGAAATATAGATGAATAAGTTTGTCTTGTATATCTTTGTACAAGGTGGAACGAAATAAGAGCTGTCTTCCTTGTATATGCACAAGCGAGCCTGATACTTCTTCTACCCTAGTCCACATCCGAATTCTACCAAAAACGGTATTTGCAGTGAAATATCAATAACAGCTAGGTTTTAATCTTGTCTATTAATTCCATAAGACAAGTATGCTTAATTTTTCAGCACAAGGGATTCAAGTTTTTCTTTGAGATGACCAAGCTCGCATATCATCCTGATACCGTAATTGTCTTACCCTTTTCTTTCAGAAATAATTCGGTAATCATATGATAGGGCTTATCTCTTATTCCCTTGATCTTATTGGGGTTTACTACGTAAACACTTTCATGCAAGCTTTGATCTAAAAATAACAAAAGATTATCAATTTTTTTTCAAATATGAGTAAGTGTGATCTATTTTTTCATGACGATGGCATGTCTGCAAATGACGTAATTGAAAATAAATTAAAATGATATGTCTCGTTTGCTTTAATGCCTGATACATATTAAGTGTTCCATGCTAAATACCATCAAGAGAGTGGTACTTATGAAACACTGTAACGAAAAACTTAATCTGACTCTATAGATAGCGTATGATAGGTATCCATTACAAGTTTTAGAACTTATTACAAACTATAAAATACAGAAAAAGAAACTGACACAAACTTATTGACTGCTGACGACGCCCTATTTGCTGACGACAATTTTACAGAACGTAAGAAACAACAATTAAAACATCCGAGACGTCAATATGTAAACATTTGTGTTATTTGCGAAATACATACACACAAACATACATTAATATAAACGTACATACATACATATATACATCCATTCGTTAATTCAAAAGGAGAAAAATAGAGAAAAAAATAGGACAAAGAAACAGAGACTGACGATAATAATTTAATTAAGATGAAATAAAGAAACGTAAAATTAAATAATGTATGCATCCTTACACACTTTCATGCGTACAAACAAACATGCATACGTCCGTGTCTATAAGCATTGTACTAGTGATATATTTCATTCAATGCAAGTTAACTATATTGTTTAAATAAATCTTATTTTCTTTCGGGGATATATAGTATCTAAATGTTACTGCATTTGTATGGAAAATATGAACCAGTTTTTCTGAGCTATACTGCACGACGTTAGGAGTGCAGAATAGCTCAGAAAAAACGAGTTCATATTTTCTCATACAAATGTAGTAACCATTTTAGTATGTACTCATTTGGCGTTTCTACCTAAGGCTGAATAATAAAAAGAACACAAGTAACTTAATTTAGTCCAGATTCCAAAGTAAATACATAACCGTATGCTAAGCAAATACAAACTAACAGTATGCATGCGCACATAACACCGCCCAGCGAACTTTGAATTTGGTAGTGTACTGCGCGCTCAGTCATTCTTTAAAAAAAGATATCTCATTTTGGTCTACTTAAAATAAAAATTTAGAGTCATATTGTGAATGAATGCGCCTTGAAACAACTTTTCCAGTTGGTCTGGAATGGAGGGATTTTGCTTTCTGTCGATCCAACTAAATTATGCTTATCTAGTTGTGATGGACTGGAGTTATTAGCTGAATGGATTCCGTAAGATGTACATGTGGCTAGAGGGACTGGTCTTGACAGCAAGCTGCACATGTGTTTATGTTCTGCCATTAATAGTTTGGAATCATAAGGTGGAATCAAATATGAAATTATCTTGATTTAAATTCTCAAGAAGATGCAGGATTATTTATCTTTTGTTAGTGAATATCAGATTTATTTCGTTTTGGAGTGCAGTAAATTCTCCTTTGGAATATAATTTATCTTGGAAATGTACTGTGTAGTCTAGATTGCAGTACAATTTTGCACTGTGGATCAATTTTTGGAACCCATGTTATTTTAATTAGCAGAGAAAAACAAAGAAAGTACATTCTGAGGACATTCAAGGTGCAGAAACGTAGGTACATTTATTGCAATTTTTACTACCAGCTATAGATTACATATTTTCACGTGCATAATCTTTGTTGGAGGTACCCCAGTTATATGACCAGTATGACTTGTATTACAAGTCCAAACATTTCTCAAAAAGATAAAACATGGAAAATTACAAAGCAGCTGGGGTGTGAGAGCCCATTTCGTCAGAGGAAAATAAGGCTTTTTTGTCATCTTGGCTTATTGGCTCTGAGGCTCTAGCTTTTGTATCAAAACCCGCCTTCTTCAGTTGCATTGTTTTCGAATTTAGTGCTGGGGCTGACTTGTAAAATGTGCGGTCTCTGAGAGAGATGGGATAGCCCTTGGCCTTAATACTCCTTTCTATGTCATTTTTGTTAGACTCTAGACAGCACGGCTCATAGTCTGAACCAATCGATTTGCGAATCGTTGTGATGATTTATGCTAAATAAGTGTTTAAATGATCAGAATATTTTCAATACTGCATGTATCACGTTGTGTGTCATAATGCCATTGTTAGACATTGCGGATATCACTTTCAGTCGCTTGCTTGGTTGAAAGTTTCTTTTGTGACTCGGTAAACTCATACATATCGTCAACTTTATCATCTCTACTTTCAAATGGCTCAAATAGTTTGCTTAGCTCGTCCACAGACAAATCTAATAAATCAAAAGCTCCGGCGTCTGCTACATGAGCGTACGTTGCTTGTTCATAATAAAAAGTAGTTGCTAACACACGATACTATGTTTAGACACACGTTTCGTGCAGTATGAAGCAGTGCAGCATGAAGAAATACTGCAGGATTCTGACAACGTAAAGTTAATGGAGAAATATTTTTAGTATATAATAATCATTTTTATAGTCTATAACTATATATGGGACATTGTTAAATGATTTGTCTTAACTCTGTTTGATTTATATATTATTGTTATATGAATCTCTTTGCTTTCTATTAAGCATAATGTAGGTTGAATATTATTGAGATCACTTCAATCTTGAATTACTCAAATGTTGTGTATTATTCATTATATAATTCACAAAAGTCCGTGTCATGACTGCAGTGAAAAGTATAAACATAAATACACGTTGGCAACAACATTGTATTAAGGTCATCGTAGGCACTCCGCTGAGCTGCTCAACACAAATATCATTCACGCAGATGAGAGTAAACAGGCCACCGTATCAAATTCTAGAGGCAATGTGGCATTTGCCACCCCCACATGCCGAGCAAGGACAAAAATGCTACGTTTGGACGCCAGAAGGACGCGACTTACGTGTATAAATTAAAGATATGTGGACATACGGAGTAAGAAATGCTCAAAATATAGTTAAAACTGTTGTGGTACAACAGTTAAAAAACTAGCATCCACGTGTATTGTAAAAACAGTATTGGGCAAAGAAACATTCAGAATAAACATGTTTTTGGTACTTATATGTCTAGCAGACAGTGAAAGGAAACAACAATATCCAAACATTTTAAGATGAAGTATAGTATCATAACCACGATATATTCAACAATGTAAATTGGACAAAAAATCAATTTATTAAAAAAGCCACAAGTGTAATCTTGTACGAGTTATGTTTTACATTATACATAAAAAAAATTATATCTCTAAAAGAACATACTATTCCTTGCCAGAATACATTATTTTTTCATTGAACCAAGTATATCATTATCATAGACTATATGTATGTATGTTTGTGCAGTATGTATGAATGCATGTAAATGTTTGTATGCTTTACTTTACTTTTCTTTTCCATCTGAACAAAATCATTATCATCCGTGTCTGACTCACCATCATAATATTCTCTATTGTTTTATATTCGTTTTCTTCCAAATGTGTGCATGTCTGCATTTCGCAAATAAAATTTGGTCATTTTTATATTGACGTATCCCAGGTTTTAAGCTAATTTATTTCTTGATGTAAGTCTCAGCGTTAGCATATATATTAATGCAACTTTATTTTTTTTCCTCTTGCCTCATACTACACCACCGCATACAAAAGTAGGATACAATTACCTACTTTCCAACACTTATGATTGTAAACTTAACAAATAAATCGCTTAATGCATAATTTTGTTTCTCAATTGCTTTATCATAGAGAAAACAGAGATATCAATTAAGGCATCGTCAACAATGGTTCAGATTGTGATGCTACGACTCTATGGTCTAGAAAAATGTAACAGAAAGAAAGTGTAACCAACAACTCAAGTAAAAAATCAACAAGCAATTTATTTCTAGATAATTACGATGAAAAATAAAAAAAGATACTTACAGTGATGTGTATTAAAATCCAAATAATCCAATAAGAATTAATGTTCTAATCACAAGTCCTAAATATAGAATATTCCGAATTCACGGCTGTGTCCTTGAATGTTATGATGTGCCAATGGTCTTCAAAGTCCTGATGTATTAGTAGTCTTTAATGTGCTGATGTAAAAATGAAGTACTCCAAAATATCTCTGAATAAGTTCACATAAATTCCTATGTCATTAATAGAAAAAATCAAAAATCTGAAAGTCTATGAGCACTGCTATAATCCAACGAATATTTAAATAATTCCTCTCTTAGAATTTGGAATGACTTTCCACAACTGTAATAACTCTTTACAAGACTGATAGTAATGTCGAAACTGAAAAACTGTCCACTAAACAAGGTATATATAAAGATTGGTCACATGACAGAATGTTCTAGAATATGTGTCGTCTTAATGGAATTTTACTTGTATGGACATGACTTTTTACACACAACTCTAAGAATTTTCCAGTTTTATCTGTAAACAAAATCAACCTTGACCTCAAAACATTGTTTATCAAAACTATCCTTTAGCTCAAATCTGAAGTAAACAACCTAATTCAAAGACACTAGTTAAACATGTTTTTCCTGATAAACATTAAGATTTAAGCAAATATTAAAGTCAAGAAACATTTATAATTTCCTAAAATATCTATAATATTATATAAACATCATACATAACAGTGGTCAAAGAATTTTGTTTCTTTCTTTCGATTTGGAATATCATATTTATCATACTTTAAAATCATAATCAGAGATCGCTGCTCCTTTATATTCAATCATCACTACCCTTTTTATAACCATCATCCGGGGTCACGATTATTTGAAATACTTGATTAAGTGTTTGGTTGCAGTTTATCATAAGTGCCACTCGCTCGGGGGTTAGTTATCCTAATTGAATTATGCACCATGTCGAACGATCAGACAAGTTTAAAGATCAAGTAACATTAAACACGAATTTGTGCAAGGCATGAGAGAAGGCGATACATATGAGTACTCTTTTTCCATTACTTTATTTGTGGGCTATCTTCATAATCAACCAGTGAAAGATATATCACTGTCACCCATATCTGAATTAACCAATAAGTTGTTATTTTTAGTTTAAACGTCACCTAAAAGTTGTGTTTTTACTGTCAGTTTGTCAACTCCGAGAGGTCCAAGAGAAGGAATCATGAAATCAAAACACTGAAGTGTGCATCCGACAGATAAATCATATGATTACCGTCATTTTGTAATATCTTTCTTCCACATTCTGTGTGGGGCATAAAGTCATAATCCCATATGGTTTGACATAAACATATACTATTTTAGATGTCACTATATAAATAAATCATAATATGTATGTGCAAATTAAAGCTCTCCTCCTAAAATTTAATTTTAGTCTGAACTCTCTCAGTATCGGTATAAAATTTAGAATATAGAACGACTTTTTAGTTTTTTTATAGAAATGTATTACTTGATACCATAGACCATGTAACATATTATGGAGCAAATGAGAACAATTGATCCCCCGAGAAGGATGAATATTCAGCGTCAAAAGCAACATACTTTCGCCGTCTCTGCCTGTCTCTCACTTTTCCATCTCCAGCGATAGAAAGTTCGATGTCTTACACTTTCAGTCGCCCAATCGTCTGCGTTTTTCAACTCTCTCTCTCTCTCTCTCTCTCTCTCTCTCTCTCTCTCTCTCTCTATATATATATATATATATATATATATATATATATATATATATATATATATATATATATATATATATATGCGTGTCCCCTTCGTGGTAACTTCCAACCCCGAAGCTCCTAACTTCCAACAGATTGAATGGTCCAAACGTTTGAAGGGTATATTTAAAGACATTCCTATGGTTGCGTACCGTATACCTAAAAATCTCAATCACCATCTAGTACGAGCCAAGATAACTTCAGGCAAGATCACATATTCAGACACATAACGCCGCAACGACAAGCGTTGCATAATTTGCAAACATATGCCCCAGACCGAATCGTTCAGAAGTTCGACGGCAGGAGTTAGCTACACGCTTAATCAAAAGTTAGGATGTCAAGCCAAGACATTTTCTGACATGCATGATCTATGCCACTTAATATGTTGGCGAAACCGTTGAATTCAGAAAGCGAATGAATAATCACGAAAGTCACATCCGCAAAAAAATCAATGCGAAAGTCGCCAACCACTACAACTCGACTGGACATTCAGTTGAGTCCCTTGAGATACTTCCCATTGAATCAAACTTGGGGTGGACCGACACAGAAAGCACACGTAAGAAACGATACTGGATATTATAATTGAAAACTCCCGTTGCAGTCTTATCAAAATGACAGCCAG
Organism: Margaritifera margaritifera; assembly: GCA_029931535.1. Classification (NCBI taxonomy): domain Eukaryota; kingdom Metazoa; phylum Mollusca; class Bivalvia; order Unionida; family Margaritiferidae; genus Margaritifera; species Margaritifera margaritifera. Next base: position 2,493,943 of record JAQPZY010001427.1, on the reverse strand, counting down.
CCATCAGTTTGTCCACCCATATGCAATTGTTTGCGATAATATTTACCAATGTCATAGCGTGTATTCTTCTTCTTCTTCTTCTTATTATTATTATTATAATTATCCCGCTATAGAAATCACCTTTCCTTTAGAGCCTCCATGCATCAATCTAGCGGGATAATATTTCGTTCGCAAATGGTGCAGATGGCATTGATTTTTCGTCATGCTGCGTTTCCGTCCTTTGTTTAAAATCTGGAATTAGGTCAAAAATGTTGGTTCTCTATGTGATAGACACAATAACCCGCTCGTTTATTATTATTATTGTTGTGTAACTTTGTAATATATCGCTTGTTGTAAATTACCCCTAGTGATACTAACATGTAGGAGTCCAGAATTTATTTTAGATTTTGTGTGTAGTGCCTGTTTTATATATGTAAGCTGTTTATTTTCCTGACGAAGAACATGTTTAGCTCGAAACGTTGGGAAAACCTTTCTGAATTTACGTTATCAATTTTCGTGTCAATATATATATATATATATATATATATATATATATATATATATATATATATATATAACAGAGAGAGAGAGAGAGAGCACATTGTGTTTAGTGCATTATATCTTAGGTCTTGATGGTGATCCAAGAATGACGACATTCAAAATGTATACAGGTTTGTGAGTGGCAGAGTTTTGCTTAGTTTTAGTTTAAACAGATTAATTTGGACAAAATTCATCTGTTTAAAAATCACACGTATGAACGCTCTGCAATTTTACTTTCATAATCTCGAAAATATGTGAAGTTATGTTGTAAGGCAAAACTTACAACATTCTTCGTCTATGTTGTGCTTTATGTAGAAGCACATATTGCTTCGCATTCTGATTGGTTCAAATGCCTTACTTCATAAAAGTGACTCGAATATTGGAAAGAATAGATTTCATGTATAAGCTGATAAAAACCTGCATCGAAAACGCACTTTTTCACTTGTAGGACATTTCACATTCTTTACAGTGAAGAATAGCGTCATAAAGTCCGCATATAGCCTTGATACACTGTATGAGTTCAATCTCAGCTGAGATTGGGTTTGAAACGTTTTTAGATAAGCACTGAACTCAAAATCTGAGCTGAATTGAAAGTGAGTTTGAGCTTGAATTTGACCTCGAGCTTGAGCATACGGGCCCATTTTACACATATGTCACTGTCAGCTTATTGTCTTCAAACTGTACATAATGTTGAGCTTATCCCTATGGAATTATTATTTTTGCATCTTGTACTCTTGGAGTCACTTTTGTTTCTTTCTGTATTTTTTAAAACCAATTTATTATATGATAAAGTACAACATAAACTGTTTGGAATTCAACTTAAGAGATAAAGCACTCCAGGACAAAGCAGTTTAATTTGATGAAGTTTTGTCATAACGCAAAAAACTTCAAAACAACATTATTTGTCAGGTGAATTGTTATCACCTACAGTAACTTTATGCAATAGGAATCCACAGAGCTGTAAAGCATATAGTAGTTATATAGTTGTATACATATTGACACAACAAAAGAAAAAGACCCGATCCATCCAGTTAAGAATTAAAAAGTTATAGTAACAATATGTGACATTTTTCATTCACAAATCATATATATCATTAATATTATTTCAACGAAGACTTCTATGCATCTATGATTGCATGTAATGTCTATGTATATATATATTGTTTTTATAAATATATGTTTCTGTCTTAGGTGTATACTGGCGTGTGTATATGCACTTGTAAAATATTGTGCGCTTGTACATGCGTTTCTGTTCTGATTATTATGTCGATCCTTTGAAAAATAAATACATGTTATTTATATGATCCTTCCTTTTTCTGACCTAACTTCATTATCTCTGGTTGAATGGTATTTTTCCTTTCGAGTCAAATAGAAGCACCGTTATGTGCACGAGGGTAAAGCGAATAATTAGAGGTACTTTGTATGCTTTAGACTGAAGAGCAGGGGACAAGTCATCCCTTATATAACCAATGATTTTAGTATTTTTTAGCTTAGTCATCACACGCGAGTGCATGCGTGATTAGGTTTACAAAATATAATTTCCAGCGCGGCAATCATGCGATTTATATTATCAAGGTCGCTACGGGAATTTTTCCCAACCTGCGCAGTGATGTGTATAGAGGCTTACTTACCAATACTTGTTTGGTCGCTAGCGCCCCGGTTTCGTATCTGTGCGCGGTGCTGTAGGAAGTTTTCCATTTCACCAAGACGGTCTCGAACTCGGTCGCGCCAATGATTTTAGATTCGATAGCAACCGAGAATAATTTACTAATTGTATTGAGACTACTTTGTGCCGCCGCGATAAGCTCTTAATAGATACGTATTCTCGAATGCACCCGTAAGGAAATTATTTTACCAGCACCGCCTGCGACACCGGTTGCTATCGATATAGCTCCGAAAGCAATTCCGACCGGTATGGCTTCAACAGTTGCTGCTTTGTAATTCCAGTAACTCCAAGGCATAGAGTTGTCGAGGCGGTGATTCCACAAATAGCAGATACAACGTTACATATACGTTTGTATTTCATGAGGAACGCGGTTCTCTCAACAACTTCGTCTCGCAGCTGAAGTTCTGCTTTGATTAGTTTTTACGTCGGTAACATTGAGGGTCCATTCTAATTCTTCTATTAATATTGTCATAGTGGAGACTATTTGCTCGACAAGCTGACCTTGTTCGGGTGACATGGGCGCATACACTTCCAACCAAGAACTTTTTTGTACTTGCACAATCGTCATACAAAGAAACAAAATATCTTCCAGAGGAGTATTCAAATCTCCAGCGTTCCTCGGATTTGGGACCACGTTCATGTAGAGACACACCAATTACACCTTTGCATTGTACCTTAAGTGCGTCCTTGTTGAATAACAGTCATGATCTTTATCTTCTCGGTTGAGTCAACGTCAGTTTAACATTATCTCTGGGTAATGTAACCCGGGGTGGATTCAGTGGTGAATATTACTTCTTCGTTGTAGAAACAATCCCTGGATGCTTTTACATTCGTCGACTAGTGGAACAAAATCACTATCGATATTGGCATTATCCACGTATTGTTCCGTTGTAGCAGCAGCATTATCAACATAGTCTTTGATAAACACAATCGACGAACCGAAGTCTCTGATTGCCCCGTTTTCATTGATCAGGGCCAGGTTATGCACGACAACGTCTCCCAGCCTCAGCACAACGTCGTTGATGTTCAAGTTGGACGTTTTAAGTTTTCCAGTGTGATCTTGGAAAATCACAAGCTCGCCCAGGTTGATGTCGTCCCGGCTGATAAACTCAGGCAAATCCGCTTTCAACACGATAGTTTATATGTCCACGTTGAACGTCTTAAATTTTCCAGTTTGATAATTGCAAGTCACAAGCTCGCCGCGTCAACACCAACAACAATCCGGCTGGTAAACTCAGTAGTCATATCCGGTTTGCTGGCAAACCTGCCAAAATCTACATTGATGCTGCGTCGTCGGGCGGTTGAGCGTCTGCCAATGTTAATATTAATTTTGCATACTATTCAGTGTAGCTTAATGCAAAATCAACAAGTACTTGCGGGGTCAGTGTTGAGGAAGCTTTACTTGTCGAGAGTGCGAGCAACGCTTCAACAACAATATAACGCATATTGGTCTGTCCAAACGAGTTTGCAACGGCAGCGTTGAATAAAACAGCGATAGACTTCTTTGTCCCCCTTACGTTAAATAATCAACAACTTCGCGTGGAAGTGCAAGCCCGTACGAGTCCAAATACAAAATATGTCGAGGCGTTATCGTATATGCAACTCAATGAGTGCCTGATTATGTTGTCAAATCCACGTTAACAATCCCGGTTTCCCTTGTTCGCGGAATCATCGATGCAAGTTCATTCCGCATAAAGACATCTCGGAAGCGCTTGACTGGCTTTACCATAGCGAGTAAATCAAGACTGGTCAACGGCGAGGCCTTCTGCGAGTTGTATTGGATAACCGAAGACCTATATATGAGGGTATTTTTCGAGTTGTTCCGGGTAATCGAAGACTTTTTCCTTTTTTTTACATAGATTTTGCCACCAACTGCTTTTTTCACCGCCATCCCGAATGCGGTTCCGACTGCCCCTAACTAAGTGGCTTTTGCAACAGCGGTAGCCGCACCCGCTAATAATCGCCTCAAGAAATGCATATATTACACCGGTCTTTTGCAGTTGTGTCACCTCAGACTTGGATAACTTTAATGTCACCGATGTTTTTTGGGGTTTTTTTGTTTGTTTTTTTCGTTTGCCGCATTAAGCTGATCGAGTTGCGTTTGGGTCAGTCACACAGGGACAATGCTAGTTAACCTTGCCGGAGAAAGTTTCAATGTGACCCCACAATCGTTTCGTATTGCGCTTTTGATTTTAGCAAACTGGTTTTCGCTAAAGCCAGCCTTAACTTTGTGGTAGGACATTATTATTTACAAACGTAACAGGTTCCTTGTTTAGAAAAAAAACTTGTTTAGCGACCAGTGCACCGCGTGAAGACAACGCCGATAGCACTTTGGGTGCGCCTGTGGACAATCCAGGTGCGGTGTTGCCAGCGCGAAATGATCCCACTAATGTTTCCAACCAATCTACGAGTTCATTAACCGGTTGGTCCACATACACGCAATCGCCTGCGGTTTTGAACCCTGTATAGCTACGACGTCCACGAGGAGGATTTTCTCCCAAAACCTCTTCCCACATGTTGATGTTGTTGTTGTTGTGCAGGTATGAGTAGACGTTCATATTTTAGAAAATATGCGTTCCACAATTATTTACCTTCTTCTGGGTCCCCGGTTTTAAATTCGTTATATGTGTTTCTAAAAAGAGACTACTTCGCACCGGTGGTATTTTGTTTTCTCAGTAAACTCCTTAAATACCAGTTTAGGCCATTTAACGTCTACGTTTGTATCATATATCATCGGTGGTACTTTCAACAGGCTCGTCTTCTGTTCCCGTAAGCGCTGCCACTTATTCCGCAGTTTCCTCAGTCCTTGCTGCAATCGTTTTTCCTGGTTTAATCAGTGGTGCAAACATTTGTTCAAAGCCCACTGTGAGATCGTCCCGCGCAATCTGTCGTGATGGCAATTTTGTCATTTTATATATCCAGTATAGTTGTTAAATTGGTTTATCCAAACCAGCGCGATATTTTCCACCGGAGACAGGTCCATTAGTCAAGTCAATAGTGAGGAAACAATACGGGTCCGAGGTGACCTCCGCAAACATATTTCGAAAATACACCGACGAGTGGTCGGCGGAACACCAAGTCCAATGACTGTTTGCGAGACCATGCGCGTCAACGCCGCGAAATGTCATCAACATGTTACAATTGTTTCGGATTAATTTAAGCACGTGTGGGTATCATTGTGTCAAATAGATCACTTCGGTGTTTTTATGTCGGCCTCGGGAAAATATTTGCGCCGGATTGATTGGGTGTTCAAACATTACACCATCGTACACGGCAAAATTATTCTCACTCGGATCAAGATCATCAATCGTAGGCGCTTCATCGATTGTAAAAAAGAAATCAACCGTGGATGTGTTGGCTTTGCCACCCAACGACGATGCCTAAAGCGCTTCCGAAAAATACCTGAATACGTTGTAACACGGTTAATCATCACCCGACGGTGCAATTATATACATCCGATCCCACCTCATCCGTCGCAAAATCATATTCAACAACAACTGAGTTTTCCCTGAGCCTGCCTGTCCAATGATTAGCGCGCGAACCGTGCTTGGACGGTTTCGGTGTTGCCTACGCGGGAAAGTCAACGACGGAAAAATCGTCAATTTTTCTTGACGCGGAGATTTTTAAATCTTTGGAGTTTCTCAACGCGTCGGTGCTTTTCTTTTTCGTGATGCCATGCTAAATATCAGCACAATTGTTGTATAATACAATCATGTCTTCATATTGTGTCCGATGCCGTATGAAAACTCGTACTGCGAATCCAACTCGAGTGCAAACACGTAATGGCAGAGCTGCGATCGCTGGAACTTGTGTTCGATATAACGCAAAAAAGTTCAAATTTATTCAAAAAATGTCGGCGGTGATGTCGCTGCCGCGTTAGCGAAACCAGCCCGGACACCATGGAGTAAATATTCTGGTGAGAAACATATTCCCGGATATAATTAAGGTGGGTCTGGAATACGGCTGGATATACGACTTTTAACAATCGACCAGCGTCCATGGAAGCACCTGTAAACCGCGTAGATGTTACATGTTAACGACACGATCTTGCTTACAAAGCATTAAACGATATCCTTCCGCGTCAAAGTGCCAATGTAGATCTCATTCATGATTTTAACGCTATCAATCCTACACACACAGAGAAAGAATCGCCAGTTGGATCATCAAAGGGGGTGTGAAGGCCAAGATTGTTTTGGATGGTGGACAGTGTCCACGCACTGGAGGTAAAAAATATTAATATAATAAACAGACACACAAACATGGATAAAAAGAGAGTAGTTGCTGAGCGAACATTATCGATAATATACTACAGTCCACGCGAATATTGGAAAGGTGAAGAAGCTGTTGAAACGTTAGCAAGCGCAGCAAAGGTCAGCCATGGTATTGCTCGAGCATGGTTGGCTAAACAAGCGTTGTGGTAAATTTACCTATCTGTGTCAAGGAAAATTTCCCGTGCTTTGATGTCAAAAAACCTAACCAAGTTCATCAGCCTGATCTTTTATTTCTTCCACTTGATCTACATACAAATACGTGTTAACCATTGTGGATGTTGCCAACAGGTACAAGGAAGTGGAGCCGCTGACGTCCGAAGATTCAGCTGGTGTAGCAGATGCACTCGAACGTATTACCACACCTGGACCGTTAACGTGACCACGGTTATTACAAGTGGATCCAGGTAAAGAATGTATCTGATCCGTTGCTGCGTTGTTGATGTACTTTATCTTTTTTTGCACGGCGTTGAATTTCGAATGTTTTTGCCGGGTTCTGGTATAATCGTACGCTGCGGCTGTTCATTAATTCCATCGCACTAAACGTCATGCTCGTCAAGCCCCCGTTGAGTGCTAAATAAATGCAGGCAAGGTCTGCATGGAAACGTTATACCCGTGTGCTTGCTGTGTCGGTTAAGCAATCGGGAAATATTCTTTATCCTTATGTAATGAGATAACGACTCTGAACCTTTCATGCTGTTTATCAACAGAAGGTCAATATCGGTCCACCCATGCGAATGTTTGTTTTTGTATATGTGGGGATAGCGCAAGCGGATACATGCTTTTGTTCCAAGCGAACACGTTAACGGAGATACTGGAGTTAAGTTTTTCAAACCTTTTGAGTATCGCCTTTGTAGCCTGCACCGGAAATTCAATTTCACCAAAACTGAGTTCACTCAAATATTGCTGGTATTTCCGGGCTGATCTGTGTGATCGCTCGCGGGATGTAACGCTGACGTGATGGTCTATTCAAAGCATCGATTGTCGTACTTTTTTACATTTATCACCGACCGCGGCGGAACATATTCCGGCGTTGGTATGTAATTAGATCTACGAACTGGTATGCATGGTGAAGTATTCAGTTGAACTTCCGTACATCTGTCAAGAGTCCATACTGAACCGGTGGTGGTGGATTTTTCTAACGTGTGGAGAATTTTTTATATACCTTTTTCGATTGCATCATTGATATCCTCGATGTCTTTACGGTTCGGTAATTTTAAGTGGACCACCATGAAGCCACTGAGTTTGAGTTTTAAATCCGTCCTTGTTTGATGACTTGGGATTAAGCGTCACAGTCAAATGCGCATAGAAGACAATATCCATTTTAACTCCGAGGGTGCCAGGACGTTGTAATATCGACACGATTTTAGGGCGCATATTCGAGAAACGTTTTATAACATCTTTGTTTCGTTTGTATGTGTGTGGAATAATCGCACGCTAATTTTCTAAATCACACATGCGCTTGTGAAACTTAAACTCGGAGACTTCTTGTTCACGAGCATACGTGGCAGCGTCAGTGCTGATAGCAGTTGCGGTACGACGGCGTTCTTTTTCACGAAAATGCTTGACTGCTTCAGGTGCGATAGTTGCTGCGACGCGTCGACGGTTTTGTTCGTCCCCAACTATATTTGCAATTTCCGCACGTTTGACTTGTGGAGGAATTTCGATATTGAATAGTGCTGCTGTTTCAAGAAGCTGTTTCACGTTCTGGTGCAGTTCGGCTACGATACCTAATAACACAAGGATGTTAGCTTTTCTTGCACTTCTTGGTATTGGTATGTTACGATCGCGCGCGAAATGTCTCAGTTATTGTTGCGCTAAATGGTTGTTGCGGTTGCACTTGTGGTTCAGTTACAGGTCCTAATCGAGCAAGCATGTCAGCTTTTTGCATACGACTTGTTATTCGTATTACACGCGTCCACCCAAGTGCTTTTAGTTGAATCACAGTCGGCATACTATTATATATAAATCTTTGTCTAATTGTGAATTCCGTCAATAAATCTTTTAAAACTATTTACATTATCGGACTTGGAAACGGCAATTGCCTCAATCCTGGCTATTATTTCATTCGCTGTAAACGACTTTGCATCAGTCATTATAATTTCCAAATTTTCGGCCTCGGTTTTTAAACACATTCGTACACCAGGCAACATCGACTGAGGATCACTGGTAAATATATGTTTCTGTTTTAATATAATTTTCTTCAATTCAGCATTTTGGCAAATAACCGTATACTCATCAGTACCCTTAAATTCTATACAGACTCGCAAATGACCACCGATCTGTACAATGACATCCCATAACATAAAATGTATTGGACTTTTTGTTATATATTGACTACATAGTTTCTATGCTTTTGCATGAAAATCTGGTGTGAACAAACTCCCAACATTGTGACATTCACTTGTATTTATGGCATCGCGACCGTCTCTTAGATTATTCCTCTTCTGCTTTCTTTTCAGCTGGAGTTTTCTGCATCTCTCTAGCAATTATTATATCACCAGCCTCTTCAAGCATTTGCGCCCAGCATTTCGTTTCTTCTGAACATTCTTCCGCCCATTTTGTAATTCCGATAAATCTATTGCGGTTTGAACATTCTTGCAACTCATCATCATCATCAAATTCCTCATAAAACATATATAATTACATGTTATTTATTATAATACCAAAAGCATTTCTATAATTAATTTATTCTTAGTGATCTTCAAGACTACTATAATCGCTCGATGTTTCGTTGTCGTCGTCGTCGTCATTGTCATCATCATCATCATCATCATCATCATTATAGTATTCGCTCGTTTTATAATCTGGTCTAGGCTGTGCAGCCAATGTTAGCAACTTTATTTTTTCTTGCACAATATCAAATAATTTTTCGCAGATTGCTTGATATATTTATCTCCAAGTAGGCATCGCTGTTTTTCCAAGATAATTCCTAAGTTGATTAATTTGTCAAGATGCTCCGGATACGAGTTTGAAAAATCTTGCATCTTTTTTAAACATTTAAGCGAAACAACGATTTAAGCTTTTCAGCGACCTTTCGCACACTCCACTTGTTTGGTAGATTAATTTCAGACTCGGATATTTTGATATATTCTTTTAGAATACTATATGCATCGAGATGTGAATTTTTCGCCATTGTTATATATGCCAGGGTAAATGTCTAATATAATATTTGCGCATAAACTCTGCCACAGTCAGTATAAAATATAGCTTTGGCAAAATATTTGTATATAGTATACCGCGATCACCATTACTTGATAATCGACCTTTTAATCCAGCAAACAATACTATATGTTTAAAGTAATTTTATATAATTTATAATAACTATACTATTCTTCCTGATATTACTGGAGATATATTAATCGGAAAATATATATTTGATTGAAAATGGACCTGAAGAGCATAAAACTGTACATCACTGCCTTGGAGAACCTACACAAGTTGATATGCTAAGCGCATATAAACGACATTATAATTATGGACCTGAACAGTTGAATACAAGAGAAAAATATATGTTCTAGAAAATAATTCATTATTCTCAGTGATGAAAAAAATAGAATGGACATATTTTTTTCTTTCTACAAGACAGAAACGGTCTAACAGATTATGGTAGTTAGACTAAATCAAAGTATAAGGTCTGTGTGCTGTTGGTGGTGATTTGAATTTCAGATGATATGTTAATGAAAACAGGTAGCGTATTAGATTATAAGAACACGTTGCAAAAATCGTCTGATGCATTTGTTCTGGGAATGAATATTGATCTAAATACTGACGTTGTAAAGATAACTTAGTATATAGGTGATCGTACGTATACATGTATGTTATATCGTCCTGGTGTGTCCTCCGCCTTTTACATGCACATGATGTACCTAAATACACACCTAGGTATGTATATATCTATGTACATAGGAATGAATATAATAATTATGACGCATATATATATATATATATATATATATATATATATATATATATATATATATATGAGTGTGTGTGTTCGTGTTCAGGTTTTTACACACACAAACACACATTTTCTTCTTTTTTCTTTTTTGACTTTTATATTCCATCTTCTGATTTGTGCAAGTAAGTAACTGATCAAAATGTTTTTAGTGCAGTCCTTCACACGATGTATTTACTTCTATTTTGTAATTTAAAGGTCTAGATTTGTCTCGTTATTTTGCCTTTTAACATAACTTCCTTTAATTAGAGTTGATCACGACATGGTCTTTGTTTGGAATATATAGAACAACTTTCGCACTGGTTTGTCAATGCTGTCCTTAGTGCTACCGTGTGTAAATACAACTCGTCCTTGAATGACTATTTTAAACTATGATGTGAGATAATGTAAGGTAACACACTTAACTTATTATTGGACAAATTACTGGGACAAAGTATGGGTGCGTTGCGCGTGTCAAACGTTTCGGCAAGAATACAAAACAGTTTGCAACAACACTATCAAGAATCGATACCTCCTCAATGAAGAACGTAATATCACTTACTAAAATATATTTCGCTATGTTTTTTTAAAAATGAGCCGCAACGTGTTTAAAGATTCAGAAGGCTTGCAACTATGTATGTATGTATGTATGTATGTATGTATGTATGTATGTATGTATGTATGTATGTATGTATGTATGTATGTATGTATGTATGTATGTATGTATGTATGTATGTATGTATGTACATTGATAGGTATATAACTTAGTATATAGGTGTTGTACGTATGCATGTATCTTATATCGTCCTTGTACGTGGTTCGTCTTATGCATGCACATGATGTACCTACATACACACCTAAGTATGTATCTATGTATGTATATAGGAATGGATATAAGAATTATGACGCAAGATATTATCTGGTACTTCGTGCACTTTAAATAAATCGACAAGTATGGAAAAACGAGCGTTGCAGCATGTACAGATAATATGATCATGATTTATTCATTTAAACACTGTTACATCTGCAGCGAAGACTGTATTATTATTCGTAGACATGTGTTTCCTTCTTTATTAGCAAAAAAAGGCCTTTTATGTTGAAAATTGAGTTGACTTCTATGTATGCGTGGATCAATGTATATATATATATATGTACTTACTGATGTATGTATGTATGTATGTATGTATGTATGTATGTATGTATGTATGTATGTATGTATGTATGTATGTCTGTATGTATGTATGTATGTATGTATGTATGTATGTATGTGTATGAGTATGCATACATGTATGTATGTAATTCCTTTGTATTGGTCTGTATAGTTGCCTTTATCTTCTCCTCTTCGTTTTCCTTATGCATGTATATATATATACATCAGCTGATGGATGGGTCTATCAATGTATGTGAATATATATATATATATATATATATATATATATATATATATATATTTAATTACTGCTGCATATGTATGTATTAATGCAGTGTGTATATATGCATGTACATATGTATGTATGTTTCTTTGTATGTATGCATGTATGTATATATATATGTATATATATATATATATATATATATATATATATATATATATATATATATATATATATCCTTTGCATATGTCTATATAATTGCATTTATCTTTTTCACTTCCTCCTATTTTTGCATGTATGTATGAATGCATGCATGCATGTACACATCTATGTATGGATGGATTGATGGATGGGTGTATGAATGACTGGATGGGATAGATGGGTGGATGTTAATAAGGTAAATGCGTACAGAGGTATAATTGTATTTCAACATGTCTCTTACCTTATCGACTGTTTTGTATCTTCTTTTCTTTCTCTTCATTCATCGATGTAGGTGTGCGCATAGAGATGAAACACGCTACGAGAAAAAGGATCTACAGGCATATTTTACGGATTTTACGATTTTTACGTATTTTCAAAGCGTGTTGATTGAGGTTTACATACATCTTGTTTCATGGGAGAAGGAACTGTAGTTTTTGAGATACTGAGGAAAACGTCTTGCTAACCCTTATGAATGAATTATGAAAAATATTTGTTCACTGCGGTCAGTCGACATCGATAACAGTATAACGAAGAAACTTGATCCGCCATTTTATTACTTGCTCAGTCCACTGGTAAGCATGGCCACCTGTCATGCAGGAGAACCAGTTTCAAAATCCCAAAAGGTCCTTTTTCTTCTTCAAATATTTTGTTTTATCTGCTTTTTTACCTTGAGGTTTAAAAGGGAATTATGTTACTACTGATATTTTCTCTGCAAATATACACCAAGACAGCGGAACAGAACGGGAAAAAGCTGACATTATCACGCGGGATGCTATTAAATCTGCTACTTCAGTAAGTTGTACATACTGCTAGCCAATAAGTTTGTGCATAAAATAAAATGAAAAATTGTTTGTTTCGAGTGAATAACTGATATATTTCATCTCGTGGTTGAAACTCTAAAGTATTTTCACCCATTCGAAGAAATATATCCATTATTCACTCGATACAAGCAAATACCCTCTATTTGTTACATCTAAGTCACAAGCAAAATAACACGCCTTAGGTCTAACGTTTTTGAAAAAACGTCGATGATATTGTGACCGCCTCCGTCTGTTCGATCGTCTGTTAGTCACTGTCTTCTACAATATTAGACACAAATTCATGAAATATTGTGAAATAGTTTCTCCTGTTACGTAAATGTGGCGTGGCATGCATCGATTTTGTGTATTTCCAGCTCCGACTCCTCGCACTAGCCTTTGGCCTCCTGAGGAGTCAAACAATTTAGCCGATTAAAAGTACAATTGCTGCTATAAAATATATAAATTAAATTTTATATGTGGAATTGACAACCATGGACATGTTTTGTTTCAGATATTGAAAACACATTGAAATTTGCAGGTCATGCTGGACTCTGTGCCTATCCTTACGCTACGTATTTAGCCTCTGAAGCATAACTTGGATAATTATGAGGGTACTACATTATAGCAACATTTGCACTAACTGGGCATGAAAAGACCAATTCAGAAACGAAACCTTTGTTCACACTTGTTATGTAGATACCCACATATGGTTTTGTATCCCTCGATGGTTTTAGCCTTTGGTTCATTACTATCAATGGAATGGTGATCCACGTATCATTGACATTCCCACCTTAAAAGAAGGTATACATATATAGATCCCATCAACGTAAAAAGAGAAAGTGCACATATCATCTAACAACGTCTGAATCCTTCTTTTCCCTAAGTGATATAGTCAAATGGCTCATATTCGAGATGGTGGTCAAAACTCGTAAGACACTATGTTAGTTCAACATGTTTAAAACGTGCTGATATAGTCAACGGATCGCGATTGAGTATAAACTTTGAACAAATATACTGCAGCTATCAAATATACGTCGGTATCCTTAGTTGACTTCGGTCCTTCTATATCACAAGGCATGGTAAATTTGAACATACCGCCTAACCAATGAAAAATGGAACAATTTGTATGAATTACACGAAAGGTTACAGAGTTAAAGCATGCTAACTTGAAAATTCAGAACGTATATTATGGCTTTCTTTATGTTTGAGTTGCACATTATGCTGTAAACGGTTACAACTTCAGTGTTATACATACAGCTACGATGGCACAATGTATTAGAAATCCGACCATTTAACAGCAACTGCAAATAATGTGCAGAACTTTATATTGTGATGATCTTGATACTACAACTACTACTACTATTACTACTACTACTAGTACTACTCCTCCTCCTCCTCCTCCTATTACTACTAACCTTGATAAATACTTATGATCAGTCGCGTCACATAGAGGCATAAGTTCAATCACGTTATTGTACCGGCTGTATCTTTCAGGCCATCACAGATATAGAGAACTAAAAGGACGCGTGCTAATTTGTTTTGATCCTTAAATAATGCCAGGACAGATAGCCATAGATGATAACTTGTTTCCCAGTGTTATTCGTTTACTACGTGTGATGCAAAATCAGAATGTGGTCAATTTTGAGATTGTAGACTCTTTGTAGCAAGTTTATGGGAATAATATATTTATATTTTATACTTCTTTGTATTTCTTCTACAAATGACACCCTAAGACAAATTTACAAATCTTTGCAAATAGCTAAGACTCATATTCTAACAATGCTTAGTGATACAGTTATAATGATTCCTTGCATCAAACATTTATTTACAGCTGCTATTAACATAAATCATACAAAGCTAAATGAATTGTGGATAAGTATTTATTCGAGTAACAGACTTAAATAGCTGTTACATATTAATTAAGTAAAAGCTATTATTCGGTAGGGAAAATTAAAAGCAGAACATATATGTGAGGACAATTGATTCTCACAAAAATGGTTATGTCCCAAAGATGTATAGTACCGAGAGTTTTACTGAGTAAAACCCTTATAATGGCATATATACAAATAATTAAGCAAATAATGATGTTTGACTGTGGAACTCCATCTACAAAAATCTTAAAATAACAAAGATATATAAAACGAGCATTTTAGTATAAACATTAAAGTATAGCGATCATGTAGCTGAACACAAATGTTTACTGATTCCCGCATAAAGAATAAAGCAGTATCATTATTTACCGAATTCTGTCTTCCGCGTGTGTGTATGTATGCTTACATGTGTGCGCGTTTGTGTGTGTGTATGTGTTTATGCTGTATTTATTTTGTTTTTTGGGGTGGAGGGAAATAACAGATATCTTGGCATTTTGGGGGATACGCCTTGCAAAGGGCTATTTTTAGCTAATATATGTGTTATGAACCAGGCATTGCTCTAAATTCTGAATACAAATCTGACAACATATGGTACAACCATATTTCTGAGATCCATTCTTCCCTGTGTGTGTGTGTGTGTGCGTGTGTGTGTGTGTGTGTGTGTGTGTGTGTTTGTGTGTGTGTGTGTGAGAGAGAGAGAGAGAGAGAGAGAAATAGAGAGAGAGAAGACAGAGAGAAAGATTGAGAGAGATAAGGCATACACGAATCAATAGAATTCCGCCTAAAACTAATAGTTACCTTTGACCTCATGCAGATAAAATAGTTCATTAATTTTCAGATCAATGTTAATTACCGCTTTTATCGAAGAATGAACGATGCTCTGATTTAGTCACAAATCAATTGCATCATCATGATTGAATGTTAAAACCTTGCATTGAACACTGTTTGGTTATTTGGAATAAAACTTCTGTTTGGCTACTTGGAAAAGAGGCACAGGGGCTCCTATAGGGAAATAATATGCGGAGTGGAAAAAATTTATGTCTATACAAACAATCACAACTGATATAATCTCTTGTCAGTGGTAAAAATTTTTTTACTAAGTATTATGTTACAAAAACAAAAATCATACCTTTCATGTGTCAACAGTTGTAGATAAATACCTGTTTTGTGAGAACATGGGTTTATTAAGCCCGCGACGACTTTGCACCTGTTTTCTATTCCTACAAATTTATCTTAACAAGAGCAAAATTCTACAGCATCTTCTAAGATAAAATGTATAATCTTGCTATTTTCATAACATATTGAGATAATTTAGTTTGCTTTTATATCATATAGCTCAATGAGTGTGTGGATCTTTAGTTAATAAAACGTGTTATCATTAATCATTATTCAATAAGTTCAACATTAATAGGTAGAACAATCATACGCTGATACATGGTGCTACTACTGGATGCAAGTTATCTTGTTCTTAACATTTTTATTTCAAACCTGCAATTGACGAAAAACATAGAAGTATTGTTATGATATGTATGTATCTGTGAATGTATCTGCCTTTCTGTATTTTGAGATATCTATCGATCCCTTAGATATTATTTATGGCTAAGGCCGCGGGAGGAAATGGAACACATTAGTTAATACAATATAACCATTATCTACGAGAAAATATTCATAAAGATAACTAAAAAACCACGATATAAAGTATTTGTCTTCTTCTGCAATTACTCTTTTCTGACCAAGACAATGTATTATTTTCCTCCTCTCTCTTACGCTATTTCCTGAAAACATTTCTTTGCCTTATTGTATACACACAAGACAGATTATAGGACAGTTCGAAAGAATTTTTAATAATATCAGCGGCAAGATAATTAAAACAATAACACACAAGGAAGCAAGCTGTCTATACAGACTCGTCATAATAAAAAGTGAGATCTCTTATCTTGTATCTATCTCAATTATATATGAGTTGTATACGATCTCAGTTGTTACAGTGTGCAAAAAAGGTTAGTCGTTGCTAAACTTTATATACCTTACACGATGACATGTATTCTCTATAAAGTCACTCTGGTCTTTGACTATCACTCTCTGTAGAGTACGTAAGATGAACAATTTTATTCGCTGTGATTTTTATGTTTTCAATTTTTTGTAGAAAGATTGAAAAGAAAGTGAACGGGTAGTAAAGGAGAGGACAGAAGTGTTGATGGATAGGGTTGATTCACTGGAATTTGAAAACCACCAATTGCGAGGAAGTGTACAAGAGGCAAAGATGGACAATGACAAAATGAGGAGTGACCTGAAAGATTCTGACAAGAGATCGAAACAAGCAAGTGCAGCTTCAAACCAAATCAAACAATATTCATGGAAGATGAATGTGAAAGTTTTAGGGCTGGAGGAGGAGGAGGAAAATGACAATCTGAGAGACAAAATTCCGAAACTGGTGAAAGAAGTCACAAGGATTAACTTAGATAACAGGAACATAGTGGCGGTTCATAGGATCTCGGGCCGACAGTTTGGATTGTAAACTTCTAATTATCAAGAAGGGGATAACAAAGGAATTATACTGGTAGAGGATGTGACCAGGATGAATATTGAACTTGTCAATAAATTATCCAAGCATCAGGAGATGGATAGTACATGATACTTTAACGGTTTTGTGTATGGTAAAACCAAATCAGGAAAAAGGATACAATTTGACATTTATAATAAAATTAATGAGAAAATTAGAATGTAAGTGCAATTTGCAACTCTATGAGCTCATGCCATTGGACAAATAGGTATGTGAACTTACATTTTGCTGCTCCCGTTTCTACTCTAATTTCTTTTAATATTTTTTTGTATAAGTTACTTCTTTCCCTCATCAATGCTATCATTAATCCATAGATTCATTATTCACTCATCCATTGTGTCAAATCTTTCCTTAATCAATTTACTCACTAATTCATAAATCATCTTTCACTCAAATACATATTTTTTTTCTCAGTAGTTTACTCAGCTTTTTCAACATTATTCATCCACATTCAATTTTTCAGTCTCCCATCCTCGCTCATTCATTCATACTTTCTTTACTTCCTTTTTACCCCTTCTTTCATTCATTCATTTGTAATTTATAATCGTATTTTACTGTGCCTATTGGTTCACTAAACTGATTTAGCTCCGGAAAGGTCTGTCGGGGGTGCATAAGAGTTATTTCAAATGGATTCGTTTCACTTGTTGTCTATCGTCCACTGTATCAATGTTAACTGCAGCCAAATATAAAGCATGTACTGTAACACCATGGATGATTTTATGACGGATGTTTGTATTCTGTGTGAGTGTGAAAGCCATGCGTTTGATAAATTCAAAGTGATAATTACTACATACATTCCTGTACAAGAACATGTATAAATACAATTTCTGCTGTTTTCATGGATAATAACATAACAATTATATCTATGAATGTTAGAGGCATGCGAGGTTCGGTCTTTAAACGAAAGGACATTTTTCATTGGATAAAACAAAAGAATGTTTCTATGGTATGTTTGCCAGAAACCCATAGCACAAAGAATGATGAAATATATTGAGCTGCTGAATGGGGATATAAATGTATATTCAGCCACTGCTCTAGTAATAGTGCTGGGGTCACAATAGTTTTTAGAAATACTTTGGAATTTCCGATTCATAGAGAAAGATGTGACAGTCAAGGGAGATTTATTATTTTAGATATTACAATTAATGGCAACAGAATAACCCTTGTGAATTTGTATTGTTATAACGATGATAATCCTAGCTTTTTTAGAAAGTTAAAGGAGGAGATTTTAGTTTTTGATTACTCATCAGTTATAATATATGGAGATTGGAATACTGTTCAAGACTTAGATGTGGATACTTATAATATTTTACATGACAATCACCAACAGTCTAGAGCAGTAATTCAAGACCTGAAAAACGAATTGGAATTAACTGACCCCTGGCGAAATTCCAATCAACACTTAAAGATGTATACCTGGAGGTAAAGATCTGACTTGAAACAAAGTAGATTATATTATTTTCTTGTATCTGATGACATTCATATGAATACAGCTGATGAATGTATCTTACCAGGGTATAATACTGATCATTCAGCTATTGTTTTGAGTGTGGCTTTTTCAACGCGTCTAAGGGAAAAAGGATATAGGAAATTTAATGCCCAACTGTTGTGGAACATTGAATATACTGATTTGGCCAAAAAGTGTATAACTTACACCGTAAATGAATATTATATAGGGGAAATAAAGATGATTCTCTCCGTGTTTCTTTTTCTCGTAATAATCAAATGTTCTTTTCAAATTCTAAAAATAAAAATAAGATCTCATACTCTATATTATTATTTTAGGAAAACAAAAGAAAAACAGGAACATTTAAAGAAATTTGAAAATGATATAATAGGAATTCACAGGGGAATGTCGAATAACATAGATGGTGAAACTTTGGAAAATTTTGAAAAAAAAGAAAGCAGAATTAGAGGAATCTAGAAAAATTAAATAGAAGGTGTTATTTTAAGTTCCAAAGTTAGATGGTACGAATTTAGAGAAAAAAGCACGAAGTGCGTTTAAAATCTTGAAAAAAGACATTATGTCAATAAGACAAGAAAGGAAATTATTTTAGATGATGGGACAACTATATCAGACTAAATATATACTTTAGAAGCCCCAATATAGTTTTATATGGAATTGTACAAAAGTACAATTGTTCAGCTTGATGTTGAGGATTCTCAAGAAACTCAAAATAGATTTTTTAATTACAATATTAAACTTAGTCAAGAGGAAAGATGATCATGCGAGGGTCTACTTACAATTAATGAACACGGTATGTCTCTAAAACGGATGGAAAATGAAAAAGTCCTGGCTCAGATGGAATAACTGTAGAGTTCTATAAATTCTTTTGGAAGACTCTTGGGGTATTTCTATGCAGATCAATATATTATGGATATACTGTTGGAAAACTTTCAGATTTTCAGATTCAAGGAGTCATCACATGTCTACCAAAGGACGAAATAGACAGACGATACTTTAAAAATTGGATATCACATTTAAATATTGACTATAAGATTGCTTCGGGAGCCATTGCACCTTGGATTAAAAACGTTCTTCCATTAATAATCAGTGATACTCAAAAAGGATTTATGAAGGATAGATTCATTGGAGAAAATACCAGGCTATTATACGATATCATGGATCAACTAGGGAACAAAAATATACATGGTTTATCATTGTCAATATACTTTGAAAAAGCCTTTTACTCAATTAACTGGAGTTTTTTGGAAAAAGCTTTACATTCTTATACCTTTGGTGATTATGTTTGTAAGTGGTTTAAACTATTTTGTAATAACTCTAAAAGTTGTGTTATAAATAACGCGCATATGTCATCATTTTTTAGACTTGAAATAGGTTGTCGTCAAGGCGATCCCCTTGCGCCTTATTTGTTTATGATCGGTGTTGAGCTTTTAGCTATAACTTTAAAGCAAAATGTGGATGTACGGGATACGGGGACTGATCTTTGATGTCAGTGAGTATAAACTGGGTCAGTATGCCGATGACGCTGTTATTTTTCTTGTTGGATCTCAACATTCTCTTAAAGCAACTATCAATATCTTGCAAGTTTTTTCTATTATCTCGACTTAAATGTAACCCAACAAAAATAAAGGCTATTTGGATTGGAAACAATAAATTTTCCAATGAAAGAATATGTCCCGATTTGGACCTAAATTGGTCTTCTGCTAACTTTACACTCCATGGCACAGATTTTTTTTCTCCTCCGGATTTACAACAAATGGTGGACATTAATTATAGGAAGAAACTAATTGGAAAGAGGAACCGCAAAGTCCAAACGAGTATTTATCTCTGAGTCTTTTAAATTTTGTCCCCCTAGAATGTTCTATCAATACAAATCCTGAACAGAAGCCGGTATTGCAATTCTGAAATATATAGTATCACGGTAATTTAATACCTTTTGAAACGATAAAACATAAAACTAGATGCGATGATTTCTTGAAATACTTCTCGTTCATATCCAAAATTCCAAAATCATGGAAAGATGCTATCAAAAACCATTCAGTACATAATAATTTTGATAAGCAGGAGGATAAAATAATGAACTTGCAAAATCAAAATTCAATCAAGTTTGTTTACAAAGATCTTTTAAAAAAGGCAAAAAAGCTACACATTGCTAAACAAGAAACTTGGACGCAAGTATTACATGAAAATATAAGTGGTGAGGAGTTGTCTGAGACTTATAGCCGGGCGAAATGTTGTACTAAGGATACCAAGTTGATCTCTTTTAACTTTAAATTAATCCATAGAATAATTGTTACTATCAATGTTCTGAATAGAATTAACATATTAGACGACAACAAATGTACTTTTTATAAGAGTGGTAACGAATGTATTGAACATTCCTTCGATGATTGCAATGTTACTTCAAAGTTTTGGTTCCGTTTTATTGAACATTTTGCACCTTCTTGCCCAAATATTGTACATTTGTCCAAAAAAGAAATATTTTTAGGAAGTGAACAATTGGACAGTGTGTGTAATTTCTTTTTATTTTGGCAAAATATTATATTTATACTTGCAGATTCAATATGCAAAATCCTTCTATTTATGCTTTTAAGCAAATAGTTAAAATGCACAAGAATATTGAAAAATACGCTGCTAAGTTAAATAAAAAGAGGACCAATTTCTTCAAAAATGAACCTAGAAAATAAATGAGTAACTTG
This sequence comes from Margaritifera margaritifera, assembly GCA_029931535.1. Lineage (NCBI taxonomy): Eukaryota > Metazoa > Mollusca > Bivalvia > Unionida > Margaritiferidae > Margaritifera > Margaritifera margaritifera. The sequence continues at coordinate 2,472,581 of JAQPZY010001427.1, read as the reverse complement.
TGTAAGAATCCTTTCTCCTCTTGCGTATTTTAATATGTATTTGGGTCGGATTTGATGGTAAACACGAACAAAATAATTTAATATCACAAAGTCTATGCCGCCCAGACGCTGTATACTTGTGTTCGTCTATTTATATTGTGTATCTAAAGAGATTATATGCTACATGCATGTATGCATGTGTGCATGCATGCTTGTGTGTGTTTGTGTTTTCTTTTCTTTTCTTTTTTGTACATTATATTTATTATCCCTAGATTATCTGATAACCATAAATGTGTGAATGTAAGGTGACCTTGGGATGGTGTTTCCCGACCCAGTGGTCAACCTATTACGAAGATAATACAAAAAGAAAGATTGAGTAACGAAATCCCTTTCTTCGGTCTTTTTGTCCACTTTCACTCTCTCCCTCTCACACATATAAACACAGTCTGATACAAATATAGGACTCAAACTGAGTGAATCAATATATGTCATGTGATGACCGAATGATATCACATTTGTGGTATAATATAACATAGTAGATAAGGCAGTAAACGAACTTTTCGCTGAGCATGGCTCTACTCAACGTCGCAAGCTACGGGCGAACACTCGCTTTGCTCTCGTTTCACCTGTGAACTGCCTGCCGTGAAAGAACCGAGGTCGCAATTGCTTTCCTTATATGGTGGTCTCTATAATGGATCCAAATTATAATAAATCATATGTATGTTAATCTAACGTATATTCAAAGCTAAATGTACGATGAAGCTCATGTGATAGGTTCACCAACATTTTTGACGGGTCTAAACAACTGTAAGCAAAACAACGTGCCCTGGGTCACATATGCCACTTCTGGGAACGCATGAATGCCTTATTACTCACTGTGCACTGTCGCCAAACTATACACATACAACCACTCCATAACGTTCATGTTATAAAGAATAAACAATTTTCTTTAAATCAATACCAAGCCAATGATCACCACCAAAAGAAGAGAAGAAAATATACTTTAACATATATATTGGAACTCATTTCTCATAAATTTGCATGAACAAACCTACGTCATGAAGAATCAATGAAATAAGCTCTTATGAATCAACGTAAGTTACCTCTCATCGATGTTATTGTGTTTGGAATAGAAAATTGGATTGACTGACCCAATCAGGGTCAAAATCATCCAATATTTAGCTAACATGTTTATGCATATTCATGATAAACGAGGAAATCTAATCGCAGACAGCTACAGCTGAAAAAAGAGGCCCGTATTTGCAAAGGTGACCTCCACTCTGCCCTGATAAATACAGCAATCAATGCATTTACTTGGACCGTTTTCCATATCTTGTTTTTCTCTAATCTTCGTGTACACCTTTGTAGTGTTTATCCGCTTGTCCGTCTTTTTGTCTGTCCAAATGCCACATCCTCTCCCCCTTATATTCGCAGACATAGCTACACTTACCTCTTCTACACTGCTGTATCAGGTACTGAAAAATGTGCACCAAAAAACGAATGCAAATAAGGAAAACAAATCACAATAATTGCCAAAACTGTTTTTTTAGACATAGCCTTCTATCAAAAGTCGATGTAGTGAATGAAACGCGTATCACAGAAAATGTAAATACACAGGTCTATTTAAAAACTAAACTAAAACAAAATTAAAAACAATTAAGGTATTATCACAATCCAATGCTACGATAATTATTCGTGTGAGAACGATGATAGTTATTACATACTTATTGATATACTTTAGAGAAATTAGTAATATAGACATGTGATAGATTTCCCTCTCCTCTCGAACTTTCAGTTCTCTTTTTGTTTGTTCTTTTCTCTAGTCTAGGTGCTTTCAGTGACAGAGATGCATATTAGAGTCATTCGAGATTTTAAAAAAATGACATGGCATCAGTTTGTCTCAGAAGATATAAATTGAGTGTTTACATTTGTGACACGAATGTATGGAAAGTAATATTTGCAAATTCTCTTTAAACTTTCGAGTCTCATTTTTTACGTTTACAAAATTTAGCTAAACAAAAACATTGTCAAGTAAAAACGTAACGAGTCGAGCCACAATATTTAATAAAAAAAACAAATCATTGATACTCTTTGTAAAGACATGGTAACAAGTTATAAAAGAGCAGTATCTTTTATATTGAAGCGGAGTAATATTTTTTTCAAAAAGCAAAAATGCATTGATGTGTTCAAAATTGTGATGGGCTAAGAGTGTCTGCACTTTTAAAAAGGATGATTTTTTCCATCCCTGGGATGTGTCGCTGTTTTAGCAATATTTGTTTACAATTGTACAAATAAGTAATATTAAATTAATCTGAACGGATATAAAATAGAAGTGTTTTCGAGCAAATCGTTCAATATTCCCAAAGAACTAAAGATATATGGAGCAAGTCAAAGCATACGATGTTGCAATGCCATGGTAAAATGTGACCCAACTTTAACTAGTCTATATCTCGATTTAACGACATGGACATGAAGGAACCTTTTCTCGTGGCGTCTGATTTGTATATATGTTTGTATATAGGTAGGTAGGTATGTAGATACATTTACATGCATATATATGTCTGTTGTATATACATAGTTTGCACTGCTCGTCGTCAGTTTTGTTTACACACACAGATATACATATATGTGGCATTTACAGAATGGATATCTGAATGTACGTAATAACAATATGCATTTATGTACTTTTTTCTTCTTTTTGTTTCGACTTTTTATATTCCATTTTCTGATTTCTGCATGTAAGCAACCTATCACAATGTGCTTAATACAGTCATTCACAGGATACATTTACTTGTATTTCATTTCTTTGCCGAGTTTGTTGTAATTTAAAGGTATATATTTGTCTCTTTATTTGCAATGTAAGTTAACTACCTTTAATTAGAGTTGGTTACGACATGGTCTTTATTTGGGACATACAGAACAACGTTCGCATTGGTTTGCAAATGTATGCATTAGATACTGTGTTCTAAATGTATATAAGCATGTATAATTGCATATGTTCATATTTATATAGTACGTACATGTGGAATATCTATTTGTCTTACACGTTTATGTATGTGCATATATGCGCAGTCCTCAGTACATATATTGTATTTTAGCATGCAATGTTTTATTATGACACTATATCCCCCTATCCCCCTTCTCTCTCTCTCCCTCTCTTTCTCTCTATCTCTCTGACTAGAGGCTCAGGATCATATAAATTTGTTTGCGAATATAATCGCTAATTAATTTTCGCTGTCTATTCAATTGTTATCTTGTAAATTATGGATATTCTTTCAAAGTAATGTGAAGGAAAAAAAATGGTGCTAAAGCATTATGATGCGTGCATAATAAGTGCTTGACATATTTGAACCAAAGAAGAAACTTACAAACCCAAATTCATAACTTCTTCATTTGTTTACGGTAGATGAAGCTGAAATAGCAAAAATAACAGGTAAAATTGTTTATATAATGTGCAATGACTAGAATCAGTTGTGAATTATATGACGCTAGTATTATTAATAGACATATGTCACGGTAAATATAGTTATTATCAGAAAACCTTCAACGTTATGACTAACCACGGTTGTATGCATTGTTAGGTGTGAGTTATCAAATTTGTTATAGATCATATAGGTAGAGTATTTAACAGATATTCACATCTGACAGCACATTTTTGAATATCTTTTTGCCGCAACGATACATTGAAATACTTCCGATTGCAAAGCGTTGTGCTGTGTGTGTATGTGTGTATGTGTGTGTGTGTGTGTGATATTAATGAAGGACAATAAATTATACCCCTTATTGAACCTTTTAAACGAAATTATTTTCAGCCGTCTGAGTTAGATAAGATCAAAACAAGTCTCTACTAACACTTCGCAAGGGAAACAGAATTCAGGCACCAATGACCGTACTTTATTCTTTCTTTGGAAATCAGTGAAGATTTGAGTTCAGCTGCTGGATGGCTTGAATTTAATGTCTATTCTAAGCCGCTCATTTTATATAATTTTGTTATTTCAAAGATTTTATAAATGGGATTATATAGTCAAATAATAATATTTGCTTAAATGTTTGTAGATATGCCGTTAAAAAAGTTGTACTGAGTGAGTAAAACTCGTTCGTGAAGACACTTATTGTGATATACATATATATATATATATATATATATATATATATATATATGTGTGTGTATGTGTGTGTGTGTGTGTGTATTCTGCTGTTAAAAAAACCTACCGAATAATATATTTTATTAATTAATATGTAGCAGTTATTTGTGACTGAAAGAAGATTCTTCTCCACGGTTCATTGCATCGCTACCTATTATACGTTCGTTTATATAATGCCATTGTCGACTTTGTGGTTCAACAGTTAAACAGAATAAATCATTATGGTATCTTACACAAAAGTTATGGCTACGTGAACGAGTTTTCGACTGGTCTAAGGATTATTATTTTAAAATGTATTATATTTCGCAGGTTTGTGTGATTCATATTAATAGGAATTTGATATAAACGTGGTAGGTTTGTAATCGTTATAACTGTATCAGTAAGCATTGCTATAAAATGGGTCTTGGCCCTTTGCAAAGTTTGTAAATTCGTCTTAGGGTATCATTTACACAAGAATAAAAATGATTAATACAGATAAATTTATCATTCGCAGGAATTTGTGAAAAAAGGAGTGCACAAGGTCAAAATTGACTGCATTCAGTTCTTGCATGACTTGCAGTTACAAGTTACATTATCATTTATAACTATTTTTCTTGGCATTAGTTATGGTTCAAAACAAAATATCACGCGTCTTTTTAGTTCCCTATATCTGCGACGATCTGAAATATACAACCAGTACAATAACTTGATTGAACTTATGCCTCTATGTGATACGACTGATCATAAGTATTTATCAAGGTTAGTAGTACCAATAGTAGTAGGAGTAGTAATAGTATCAAAATCATAACAATATGAAGTTCTTCACATTATTTGCAGTTGTTGTATAATGGTCTGATTTTAATGCATGTTGCCATAGTTGGTGTGAATATAACACTGAATTTGTCAAAATTTACAACTTAGACTGCAATTCAAAAACATAAGAAAAACATATTTGTTCTTCGTTTTCAAGATAGCATGCTTTCATTTTGTCATTTATCTGTCATTCATAAAAAGTGTGCCATGTTTTATGGGTTAATTGGTATGCTTAATTTTCCCAGTTCATGTTATATCGTCACGTAACTTAGTTAGTGCATATGTTGCTTATGTGTGGTACCTTAAAAAGTATCCAAGTTATGATCCAGAGGTTAAATCACAATAGTAGGGATGGACCCAGAGTCCAGTGTCTCCTGCATATTTTGAATGTGTTTTCTATATCTTAAAAAGATGTTCATGGTTGTTGATTCCATATAGCAAATTTAAGTTAGATATATAATAGCAAGAATTGTACATGTTATAGGTTGACATTTCTGAATCCTCCTCAGGCCAAAGGCTAGGGTGGGGAATCGGAGCTGGAAAGACCCAAATGATACGTGTCACGCCACTTTATCTAATAGAGAAACTATTGCACGAGGTTTCATGCAATTTTGCCTAATACTTTAGGAGGAGATAGTGTCTAACAGACGATTGTACAGACGTAGGCGGTCACAATATCATCAACGCTTTTTTACAAAGCGTGTGAATAAAACTGCTTGCATCTATTTGAACACTTCTACTTTACCATCCACGATTTCATAATGATAATGACGATGATGACGATAATGACGAAAATATGATGATGACCATGACGATTGAAGGACTAGTATTACTTTCAATACCTAACCACTACTATTGCTGAATTGTTGTTGCTGCTGCTGCACTTACAGCTGATGAAGTCACACCACATAGCATGAGCGGATAGCCTTCCAAAACATCCTCATACAAACACTTAGGATAATATAGTTTTATCTCATAATAAAGGTAAATATTGGCAGGAAACAATTGTTCTCGACCTTGCTCGTATCAAATCTTAACCTGTTCACAGTATCATATCTCTTCCCCGTTTTATCAGATTAGAGTCATGTTATCTTTAACCAAACAGGTGAAGCGAGTATATCTGATTTTAAGGAGTCTAGGGTACATTTAGTAACAGAGTATTTCGCATTCAGGCAATAAATCTGACAATTAAGTTGTAATCAGTCCATTCAAAGTAGCATACAACTATGCTGAGATTAAGTTCCCTGACGTATAAACGTTAATAGCTTGGTTAGGGTTTTTTGTTCCAACGGAACCATGACAGTTCCAAATAATTCCACCAACAGAGATATATGATTACCTAATATCCCTCTACACCTCTGTTTAGAGACAATATAGAAAGGAGCATGAAACATTGCATAAAGACCACATGTTGCATACTACTGAAGTAGATTCATATACATATAATAAAACGTTGATTATGCAAAGAAATGTCTATTATGGAGTTTTAGTTTATTTATCCATTTTGAGGCCATTTATTTATTTTCCTTCACAACATGGACTCCTACAATACAACTCCATAGTGAACATATTTTTGTTATTGCATATTAATCTTATCGTCTTTGTAGAAACAGTACTAGCAGTAGCTTAACTTTTGGGCCAAAGGAAATTAAAGAGCTATACAACAGGACTTATTTCCCCATGCACAAGTAATTTCATTTTATCGGGTGCATACATAGAAAATTCTCCTTATCTATTAACAAAAGTTGTACGCCTCGGTTCCCTGCTGGTGTCTTGGAATGTTATTTGTAGGGTTTTGTTGCATTTATTCTACGTATACTCTAGTATGTTCACTTGTGACTTTGCCACTGCGTTTAGCACCCATTCGATGAAATATATCTGTTTTTTCGCTTGATAGAAGCAAATATTCTCTATATATTTACAAAAAGTACTCTTTAGCAATTATTACATTTTTCCTCATTTTTGACGACTTTTAATCAACACTGTCAGAATCTAACAGTAACAAAGAAGAGTTTATTTTCGGAACATGTTGGAAGAAGGAAGACTTGATGCACCAATATGTGAAAGAAATTATTTGGGATGGATGCGAACATCGGAAAGACAGGCAGAAGGACAGACATGTGTATGGGCCGGCGAACAATATATATATATATATATATATGGAGAGCGAAAAACAGACACAAATGAATTACATACATACATACATACATACATTTATACATTAGTAAATACATATATAGATACATCTATACACAAATACATACGTGACAGTCATCTCAAATTTCAGCATGGAAGGTCATATTTTGGTAATAAATGTGAAAACACATGTCTATGAATAATAGAACAGTCCTCGTTTTAAATGGAACAGTGTTTAAATGAGTACGTCATGACCATGTTACCTGCATACGTTGCAGCAACCCATTTTTCATCCTTGTAGATTCATTTAAAGTACACGCGGTACCAGATAAATAATTCTTTTATTCCTTCCTGAGTCATAATTCCTATATCCATTCCTATATACATACATAGAGATATACTTTGGTTTGTATGTAGGTACACCATGTTCATGTATAAGGCGGAGGACGTAAAAGGACGATATAAGATACATGCTTACGTACAACACCTATATACTAACCAATCTACCTACCAACCTACATACATACATATGTACACACGTACATACATACATACATACATACATACATACATACACACACACACACACACATACATACATACATACATACATACATACATACATACATACATACATACATACATACATACATACATACATACATACATACATACATACATGCATACATACATACATGCATACATACATACATTGATGCATGCATGGATACATACATATATAGCTGCAATTCTTCTGAATCTTTAAACACTAAGCGACTCTTTATAAAAATAAAATAACGAATTATCTTTTAGGAAGTGATATTACGTTCTTTATTGGGGAAGTATGGGTCCATGATATTGTTGTTGCAAACTGTTTTGTCTTTCTTGTCGATAAGTTTGACATGCACAAAGCACCCCTACTTTAACCCAATAATCTTTCCAATAATAACGACAGTGTATTATCGATATTACCTCTCTTCCTAGTTCAAAACAAGCACGCCAAGGCACGTTGTATTTACATACGGGAACACTAGAGATAGCATCAACAAACCAGTGCGAACGTTGACCATGTCGTGATCAAATCTAATATAATTTACTGATGTTACAAAGCAAAAGAAAGATACATGTCTATACCTTTATGGACACAGAAAACTAATTCCCACTGATCGTAACATTTGACCAAATTACTATACGTTTGAGGTAAGATAGCCAAACCACGCTTACAACTTTGAAGAGGAAATGTTTAAAATTATGCAAATAACATGTTGCACGCCTCTTTTTTGTGTGTTCCTTTTTGTATCTTTCTAATGCAGCCTGGTGAAATACCCTCGTTTACATCCAGTACTACTACAAGCGATACATTACAAATGATTTTAGGTTCTAACCTGCTAATGTGTTCAATTTACCCATACGCAGGCCCTTCTGAAAAAATACATTATTTTTGTTTCGGTAATTATTTTCGGCCAATCAGCGATATTTCATTCTGTTAAATATGGTATTTAATTCACTACCACACATAGGACGGTTCCGTAGCTCATACAATACTTATTTGCCTGTGATCTAAATGTTACAAATGCTCAAAGAAACATCGAACACAAATAGCATCGTGTGAAGAACTGCACACAAATAATTGCATACGTTAATTACATTCTGCAATCCGAAACTGGAATTGAAACAAATCGCAAATTAAAGAAGAAAAGAGTACGTAAATTCATATATTTTGTTGCTAAATACATTCAGATATACATACTAAAGATATAAAAACCATACATACATAAAATCAGAAAAAGATCACAAGTGCAAAGGCTCTAGTTTACATGCACATACATACATATATATATATATGAGTGTGTGTGTGTGTGTGTGTACAAATTATGTATACATATATACAAAAACATACATACATACGGTACTTACAACGGGCATACGTATTTACATATATATATGACTATGCAGCTACATACACACCTACCTACTCACCTACCTACCTACATACATACCTACCTACCTACATACATACATTGTAAAGGTACAGAGTGGACAGTGTAAGTTTCAGGCTTTGAAATACAATTGGTATTGATCTGGTTAATTTCATTTACAAATGTGGTTGTTTTTGAACATCCTTAATATATTGTTATTAATTTACAACCTATATCTTTATTATTTGGAGGAAATAAGGACATTCATTCAATGATTCATGCATACATGTCTGTCTGCATGCATGCATACATTCATACAAAGAGCCATAAATCTTGATAATGTTGTTGCCAACTGTTTCATCTTTCTTGCCGATAAGTTTGGAATGCACAAAGCACCTCTACTCTATACCAATACTGCTTCCAATAGATACTATAATGTATTACCTATAGTACCTCACTTCCTAGTTGAAAATAGGCATTCAAAAATGTGTAGAATTTATATATTTATCGCCTTTGATAATACTTTTGGAGTTGCTTCATCGGGTAGGTAAATATTGAATATAATATATTGTTGTCAATTTTGGCAAGCAAAACATCAGCGTAGCAATCTTTGTTCACGTAATTACTAAATTTGTAAGTACATTTCTAAAATTAACTTTTTATATTCTACTTTTATAAGTGATGAAGGAAGTGATCATTGAATTATGATACACACACACACATATATATATTCATATATAAATTATATATATATGTATGTGCGTATGTGTGTGTGTGCAATCTAAGAAAACTTGAAATAGGAGTTCCAATCAACTTTAAACGTGTGCACAAGAAAAAGAGGGATTTTAAAAAAAAGAAGATATTATTATACTTTCAGAAAGATCCTATATATACTAGGAAGTTTAAAATAGTGTTATAGGGGTAAGGACTTGGAAATCGTAGTAAGTTTCATTTGGTCAATTTCATACATAGAATAGAAAATCACAAATGGGCTATATATAGCAAGCACATACCAACGTCATGATCAGTTCATATACTTTTCTAAAGGTCACTGATATAGGAAGTTTGACCGAATTTAAATGCCTATGATTTTTTTTTATATATAGCTGCTTTAATTATGGTTCATTTCCTACAAATAATATATAATTTTAAATGTGACACACGTTATATTTGGCTAAATATTGTTGTGCTTAAAACATACATACATGGCTACAAGTCTTCTGAATCTTTAAACAAAAAGCGACTCATTTTTGCAATAAAATAAAGATATATCTTTTAGTAAGTGATATTACGTTCTTCATTGAGGAGGTATATATACTTGATAATGTTGTTGCCAACTGTTTCATCTTTCTTGCTGATAAGTTTGGAATGCACAAAGCACCTCTACTCTATCCCAATACTGTTTCCAATAGATACTATAATGTATTACCTACATTACCTCACTTCCTAGTTGAAAATAGGCATTCAAAGATGTGTAATATTTACATACAGTACAGGCGTTCATTCATATGAGACATGCGACTCAGGAATAAACCTTTTAACCAACTTAGGAATGATCAATTACTCATTATTCTATTCTTATTAAAATCAAGTCGTGTTTAAATTGATAACGCAGATCTGTCCGTCTCTGTATAATAACTAGGAAAACAGAGATGATATTAAACAAGTATATATAAGATGCTTGGTGATATTTATCGCCTTTGATAATACTTTTGGAGTTGCTTCTTCGGGTAGATAAATATTGAATATAATATATTGTAGTCAATTTTGGCAAGCAAAACTTCCGCGTAACAATCTTTGTTCACGTAATTTCCAAATTTGTAAGTACATTTCTAAAATTAACTTTGTATATTCTACTTTTATAAGTGACGAAGGAAGTGATCATTGAATTATGATACATACACAGACACATATATAGATATATATATATACATATATATATATAAATTATATATGTATATATGTGCGTATGTGTGTGTGCAATCTAAGAGAATTTGAAATGGGAGTTCCAATCAACTTTAAACGTGTGCACAAGAAGAAGAGGGAATTTAAAAAAACAGATATTCCTATGCTTTTAGAAAGGTCCTATATATACTAGGAAGTTTAAAATAGTCTTATAGGGGATTGTATTTGGAAATCGTAGTAAGTTTTATTTGGTCAATTTCATACATAGAATAGAAAATCACAAATGGGCTACATATAGCAAGCACATACCTCCGTCATGATCAGTTCATATACTTTTATAAAGGTCACTGATATAGGAAGTTTGATCGAATTTAAATGCCTACGATTTTTTAAAATAGTAGTTGCTTTAATTATGGTTTATTTCATACAAAAAAAAAATTTTTTATTTTGACACACGTTTTATTTGGCTAAATATTTTTGTGCTAAAACATACATACATGGCTGCAAGTCTTCTGAATCTTTAAATAAAAAGCGACTCATCTTTGCAATAAAATAAAGATATATCTTTTAGGAAGTGATATTACGTTCTTCATTGAGGAGTTATCGATTCTTGATAATGTTGTTGCCAACTGTTTCATCTTTCTTGCTGATAAGTTTGGAATGCTCAAAGCACCTCTACTCTATACCAATACTGTTTCCAATACATACTATTGTGTATTACCTACATTATCTCACTTTCTAGTTGAAAATAAGCATTCAAGGATGTGTAATATTTACATACAGTACAGGCGTTCATTCACATGAGACATGCGACTCAGGAATAAACCTTTTAACAAACTTAGGAGTGCACAATTACTCATTATTCTATTCTTATAAAAATCAAACCTTGTTTAAATTGATAACGCAGGTCTCTCCGTCTCTGTATAATAAGGACGAAAACAGAGATGATATTGAACAAGTATATATAAGATGCTTAGTGATATTTATCGCCTTTGATAATACTTTTGGAGTTGCTTCTTCGGGTAGGTAAATATTGAATATTATATATTGTTGTCAATTTTGGCAAGCAAAACTTCCGCGTAACAATCTTTGTTCACGTAATTTCCAAATTTGTAAGTACATTTCGAAAATTAACTTTGTATATTCTACTTTTATAAGTGACGAAGAAGTGATCATTGAATTATGATACACACATACACATGTATATATACATATATATACACACACATATATATATATATATATATATATATATATATATATATATATACATATATAAATTGTATATGTATATATGTGGGTATGCGTGGTTGTGCAATCTAAGAGAATTTGAAATGGGGGTTCCAATCAACTTTAAACGTGTGCACAAGAAGAAGAGGGATTAAAAAAAAAAGATATTCCTATACTTTTAGAAAGGTCTTTTATATGCTAGGAAGTTTAAAATAGTGTTATAGGGGTAAGGATTTGGAACTCGTAGTAAGTTTCATTTGGTCAATTTCATACATATAATATAAAATCACAAATAGGCTATATATAGCAAGCACATACCTCCGTCATGATCATTTCATATACTTTTATAAAGGTCACTGATATATGAAGTTTGACCAAATTTAAATGCCTACGATTTTTTAAAATAGTAGTTGCTTTAATTATGGTTTATTTCATACAAATACTATATAATTTTAAATGTGACACACGTTATATTTGGCTAGATATTTTTGTGCTAAAACATACATACATGGCTGCAAGTCTTCTGAATCTTTTAACAAAAACCAACTCATTTTTGCAATAAAATAAAGATATATCTTTTAGGAAGTGATATTACGTTCCTCATTGAGGAGTTATCGATTCTTGATAATGTTGTTGCCAACTGTTTCATCTTTCTTGCTGATAAGTTTGGAATGCACAAAGCACCTCTACTCTATACCAATACTGTTTCCAATACATATTATAGTGTATTACATACATTACCTCACTTCCTAGTTGAACATAGGCATTCAAAGATGTGTAGAATTTATATATTTATCGCCGTTGGTAATACTTTTGGAGTTGCTTCTTCGGGTAGGTAAATATTGAATAAAATATATTGTTGTCAATTTTGGCAAGCAAAACTTCCACGTAACAATCTTTGTTCACGTAATTTCCAAATTTGTAAGTACATTTCTAAAATTAACTTTGTATATTCTACTTTTATAAGTGACGAAGGAAGTGATCATTGAATTATGATACACACACATATATATATATATATATATATATATATATATATATATATAAATTATATATGTATGTATGTGCGTATGTGTGTCTGAGCAATCTAAGAGAATTTGAAATGGGAGTTCCAATCAACTTTAAACGTGTGCACAAGAAGAAAAGGGATTTAAAATAAAAAAGATATTCCTATACTTTTAGAAAGGTCTTATATATACTTGGAAGTTTAAAATAGTGTTATAGGGTTAAGGATTTGGAAATCGTAGTAAGTTTCATTTGGTCAATTTCATACATAGAATATAAAATCACAAATGGGCTATATAAAACAAGTACATACCTCCGTCATGATCAGTTTATATACTTTTATAAAGGTCACTGATATAGAAAGTTTGACCGAATTTAAATGCCTAATATTTTTTTAAATAGTAGTTGCTTTAATTATGGTTTATTTCATACAAATAATATATAATTTTAAATGTGACACACGTTATATTTGGCTAAATATTTTTGTGCTAAACCATCTCCTGCTGCAATCAAATTTTAATGTATATCTGATCACAGTTCAAGTCAACAGTCAGCATATATATGTCAGAAACTTATAGCTATCAATACAAATTATTATTTTAGTTTTTTAAAAGTTATGAATGCAATATGATCACATGCAAACAACTACTGCAACTTATAAGCCTTATAATCGAGATGATCTGTCTACAATAAATCAGTTTGCCTAAGACTTATATCCTTTTATCAAAGCTTTTCTTTAAAAATAATGTTTTTGTGTTGAACCCAAATAAAATGTTCATATTTAAATCTTAACTTGCGTTCCTCGTGAATTAGACATATTCTTATATTTACGGATTCAATTGGCATGCGCATGATTTTAAGACAAAGAGGCAATAATGGAGAATATCTGATTATATCTTAGCTATCAGTGGGGAAAGAAATATGTTTATGTTGGAATTTTGACTGTTTTCCTGACAACCAGACAAAATATGGACGGCTTCTGAAGCGATTCTTCTATATTCATATATAAGTCACCAAATATGACAATATAGTAACATTGAACAATTTTAAAAAGTATGCATATGGACAGATTATACAGTGTGCTTTGAGAAAAAAACGACCACGAACTCGCTAAACGATTTCTCAGACTTGAAGATATGCTTGACGTTTCGGAACGAATTAATGTAACAAATTCTTATAGGTGTTACTTGTTACTTAAATGGTACACGTCTCGCCGTGAAGATCCAAATTTAGAATAGAACATATTTACTGAGAAAATTAAGTTATTGATAGTAAATCAAGTTTCGCTCCTTTTTGTGGGGGTCCACATTGCTTTGTTCGATATGGTGAAGAGAATAAGCTACGATAAGTCACAGATGCTGCTAATGATAAGAGGCAAAGGCGATAAAAAGCCACACTACTAGACCATGTGCTAACTACATTTAAAGGTCGCAGTTTTTCTTTAAGCATACTTTGAAAGGAGACACTCACTTGGACCCACCTAAATTAGGTAGATATACAAAAAAGTCACTACGATGCGATTACATAAAATCTCATGAAATGAAGGAACAATGCGAAAAAGTGAATATATGTCATATAAACCCGTGATAAAGTGAACTGAGGGCCTGTACGTTTCAACTGTTACGAATGTTAATTGTATCTCACATTTTAAATTGACCCCTATCGATATTCCAATCAACACTTAAAGATGTATACCTGGAGGTAAAGAGCTGACTTGAAACAAAGTAGATTATATTATTTTCTTGTATCTGATGACATTCATATGATTACAGCTGATGCATGTATCTTACCAGGGTATAAGACTGATCATTCAGCTATTGTTTTGAGTGTGGCTTTTTCAACGTGTCTAAGGGAAAAAGGATATAGGAAATTTAATGCCCAACTATTGTGGAACATTGAATATACTGATTTGGCCAAAAAGTGTATAACTTACACCGTAAATGAATATTATATAGGAGAAATAAAGATTACTCTCTCCATGTTACTTTTTCCCGTAATAATCAAATGTTCTTTGAAATTCTAAAAATGAAAATAAGATCTCACTCTCTATGTTATTAGTTTAGGAAAACAAAAGAAAAACGGGAACATTTAAAGAAATTTCAAAAAGATGTAATAGGAATTCACAGGGGAATGTCGAATAACATAGATGGTGAAACTTTGGAAAATTTTGACAAAAAAGAAAGCAGAATTAGAGGAATCTAGAAAAAATTAAAGAGAAGGTGTTATATTAAGTTCCAAAGCTAGATGGTACGAATTTAAATCTTGAAAAAGGACATTATGTCAATAAGACAAGAAAGGAAATTATTTTAGATGATGGGACAAATATATCAGACTAAATATATACTTTAGAAGCCCCAATATAGTTTTATATGGAATTGTACAAAAGTGCAATTGTTCAGCTTGATGTTGAGGATTCTCAAGAAACTCAAAATAGATTTTTTAATTACAATATTAAACTTAGTCAAGAGGAATGATAAACATGCGAGGGTCTACTTACAATTAATGAACACGGTATGTCTCTAAAACGGATGGAAAATGAAAAAGTCCTGGCTCAGATGGAATAACTGTAGAGTTCTATAAATTCTTTTGGAAGACTCTTGGGGTATTTCTATGCAGATCAATATATTATGGATATACTGTTGGAAAACATTCAGATTTTCAGATTCAAGGAGTCATCACATGTCTACCAAAGGACGAAATAGACAGACGATACTTTAAAAATTGGATATCACATTTAAATATTGACTATAAGATTGCTTCGGGAGCCATTGCACCTTGGATTAAAAACGTTCTTCTATCAATAATCAGTGATACTCAAAAAGGATTTATGAAGGATAGATTCATTGGAGAAAATACCAGGCTATTATACGATATCATGGATCAACTAGGGAACGAAAATATACATGATTTATCATTGTTAATATGCTTTGAAAAAGCCATTGACTCGATTAACTGGAGTTTTGTGGAAAAAGCTTTACATTCTTATACCTTTGGTGATTATGTTTGTAAGTGGTTTAAACTATTTTGTAATAACTCTAAAAGTTGTGTTATAAATAACGGGCATATGTCATCATTTTTTAGACTTGAAATAGGTTGTCGTCAAGGCGATCCCCTTGCGCCTTATTTGTTTATGATCGGTGTTGAGATTTTAGCTATAGCTTTAAAGCAAAATGTGGATGTACGGGATACGGGGACTGATCTTTGATGTCAGTGAGTATAAACTGGGTCAGTATGCTGATGACGCTGTTATTCTTCTTGATGGATCTCAACATTCTCTTAAAGCAACTATAAATCTCTTGCAAGTTTTTTCTATTATCTGGAATTAAATGTAACCCAACGAAATTAAAGGCTATTTGGATTGGAAACAATACATTTTCCAATGAAAGAATATGTCCCGATATGGACCTAAATTGGTCTTCTTCTAACTTTACACTCCATGACACAGATTTTTTTTCTCCTCCGGATTTATAACAAATGGTGGAAATTAATTATAGGAAGAAACTAACGAATGCAAAACGAATACTGCAATCTGGAGCCAAAGACATCTGTCACTAGTTCGTAAGGTAATTGTTGTAAAAACAATTGTTCTGCCCATATTCATACATCTGTTTTCATCACTTACAAAGCTATCAGCAAAAATTGTAACAAAAGTAAATGGTACATTATTTAAATTTATATGAGGTGGTAAAATAAAGAGAATTAAACATGATATACTAGTATCTCCGGAGAGAACAGGGTGGACTAAATATAATACACATTTATTCATTCATTAGGTATATTAGGATAAGCTGGGTTAACAGATTGCTGGAAAATGAAAATTAAGAGTGGCAGAACTTAGTCAATACAACTATACTCAGAAATAACAAGGCTATTTGGAATTTAGGGGACTAGGAAATTAGAAGAATGTAGTAAGCTCATTAAAACAGTTTTCGGAGGGATGTAATTTTGGTAGTATCTAATTGGAAAGAGGAACCTCAAAGTCCAAACGAGTATTTATCTCTGAGTCTTTTAAATTTTGTCCCACCTAGAATGTTCTATCAATACAAATCCTGAACAGAAGCCGGTATTGCAATTCTGAAATATATAGTATCACGGTAATTTAATACCTTTTGAAATGATAAAACATAAAACTAGATGCGATGATTTCTTGAAATACTTCTCGTTCATATCCAAAATTCCAAAATCATGGAAAGATGCTATCAAAAACCATTCAGTACATAATAATTTTGATAAGCAGGAGGATAAAATAATGAACTTGCAAAATCAAAATTCAATCAAGTTTGTTTACAAAGATCTTTTAAAAAAGGCAAAAAAGCTACACATTGCTAAGCAAGAAACTTGGACGCAAGTATTACATGAAAATATAAGTGGTGAGGAGTTGTCTGAGACTTATAGCCGGGCGAAATGTTGTACTAAGGATACCAAGTTGATCTCTTTTAACTTTAAATTAATCCATAGAGTAATTGTTACTATCAATGTTCTGAATAGAATTAACATATTAGACGACAACAAATGTACTTTTTATAAGAGTGGTAACGAATGTATTGAACATTTCTTCGATGATTGCAATGTTACTTCAAAGTTTTGGTACCGTTTTATTGAACATTTTGCACCTTCTTGCCCAAATATTGTACATTTGTCCAAAAAGGAAATATTTTTAGGAAGTGAACAATTGGACAGTGTGTGTAATTTCTTTTTATTTTGGCAAAATATTATATTTATACTTGCAGATTCAATATGCAAAATCCTTCTATTTATGCTTTTAAGCAAATAGTTAAAATGCAAAAGAACATTGAAAAACACACTGCTAAGTTAAATTAAAAAGAGGACCAATTTCTTCAAAAATGGACCAATTTCTTCAAAAATGGACCTTAAAAATAAATGAGTAACTTGTGTAAGAATCCTTTCTCCTCTTGCATTTTGTTATATGTATTTGGGTCGGATTTGATGGATGGCAAACACGAACAAAATAATGTAATATCACAAAATCTATGCCGCCCAGACGCTGTATACTTGTGTTCGTCTATTTAAATTGTGTATCTAAAGAGATTATGTGCTATATGCATGTATGCATGTGTGCATGCATGCGTGTGTGTGTTTGTGTGTGTTTTCTTTTCTTTTTTGTACATTATATTTATTATCCCTAAATTTTCTGAAAACCATAAATGTTTGAATGTAATGTGACCTTGGGATGGTGTTTCCCGACCCAGTGGTCAACCTATTACGAAGATAATACAAAAAGAAAGATTGAGTAACGAAATCCCTTTCTTCGGTCTTTTTGTCCACTTTCACTCTCTCCCTCTCACACATATAAACACAGTCTGATACAAATACAGGACTCAAACTGAGTGAATCAATATATGTCATGTGATGACCGAATGATATCACATTTGTGGTATAATATAACATAGTAGATAAGGCAGTAAACGAACTTTTCGCTGAGCATGGCTCTACTCAACGTCGCAAGTTTCGGGCGAACACTCGCTTTGCTCTCGTTTCACATGTGAACTGCCTGCCGTGAAAGAACCGAGGTCGCAATTGCTTTCCTTATATGGTGGTCTCTATAATGGATCCAAATTATAATAAATCATATGTTAATCTAACGTATATTCAAAGCTAAATGTACGATGAAGCTCATGTGATAGGTTCACCAACATTTTTGACGGGTCTAAACAACTGTCAGCAAAACAACGTGCCATGATTCACATATGCCACTTCTGGGAACGCATGAATGCCTTATTACTCACTGTGCACTGTCGCCAAACTATACACATACAATCACTCCATAACGCTCTTGTTATAAAGAATAAACAATTTCCTATAAATCAATACCAAGCCAATGATCACCGCCAAAAGAAGAGAAGAAAATATACTTTAACATATATATTGGGACTCATTTCTCATAAATTTGCATGAACAAAACTACGTCATGAAGAATCAGTGAAAAAAGCTCTTATGAATCAACGTAAGTTACCTCTCATCGATGTTATTGTGTTTGGAATAGAAAATTGGATTGACTGACCCAATCAGGGTCAAAATCATCCAATATTTAGCTAACATGTTTATGCATATTCATGATAAACGAGGAAATCTAATCGCAGACAGCTACAGCTGAAAAAAGAGGCCCGTGTTTGCAAAGGTGACCTCCACTCTGCCCTAATAAATACAGCAATCAATGCATTTACTTGGACCGTTTTCCATATCTTGTTTTTCTCTAATCTACGTGTACACCTTTGTAGTGTTTATCCGCTTGTCCGTCTTTTTGTCTATCCAAATACCACATCCTCTTCCCCTTATATTCGCAGACATAGCTACACTTACCTCTTCTACACTGCTGTATCAGGTACTGAAAAATGTGCACCAAAAAACGAATGCAAATAAGGAAAACAAATCACAATAATTGCCAAAACTGTTTTTTTAGACATAGCCTTCTATCAAAAGTCGATGTAGTGAATGAAACGCGTATCACAGAAAATCTAAATACATAGGTTTATTTAAAAACTAAACTAAAACAAAATTAAAAACAATTAAGGTATTATCACAATCCAATGCTACGATAATTATTCGTGTGAGTACGGTGATAGTTATTACATACTTATTGATATACTTTAGAGAAATTAGTAATATAGACATGTGATAGATTTCCCTCTCCTCTCGAACTTTCAGTTCTCTTTTTTGTTTGTTCTTTTCTCTAGTCTAGGTGCTTTCAGTGACAGAGATGCATATTAGAGTCATTCGAGATTTAAAAAAAAATGACATGGCATCAGTTTGTCTCAGAAGATATATTGAGTGTTTACATTTGTGACACGAATGTATGGAAAGTAATATTTGCAAATTCTCTTTAAACTTTCGAGTCTCAGTTTTTACGTTTACAAAATTTAGCTAAACAAAAACATTGTCAAGTAAAAACGTAACGAGTCGAGCCACAATATTTAACAAAAAAAAACCAAATCATTTATGCTCTTTGTAAAGACATGGTAACAAGTTATAAATGCGCAGTATCTTTTATATTGAAGCGGAGTAATATTTTTTTCAAAAAGCAAAAATGCATTGATGTGTTCAAAATTGTGATGGGCTAAGAGTGTCTGCACTTTTAAAAAAGGATGATTTTTTCCATCGCTGGAATGTGTCGCTGTCCTAGCAATATTGTTTACAATTGTACAAATAAGTAACATTAAATTAATCTGAACGGATATAAAATAGAAGTGTTTTCGAGCAAATCGTTCAATATTCCCAAAGAACTAAAGATATATGGAACAAGTCAAAGCATACGATGTTGCAATGCCATGGTAAAATGTGACCCAACTTTAACTAGTCTATATCTCGATTTAACGACATGGACATGAAGGAACCTTTTCTCGTGGCGTCTGATTTGTATATATGTTTGTATATAGGTAGGTAGGTATGTAGATACATTTACATGCATATATATGTCTGTTGTATATACATAGTTTGCACTGCTCGTCGTCAGTTTTGTTTACACACACAGATATACATATATGTGGCATTTACAGAATGGATATCTGAATGTACGTAATAACAATATGCATTTATGTACTTTTTTCTTCTTTTTGTTTCGACTTTTTATATTCCATTTTCTGATTTCTGCATGTAAGCAACCTATCAAAATGTGCTTAATACAGTCATTCACAGGATACATTTACTTGTATTTCATTTCTTTGTCGAGTTTGTTGTAATTTAAAGGTATATATTTGTCTCTTTATTTGCAATGTAAGTTAACTACCTTTAATTAGAGTTGGTTACGACATGGTCTTTATTTGGGACATACAGAACAACGTTCGCATTGGTTTGCAAATGTATGCATTAGATACTGTGTTCTAAATGTATATAAGCATGTATAATTGCATATGTTCATATTTATATAGTACGTACATGTGGAATATCTATTTGTCTTACACGTTTATGTATGTGCATATATGCGCAGTCCTCAGTACATATATTGTATTTTAGCATGCAATGTTTTATTATGACACTATATCCCCCTATCCCCCTTCTCTCTCTCTCCCTCTCTTTCTCTCTATCTCTCTGACTAGAGGCTCAGGATCATATAAATTTGTTTGCGAATATAATCGCTAATTAATTTTCGCTGTCTATTCAATTGTTATCTTGTAAAATATGGATATTCTTTCAAAGTAATTTGAAGAAAAAAAAATGGTGCTAAAGCATTATGATGCGTGCATAATAAGTGCTTGACATATTTGAACCAAAGAAGAAACTTACAAACCCAAATTCATAACTTCTACATTTGTTTACGGTAGATAAAGCTGAAATAGCAAAAATAACAGGTAAAATTGTTTATATAATGTGCAATGACTAGAATCAGTTGTGAATTATATGACGCTAGTATTATTAATACACATATGTCACGGTAAATATAGTTATTATCAGAAAACCTTCAACGTTATGACTAACCACGGTTGTATGCATTGTTAGGTGTGAGTTATCAAATTTGTTATAGATCATAGAGGTAGAGTATTTAACAGATATTCACATCTAACAGCACATTTTTGAATATCTTTTTGCCGCAACGATACATTGAAATACTTCTGATTGCAAAACGTTGTGCTGTGTGTGTATGTGTGTATGTGTGTGTGTGTGTGTGTGTGTGTGTGATATTAATGAAGGACCCTAAATTATACCCATTATTGAACCTTTTAGACCATATTATTTTCAGGCGACTGAGTTAGATAAGATCAAAACAAGTCTCTACTAACACTTCGCAAGGAAAACAGAATTCAGGCACCAATGACCGTACTTTATTCTTTCTTTGGAAATCAGTGAAGATTTGAGTTCAGCAGCTGGATGGCTATAATTTAATGTCTATACTAAGCCGCTCATTTTATATATTTTTGTTATTTCAAAGATTTTATAAACGGGATTATATAGCCAAATAATAATATTTGCTTAAATGTTTGTAGGTATGAGGTCAAAAAGGTTGTACTGAGTGAGTAAAACTCTTTAGTTAAGACACATATTGTGATATATATATATATATATATATATATATATATATATATATATATATATATGTGTGTGTGTGTGTGTGTGTGTATGTGTGTGTGTGTGTGTATTCTGCTGTTAATAAAACCTACCGAATAATATCTTTTATTAATTAATATGTAGCAGTTATTTGTGACTGAAAGAAGATTCTTCTCCACGGTTCATTGCATCGCTACCTATTATACGTTCGTTTATATAATGCCATTGTCGACTTTGTGGTCCAATAGTTAAACAGAATGAATCATTATGGTATCTTACACAAAAGTTATAGCTACGTGAACGAGTTTTCGACTGGTCTAAGGAATATTATGTTAAAATGTATTATATTTCGCAGCTTTGTGTGATTCATGTTAATAGGAATTTTAAATAAACTTGGTAGGTTTGTAATCGTTATAACTGTATCAGTAAGCATTGCTATAAAATGGGTCTTGGCCCTTTGCAAAGTTTGTAAATTCGTCTTAGGGTACCATTTACATAAGAATAAAAATGATTAATACAGATAAATTTATCATTCGCAGGAATTTGTGAAAAAAAGAGTGCACAAGGTCAAAATTGACTGCATTCAGTTCTTGCATGACATGCAGTTACAAAGTTACATTGACCAACACATTATCATGTATAACTATTTTTCTTGGCATTAGTTATGGTTCAAAACAAAATATCACGCGTCTTTTTAGTTCCCTATATCTGCGACGATCTGAAATATACAACCAGTACAATAACTTGATTGAACTTATGCTCTATGTGATACGACTGATCATAAGTATTTATCAAGGTTAGTAGTACCAGTAGTAGTAGGAGTAGTAATAGTATCAAGATCATAACAATATGAAGTTCTTCACATTATTTGCAGTTGTTGTATAATGGTCTGATTTTAATGCATGTTGCCATAGTTGGTGTGAATATAACACTGAATTTGTCAAAATTTACAACTTAGACTGCAATTCAAAAACATAAGAAAAACATATTTGTTCTTCGTTTTCAAGATAGCATGCTTTCATTTTGTCATTTATCTGTCATTCATAAAAAGTGTGCCATGTTTAATGGGTTAATTGGTGTGCGCAATTTTCCCAGTTCATGTTATATCGACACGTAACTTAGTTAGTGCATATGTTGCTTATGTGTGGTACCTTAAAAAGTATCCAAGTTATGATCCAGAAGTTAAATCACAATAGTAAGGATGGACCCAGAGTCCAGTGTCTCCTGCATATTTTGAATGTGTTTTCTATATCTTAAACAAATGTCCATGGTTGTTGATTCCATATAGCAAATTTAAGTTAGATATATAATAGCAAGAATTGTACATGTTATAGGTTGACATTTATGAATCCTCCTCAGGCCAAAGGCTAGGGTGGGGAATCGGAGCTGGAAAGACCCAAATGATACGTGTCACGCCACTTTATCTAATAGAGAAACTATTGCACGAGGTTTCATGCATTTTTGCCTAATACTTTAGTAGGAGATAGTGTCTAACAGACGATTGTACAGACGCATTCGGTCACAATATCATCAACGCTTTTTTATAAAGCGTGTGAATAAAACTACTTGCATCTATTTGAGCACTTCTACTTTACCATCCACGATTTCATAATGATTATGACGATGATGACGATAATGACGAAAATATGATGATGACCATGACGATGGAAGGACTAGTATTACTTCCAATACCTAACCACTACTATTGCTGAATTTTTGTTGCTGCTGCTGTACTTACAGCTGATGAAGTCACACAACACAACATAGCATGAGGGAATAGCCTTCCAAAACATCCTCATACAAACACTTAGGATAATATAGTTTTATCTCATAATAAAGGTAAATATTGGCAGGAAACAATTGTTCTCGACCTTGCTCGTATCAAATCTTAACCTGTTCACAGTATCATATCTCTTCCCCGTTTTATCAGATTAGAGTCATGTTATCTTTCAACCAAACAGGTGAAGCGAGTATATCTGATTTTAAGGAGTCTAGGGTACATTTAGTAACAGAGTATTTCGCAGTCAGGCAATAAATCAGACAATTACGTTGTAATCAGTCCATTCATAGTTCCTATATCCATTCGTATATACATGCATAGAGATATACTTTGGTTTATATGTAGGTACACCATGTTCATGTATAAGGCGGAGGACGTAAAAGGACGATATAAGATACATGCTTACGTACAACACCTATATACTAACCAATCTACCTACCAACCTACATACATACATATGTACACACGTATATACATAGATACATACATACAAACATACATACATACATACATACATACATACATACATACATACATACATACATACATACATACATACATACATACATACATACATTCATACATACATAGATTCATACATACATACATACATACATACATACATACATACATACATACATGCATGGATACATAATACATAGCTGCAATTCTTCTGAATCTTTAAAACTAAGCGACTCTTTATAAAAATACAATAACGAATTATCTTTTAGGAAGTGATATTACGTTCTTTATTGGGGAAGTATGGGTCCATGATATTGTTGTTGCAAACTGTTTTGTCTTTCTTGTCGATAAGTTTGACATGCACAAAGCACCCCTACTTTAACCCAATAATCTTTCCAATAATAACAACAGTGTATTATCGATATTACCTCTCTTCCTAGTTGAAAATAAGCATGCCAAGGCACGTTGCATTTACATAGGGGAACACTAGAGATAGCATCAACAAACCAGTGCGAACGTTGACCATGTCGTGATCAAATCTAATATAATTTACTGATGTTACAAAGCAAAAGAAAGATACATGTCTATACCTTTATGGACACAGAAAACTAATTCCCACTGACCGTAACATTTGACCAAATTACTATACGTTTGAGGTAAGAGCGCCAAGCCACGCTTACAACTTTGAAGAGGAAATGTTTAAAATTATGCAATTATTATTTTGTGTTCTTTTTTTTATCTTTCTAATGCAGCCTGGTGAAATACCCTCGCTTACATCCAGTACTACTACAGCGATACATTACAAATGATTTTAGGTTCTAACCTGCTAACGTGTTCAATTTACCCATACGCAGGCCCTTCTGAAAAAATACATTAATTTTGTTTCGGTAATTATTTTCGGCCAATCAGCGACATTCATTCTGTTAAATATGGTATTTAATTCACTACCACACATAGGACGGTTCCGTAGCTCATAAAATAATTATTTGCCTGTGATCTAAAAATGTTACAAATGCTCAAAGAAACATCGAACACAAATAGCATCGTGTGAAGAACTGCACACAAATAATTGCATACGTTAATTACATTCTGCAATCCGAAACTGGAATTGAAACAAATCGCAAATTAAAGAAGAAAAGAGTACGTAAATTCATATATTTTGTTGCTAAATACATTCAGATATACATACTAAAGATATAAAAACCATACATACATAAAATCAGAAAAAGATCACAAGTGCAAAGGCTCTAGTTTACATGCACATACATACATATATATATATATATGAGTGTGTGTGTGTGTGTGTGTACAAATTATGTATACATATATACAAAAACATACATACATACGGTACTTACAACGGGCATACGTATTTACATATATATATGACTATGCAGCTACATACACACCTACCTACTCACCTACCTACCTACATACATACCTACCTACCTACATACATACATTGTAAAGGTACAGAGTGGACAGTGTAAGTTTCAGGCTTTGAAATACAATTGGTATTGATCTGGTTAATTTCATTTACTAATGTGGTTGTTTTTGAACATCCTTAATATATTGTTATTAATTTACAACCTATATCTTTATTATTTGGAGGAAATAAGGACATTCATTCAATGATTCATGCATACATGTCTGTCTGCATGCATGCATACATTCATACAAAGAGCCATAAATCTTGATAATGTTGTTGCCAACTGTTTCATCTTTCTTGTCGATAAGTTTGGAATGCACAAAGCACCTCTACTCTATACCAATACTGTTTCCAATAGATACTATAATGTATTACCTATAGTACCTCACTTCCTAGTTGAAAATAGGCATTCAAAAATGTGTAGAATTTATATATTTATCGCCTTTGATAATACTTTTGGAGTTGCTTCTTCGGGTAGGTAAATATTGAATATAATATATTGTTGTCAATTTTGGCAAGCAAAACATCAGCGTAGCAATCTTTGTTCACGTAATTACTAAATTTGTAAGTACATTTCTAAAATTAACTTTTTATATTCTACTTTTATAAGTGATGAAGGAAGTGATCATTGAATTATGATACACACACACACACATATATATATTCATATATAAATTATATATATATGTATGTGCGTATGTGTGTGTGTGCAATCTAAGAAAACTTGAAATAGGAGTTCCAATCAACTTTAAACGTGTGCACAAGAAAAGGAGGGATTTAAAAAAAAAAAGATATTATTATACTTTCAGAAAGGTCCTATATATACTAGGAAGTTTAAAATAGTGTTATAGGGGTAAGGACTTGGAAATCGTAGTATGTTTCATTTGGTCAATTTCATACATAGAATAGAAAATCACAAATGGGCTATATATAGCAAGCACATACCAACGTCATGATCAGTTCATATACTTTTCTAAAGGTCACTGATATAGGAAGTTTGACCGAATTTAAATGCCTATGATTTTTTTATATATAGCTGCTTTAATTATGGTTCATTTCCTACAAATAATATATAATTTTAAATGTGACACACGTTATATTTGGCTAAATATTGTTGTGCTTAAAACATACATACATGGCTGCAAGTCTTCTGAATCTTTAAACAAAAAGCGACTCATTTTTGCAATAAAATAAAGATATATCTTTTAGTAAGTGATATTACGTTCTTCATTGAGGAGGTATATATACTTGATAATGTTGTTGCCAACTGTTTCATCTTTCTTGCTGATAAGTTTGGAATGCACAAAGCACCTCTACTCTATCCCAATACTGTTTCCAATAGATACTATAATGTATTACCTACATTACCTCACTTCCTAGTTGAAAATAGGCATTCAAAGATGTGTAATATTTACATACAGTACAGGCGTTCATTCATATGAGACATGCGACTCAGGAATAAACCTTTTAACCAACTTAGGAATGATCAATTACTCATTATTCTATTCTTATTAAAATCAAGTCGTGTTTAAATTGATAACGCAGATCTGTCCGTCTCTGTATAATAACTAGGAAAACAGAGATGATATTAAACAAGTATATATAAGATGCTTGGTGATATTTATCGCCTTTGGTAATACTTTTGGAGTTGCTTCTTCGGGTAGGTAAATATTGAATATAATATATTGTAGTCAATTTTGGCAAGCAAAACTTCCGCGTAACAATCTTTGTTCACGTAATTTCCAAATTTGTAAGTACATTTCTAAAATTAACTTTGTATATTCTACTTTTATAAGTGACGAAGGAAGTGATCATTGAATTATGATACATACACAGACACATATATAGATATATATATATATATATATATATATATATATATATATATATATACATATATATATATAAATTATATATGTATATATGTGCGTATGTGTGTGTGCAATCTAAGAGAATTTGAAATGGGAGTTCCAATCAACTTTAAACGTGTGCACAAGAAGAAGAGGGAATTTAAAAAAACAGATATTCCTATGCTTTTAGAAAGGTCCTATATATACTAGGAAGTTTAAAATAGTCTTATAGGGGATTGTATTTGGAAATCGTAGTAAGTTTTATTTGGTCAATTTCATACATAGAATAGAAAATCACAAATGGGCTACATATAGCAAGCACATACCTCCGTCATGATCAGTTCATATACTTTTATAAAGGTCACTGATATAGGAAGTTTGATCGAATTTAAATGCCTACGATTTTTTAAAATAGTAGTTGCTTTAATTATGGTTTATTTCATACAAAAAAAAAATTTTTTATTTTGACACACGTTTTATTTGGCTAAATATTTTTGTGCTAAAACATACATACATGGCTGCAAGTCTTCTGAATCTTTAAATAAAAAGCGACTCATCTTTGCAATAAAATAAAGATATATCTTTTAGGAAGTGATATTACGTTCTTCATTGAGGAGTTATCGATTCTTGATAATGTTGTTGCCAACTGTTTCATCTTTCTTGCTGATAAGTTTGGAATGCTCAAAGCACCTCTACTCTATACCAATACTGTTTCCAATACATACTATTGTGTATTACCTACATTATCTCACTTTCTAGTTGAAAATAAGCATTCAAGGATGTGTAATATTTACATACAGTACAGGCGTTCATTCACATGAGACATGCGACTCAGGAATAAACCTTTTAACAAACTTAGGAGTGCACAATTACTCATTATTCTATTCTTATAAAAATCAAACCTTGTTTAAATTGATAACGCAGGTCTCTCCGTCTCTGTATAATAAGGACGAAAACAGAGATGATATTGAACAAGTATATATAAGATGCTTAGCGATATTTATCGCCTTTGGTAATACTTTTGGAGTTGCTTCTTCGGGTAGGTAAATATTGAATATTATATATTGTTGTCAATTTTGGCAAGCAAAACTTCCGCGTAACAATCTTTGTTCACGTAATTTCCAAATTTGTAAGTACATTTCGAAAATTAACTTTGTATATTCTACTTTTATAAGTGACGAAGAAGTGATCATTGAATTATGATACACACATACACATGTATATATACATATATATACACACACATATATATATATATATATATATATATATATATATATAT
Source organism: Margaritifera margaritifera (assembly GCA_029931535.1). Lineage (NCBI taxonomy): Eukaryota > Metazoa > Mollusca > Bivalvia > Unionida > Margaritiferidae > Margaritifera > Margaritifera margaritifera. Next base: position 2,443,667 of record JAQPZY010001427.1, on the reverse strand, counting down.
ATATATATATATATATATATACATATATAAATTGTATATGTATATATGTGGGTATGCGTGGTTGTGCAATCTAAGAGAATTTGAAATGGGGGTTCCAATCAACTTTAAACGTGTGCACAAGAAGAAGAGGGATTAAAAAAAAAGATATTCCTATACTTTTAGAAAGGTCTTTTATATGCTAGGAAGTTTAAAATAGTGTTATAGGGGTAAGGATTTGGAACTCGTAGTAAGTTTCATTTGGTCAATTTCATACATATAATATAAAATCACAAATAGGCTATATATAGCAAGCACATACCTCCGTCATGATCATTTCATATACTTTTATAAAGGTCACTGATATATGAAGTTTGACCAAATTTAAATGCCTACGATTTTTTAAAATAGTAGTTGCTTTAATTATGGTTTATTTCATACAAATACTATATAATTTTAAATGTGACACACGTTATATTTGGCTAGATATTTTTGTGCTAAAACATACATACATGGCTGCAAGTCTTCTGAATCTTTTAACAAAAACCAACTCATTTTTGCAATAAAATAAAGATATATCTTTTAGGAAGTGATATTACGTTCCTCATTGAGGAGTTATCGATTCTTGATAATGTTGTTGCCAACTGTTTCATCTTTCTTGCTGATAAGTTTGGAATGCACAAAGCACCTCTACTCTATACCAATACTGTTTCCAATACATATTATAGTGTATTACATACATTACCTCACTTCCTAGTTGAACATAGGCATTCAAAGATGTGTAGAATTTATATATTTATCGCCGTTGGTAATACTTTTGGAGTTGCTTCTTCGGGTAGGTAAATATTGAATAAAATATATTGTTGTCAATTTTGGCAAGCAAAACTTCCGCGTAACAATCTTTGCTCACATAATTTCCAAATTTGTAAGTACATTTCTAAAATTAACTTTGTATATTCTACTTTTATAAGTGACGAAGGAAGTGATCATTGAATTATGATACACATATATATATATATATATATATATATATATATATATATATATATATATAAATTATATATGTATGTATGTGCGTATGTGTGTCTGAGCAATCTAAGAGAATTTGAAATGGGAGTTCCAATCAACTTTAAACGTGTGCACAAGAAGAAAAGGGATTTAAAATAAAAAAGATATTCCTATACTTTTAGAAAGGTCTTATATATACTTGGAAGTTTAAAATAGTGTTATAGGGTTAAGGATTTGGAAATCGTAGTAAGTTTCATTTGGTCAATTTCATACATAGAATATAAAATCACAAATGGGCTATATAAAACAAGTACATACCTCCGTCATGATCAGTTTATATACTTTTATAAAGGTCACTGATATAGAAAGTTTGACCGAATTTAAATGCCTAATATTTTTTTAAATAGTAGTTGCTTTAATTATGGTTTATTTCATACAAATAATATATAATTTTAAATGTGACACACGTTATATTTGGCTAAATATTTTTGTGCTAAACCATCTCCTGCTGCAATCAAATTTTAATGTATATCTGATCACAGTTCAAGTCAACAGTCAGCATATATATGTCAGAAACTTATAGTTATCAATACAAATTATTATTTTAGTTTTTTAAAAGTTATGAATGCAATATGATCACATGCAAACAACTACTGCAACTTATAAGCCTTATAATCGAGATGATCTGTCTACAATAAATCAGTTTGCCTAAGACTTATATCCTTTTATCAAAGCTTTTCTTTAAAAATAATGTTTTTGTGTTGAACCCAAATAAAATGTTCATATTTAAATCTTAACTTGCGTTCCTCGTGAATTAGACATATTCTTATATTTACGGATTCAATTGGCATGCGCATGATTTTAAGACAAAGAGGCAATAATGGAGAATATCTGATTATATCTTAGCTATCAGTGGGGAAAGAAATATATTTATGTTGGAATTTTGACTGTTTTCCTGACAACCAGACAAAATATGGACGGCTTCTGAAGCGATTCTTCTATATTCATATATAAGTCACCAAATATGACAATATAGTAACATTGAACAATTTTAAAAAGTATGCATATGGACAGATTATACAGTGTGCTTTGAGAAAAAAACGACCACGAACTCGCTAAACGATTTCTCAGACTTGAAGATATGCTTGACGTTTCGGAACGAATTAATGTAACAAATTCTTATAGGTGTTACTTGTTACTTAAATGGTACACGTCTCGCCGTGAAGATCCAAATTTAGAATAGAACATATTTACTGAGAAAATTAAGTTATTGATAGTAAATCAAGTTTCGCTCCTTTTTGTGGGGGTCCACATTGCTTTGTTCGATATGGTGAAGAGAATAAGCTACGATAAGTCACAGATGCTGCTAATGATAAGAGGCAAAGGCGATAAAAAGCCACACTACTAGACCATGTGCTAACTACATTTAAAGGTCGCAGTTTTTCTTTAAGCATACTTTGAAAGGAGACACTCACTTGGACCCACCTAAATTAGGTAGATATACAAAAAAGTCACTACGATGCGATTACATAAAATCTCATGAAATGAAGGAACAATGCGAAAAAGTGAATATATGTCATATAAACCCGTGATAAAGTGAACTGAGGGCCTGTACGTTTCAACTGTTACGAATGTTAATTGTATCTCACATTTTAAATTGACCCCTATCGATATTCCAATCAACACTTAAAGATGTATACCTGGAGGTAAAGAGCTGACTTGAAACAAAGTAGATTATATTATTTTCTTGTATCTGATGACATTCATATGATTACAGCTGATGCATGTATCTTACCAGGGTATAAGACTGATCATTCAGCTATTGTTTTGAGTGTGGCTTTTTCAACGTGTCTAAGGGAAAAAGGATATAGGAAATTTAATGCCCAACTATTGTGGAACATTGAATATACTGATTTGGCCAAAAATTGTATAACTTACACCGTAAATGAATATTATATAGGGGAAATAAAGATTACTCTCTCCATGTTACTTTTTCCCGTAATAATCAAATGTTCTTTGAAATTCTAAAAATGAAAATAAGATCTCACTCTCTATGTTATTAGTTTAGGAAAACAAAAGAAAAACGGGAACATTTAAAGAAATTTGAAAAAGATGTAATAGGAATTCACAGGGGAATGTCGAATAACATAGATGGTGAAACTTTGGAAAAAATTGACAAAAAAGAAAGCAGAATTAGAGGAATCTAGAAAAAATTAAAGAGAAGGTGTTATATTAAGTTCCAAAGCTAGATGGTACGAATTTAAATCTTGAAAAAGGACATTATGTCAATAAGACAAGAAAGGAAATTATTTTAGATGATGGGACAAATATATCAGACTAAATATATACTTTAGAAGCCCCAATATAGTTTTATATGGAATTGTACAAAAGTGCAATTGTTCAGCTTGATGTTGAGGATTCTCAAGAAACTCAAAATAGATTTTTTAATTACAATATTAAACTTAGTCAAGAGGAATGATAAACATGCGAGGGTCTACTTACAATTAATGAACACGGTATGTCTCTAAAACGGATGGAAAATGAAAAAGTCCTGGCTCAGATGGAATAACTGTAGAGTTCTATAAATTCTTTTGGAAGACTCTTGGGGTATTTCTATGCAGATCAATATATTATGGATATACTGTTGGAAAACATTCAGATTTTCAGATTCAAGGAGTCATCACATGTCTACCAAAGGACGAAATAGACAGACGATACTTTAAAAATTGGATATCACATTTAAATATTGACTATAAGATTGCTTCGGGAGCCATTGCACCTTGGATTAAAAACGTTCTTCTATCAATAATCAGTGATACTCAAAAAGGATTTATGAAGGATAGATTCATTGGAGAAAATACCAGGCTATTATACGATATCATGGATCAACTAGGGAACGAAAATATACATGATTTATCATTGTTAATATGCTTTGAAAAAGCCATTGACTCGATTAACTGGAGTTTTGTGGAAAAAGCTTTACATTCTTATACCTTTGGTGATTATGTTTGTAAGTGGTTTAAACTATTTTGTAATAACTCTAAAAGTTGTGTTATAAATAACGGGCATATGTCATCATTTTTTAGACTTGAAATAGGTTGTCGTCAAGGCGATCCCCTTGCGCCTTATTTGTTTATGATCGGTGTTGAGATTTTAGCTATAGCTTTAAAGCAAAATGTGGATGTACGGGATACGGGGACTGATCTTTGATGTCAGTGAGTATAAACTGGGTCAGTATGCTGATGACGCTGTTATTCTTCTTGATGGATCTCAACATTCTCTTAAAGCAACTATAAATCTCTTGCAAGTTTTTTCTATTATCTGGAATTAAATGTAACCCAACGAAATTAAAGGCTATTTGGATTGGAAACAATACATTTTCCAATGAAAGAATATGTCCCGATATGGACCTAAATTGGTCTTCTTCTAACTTTACACTCCATGACACAGATTTTTTTTCTCCTCCGGATTTATAACAAATGGTGGAAATTAATTATAGGAAGAAACTAACGAATGCAAAACGAATACTGCAATCTGGAGCCAAAGACATCTGTCACTAGTTCGTAAGGTAATTGTTGTAAAAACAATTGTTCTGCCCATATTCATACATCTGTTTTCATCACTTACAAAGCTATCAGCAAAAATTGTAACAAAAGTAAATGGTACATTATTTAAATTTATATGAGGTGGTAAAATAAAGAGAATTAAACATGATATACTAGTATCTCCGGAGAGAACAGGGTGGACTAAATATAATACACATTTATTCATTCATTAGGTATATTAGGATAAGCTGGGTTAACAGATTGCAGGAAAATGAAAATTAAGAGTGGCAGAACTTAGTCAATACAACTATACTCAGAAATAACAAGGCTATTTGGAATTTAGGGGACTAGGAAATTAGAAGAATGTAGTAAGCTCATTAAAACAGTTTTCGGAAAGATGTAATTTTGGTAGTATCTAATTGGAAAGAGGAACCTCAAAGTCCAAACGAGTATTTATCTCTGAGTCTTTTAAATTTTGTCCCACCTAGAATGTTCTATCAATACAAATCCTGAACAGAAGCCGGTATTGCAATTCTGAAATATATAGTATCACGGTAATTTAATACCTTTTGAAATGATAAAACATAAAACTAGATGCGATGATTTCTTGAAATACTTCTCGTTCATATCCAAAATTCCAAAATCATGGAAAGATGCTATCAAAAACCATTCAGTACATAATAATTTTGATAAGCAGGAGGATAAAATAATGAACTTGCAAAATCAAAATTCAATCAAGTTTGTTTACAAAGATCTTTTAAAAAAGGCAAAAAAGCTACACATTGCTAAGCAAGAAACTTGGACGCAAGTATTACATGAAAATATAAGTGGTGAGGAGTTGTCTGAGACTTATAGCCGGGCGAAATGTTGTACTAAGGATACCAAGTTGATCTCTTTTAACTTTAAATTAATCCATAGAGTAATTGTTACTATCAATGTTCTGAATAGAATTAACATATTAGACGACAACAAATGTACTTTTTATAAGAGTGGTAACGAATGTATTGAACATTTCTTCGATGATTGCAATGTTACTTCAAAGTTTTGGTACCGTTTTATTGAACATTTTGCACCTTCTTGCCCAAATATTGTACATTTGTCCAAAAAGGAAATATTTTTAGGAAGTGAACAATTGGACAGTGTGTGTAATTTCTTTTTATTTTGGCAAAATATTATATTTATACTTGCAGATTCAATATGCAAAATCCTTCTATTTATGCTTTTAAGCAAATAGTTAAAATGCAAAAGAACATTGAAAAATACACTGCTAAGTTAAATTAAAAAGAGGACCAATTTCTTCAAAAATGGACCAATTTCTTCAAAAATGGACCTTAAAAATAAATGAGTAACTTGTGTAAGAATCCTTTCTCCTCTTGCATTTTGTTATATGTATTTGGGTCGGATTTGATGGATGGCAAACACGAACAAAATAATGTAATATCACAAAATCTATGCCGCCCAGACGCTGTATACTTGTGTTCGTCTATTTAAATTGTGTATCTAAAGAGATTATGTGCTATATGCATGTATGCATGTGTGCATGCATGCGTGTGTGTGTTTGTGTGTGTTTTCTTTTCTTTTTTGTACATTATATTTATTATCCCTAAATTTTCTGAAAACCATAAATGTTTGAATGTAAGGTGACCTTGGGATGGTGTTTCCCGACCCAGTGGTCAACCTATTACGAAGATAATACAAAAAGAAAGATTGAGTAACGAAATCCCTTTCTTCGGTCTTTTTGTCCACTTTCACTCTCTCCCTCTCACACATATAAACACAGTCTGATACAAATACAGGACTCAAACTGAGTGAATCAATATATGTCATGTGATGACCGAATGATATCACATTTGTGGTATAATATAACATAGTAGATAAGGCAGTAAACGAACTTTTCGCTGAGCATGGCTCTACTCAACGTCGCAAGTTTCGGGCGAACACTCGCTTTGCTCTCGTTTCACATGTGAACTGCCTGCCGTGAAAGAACCGAGGTCGCAATTGCTTTCCTTATATGGTGGTCTCTATAATGGATCCAAATTATAATAAATCATATGTTAATCTAACGTATATTCAAAGCTAAATGTACGATGAAGCTCATGTGATAGGTTCACCAACATTTTTGACGGGTCTAAACAACTGTCAGCAAAACAACGTGCCATGATTCACATATGCCACTTCTGGGAACGCATGAATGCCTTATTACTCACTGTGCACTGTCGCCAAACTATACACATACAATCACTCCATAACGCTCTTGTTATAAAGAATAAACAATTTCCTATAAATCAATACCAAGCCAATGATCACCGCCAAAAGAAGAGAAGAAAATATACTTTAACATATATATTGGGACTCATTTCTCATAAATTTGCATGAACAAAACTACGTCATGAAGAATCAGTGAAAAAAGCTCTTATGAATCAACGTAAGTTACCTCTCATCGATGTTATTGTGTTTGGAATAGAAAATTGGATTGACTGACCCAATCAGGGTCAAAATCATCCAATATTTAGCTAACATGTTTATGCATATTCATGATAAACGAGGAAATCTAATCGCAGACAGCTACAGCTGAAAAAAGAGGCCCGTGTTTGCAAAGGTGACCTCCACTCTGCCCTAATAAATACAGCAATCAATGCATTTACTTGGACCGTTTTCCATATCTTGTTTTTCTCTAATCTACGTGTACACCTTTGTAGTGTTTATCCGCTTGTCCGTCTTTTTGTCTATCCAAATACCACATCCTCTTCCCCTTATATTCGCAGACATAGCTACACTTACCTCTTCTACACTGCTGTATCAGGTACTGAAAAATGTGCACCAAAAAACGAATGCAAATAAGGAAAACAAATCACAATAATTGCCAAAACTGTTTTTTTAGACATAGCCTTCTATCAAAAGTCGATGTAGTGAATGAAACGCGTATCACAGAAAATGTAAATACATAGGTTTATTTAAAAACTAAACTAAAACAAAATTAAAAACAATTAAGGTATTATCACAATCCAATGCTACGATAATTATTCGTGTGAGTACGGTGATAGTTATTACATACTTATTGATATACTTTAGAGAAATTAGTAATATAGACATGTGATAGATTTCCCTCTCCTCTCGAACTTTCAGTTCTCTTTTTTGTTTGTTCTTTTCTCTAGTCTAGGTGCTTTCAGTGACAGAGATGCATATTAGAGTCATTCGAGATTTAAAAAAAAATGACATGGCATCAGTTTGTCTCAGAAGATATATTGAGTGTTTACATTTGTGACACGAATGTATGGAAAGTAATATTTGCAAATTCTCTTTAAACTTTCGAGTCTCAGTTTTTACGTTTACAAAATTTAGCTAAACAAAAACATTGTCAAGTAAAAACGTAACGAGTCGAGCCACAATATTTAACAAAAAAAACCAAATCATTTATGCTCTTTGTAAAGACATGGTAACAAGTTATAAATGCGCAGTATCTTTTATATTGAAGCGGAGTAATATTTTTTTCAAAAAGCAAAAATGCATTGATGTGTTCAAAATTGTGATGGGCTAAGAGTGTCTGCACTTTTAAAAAAGGATGATTTTTTCCATCGCTGGAATGTGTCGCTGTTCTAGCAATATTGTTTACAATTGTACAAATAAGTAACATTAAATTAATCTGAACGGATATAAAATAGAAGTGTTTTCGAGCAAATCGTTCAATATTCCCAAAGAACTAAAGATATATGGAACAAGTCAAAGCATACGATGTTGCAATGCAATGGTAAAATGTGACCCAACTTTAACTAGTCTATATCTCGATTTAACGACATGGACATGAAGGAACCTTTTCTCGTGGCGTCTGATTTGTATATATGTTTGTATATAGGTAGGTAGGTATGTAGATACATTTACATGCATATATATGTCTGTTGTATATACATAGTTTGCACTGCTCGTCGTCAGTTTTGTTTACACACACAGATATACATATATGTGGCATTTACAGAATGGATATCTGAATGTACGTAATAACAATATGCATTTACGTACTTTTTTCTTCTTTTTGTTTCGACTTTTTATATTCCATTTTCTGATTTCTGCATGTAAGCAACCTATCAAAATGTGCTTAATACAGTCATTCACAGGATACATTTACTTGTATTTCATTTCTTTGTCGAGTTTGTTGTAATTTAAAGGTATATATTTGTCTCTTTATTTGCAATGTAAGTTAACTACCTTTAATTAGAGTTGGTTACGACATGGTCTTTATTTGGGACATACAGAACAACGTTCGCATTGGTTTGCAAATGTATGCATTAGATACTGTGTTCTAAATGTATATAAGCATGTATAATTGCATATGTTCATATTTATATAGTACGTACATGTGGAATATCTATTTGTCTTACACGTTTATGTATGTGCATATATGCGCAGTCCTCAGTACATATATTGTATTTTAGCATGCAATGTTTTATTATGACACTATATCCCCCTATCCCCCTTCTCTCTCTCTCCCTCTCTTTCTCTCTATCACTCTGACTAGAGGCTCAGGATCATATAAATTTGTTTGCGAATATAATCGCTAATTAATTTTCGCTGTCTATTCAATTGTTATCTTGTAAAATATGGATATTCTTTCAAAGTAATTTGAAGGGAAAAAAATGGTGCTAAAGCATTATGATGCGTGCATAATAAGTGCTTGACATATTTGAACCAAAGAAGAAACTTACAAACCCAAATTCATAACTTCTACATTTGTTTACGGTAGATAAAGCTGAAATAGCAAAAATAACAGGTAAAATTGTTTATATAATGTGCAATGACTAGAATCAGTTGTGAATTATATGACGCTAGTATTATTAATACACATATGTCACGGTAAATATAGTTATTATCAGAAAACCTTCAACGTTATGACTAACCACGGTTGTATGCATTGTTAGGTGTGAGTTATCAAATTTGTTATAGATCATAGAGGTAGAGTATTTAACAGATATTCACATCTAACAGCACATTTTTGAATATCTTTTTGCCGCAACGATACATTGAAATACTTCTGATTGCAAAACGTTGTGCTGTGTGTGTATGTGTGTATGTGTGTGTGTGTGTGTGTGTGTGTGATATTAATGAAGGACCCTAAATTATACCCATTATTGAACCTTTTAGACCATATTATTTTCAGGCGACTGAGTTAGATAAGATCAAAACAAGTCTCTACTAACACTTCGCAAGGAAAACAGAATTCAGGCACCAATGACCGTACTTTATTCTTTCTTTGGAAATCAGTGAAGATTTGAGTTCAGCAGCTGGATGGCTATAATTTAATGTCTATACTAAGCCGCTCATTTTATATATTTTTGTTATTTCAAAGATTTTATAAACGGAATTATATAGCCAAATAATAATATTTGCTTAAATGTTTGTAGATATGAGGTCAAAAAGGTTGTACTGAGTGAGTAAAACTCTTTAGTTAAGACACATATTGTGATATATATATATATATATATATGTGTGTGTGTGTATGTGTGTGTCTGTGTGTATTCTGCTGTTAATAAAACCTACCGAATAATATCTTTTATTAATTAATATGTAGCAGTTATTTGTGACTGAAAGAAGATTCTTCTCCACGGTTCATTGCATCGCTACCTATTATACGTTCGTTTATATAATGCCATTGTCGACTTTGTGGTCCAACAGTTAAACAGAATGAATCATTATGGTATCTTACACAAAAGTTATGGCTACGTGAACGAGTTTTCGACTGGTCTAAGGAATATTATGTTAAAATGTATTATATTTCGCAGCTTTGTGTGATTCATGTTAATAGGAATTTTAAATAAACTTGGTAGGTTTGTAATCGTTATAACTGTATCAGTAAGCATTGCTATAAAATGGGTCTTGGCCCTTTGCAAAGTTTGTAAATTCGTCTTAGGGTACCATTTACATAAGAATAAAAATGATTAATACAGATAAATTTATCATTCGCAGGAATTTGTGAAAAAAAGAGTGCACAAGGTCAAAATTGACTGCATTCAGTTCTTGCATGACATGCAGTTACAAAGTTACATTGACCAACACATTATCATGTATAACTATTTTTCTTGGCATTAGTTATGGTTCAAAACAAAATATCACGCGTCTTTTTAGTTCCCTATATCTGCGACGATCTGAAATATACAACCAGTACAATAACTTGATTGAACTTATGCTCTATGTGATACGACTGATCATAAGTATTTATCAAGGTTAGTAGTACCAGTAGTAGTAGGAGTAGTAATAGTATCAAGATCATAACAATATGAAGTTCTTCACATTATTTGCAGTTGTTGTATAATGGTCTGATTTTAATGCATGTTGCCATAGTTGGTGTGAATATAACACTGAATTTGTCAAAATTTACAACTTAGACTGCAATTCAAAAACATAAGAAAAACATATTTGTTCTTCGTTTTCAAGATAGCATGCTTTCATTTTGTCATTTATCTGTCATTCATAAAAAGTGTGCCATGTTTAATGGGTTAATTGGTGTGCGCAATTTTCTCAGTTCATGTTATATCGACACGTAACTTAGTTAGTGCATATGTTGCTTATGTGTGGTACCTTAAAAAGTATCCAAGTTATGATCCAGAGGTTAAATCACAATAGTAAGGATGGACCCAGAGTCCAGTGTCTCCTGCATATTTTGAATGTGTTTTCTATATCTTAAACAAATGTCCATGGTTGTTGATTCCATATAGCAAATTTAAGTTAGATATATAATAGCAAGAATTGTACATGTTATAGGTTGACATTTCTGAATCCTCCTCAGGCCAAAGGCTAGGGTGGGGAATCGGAGCTGGAAAGACCCAAATGATACGTGTCACGCCACTTTATCTAATAGAGAAACTATTGCACGAGGTTTCATGCATTTTTGCCTAATACTTTAGGAGGAGATAGTGTCTAACAGACGATTGTACAGACGCATTCGGTCACAATATCATCAACGCTTTTTTATAAAGCGTGTGAATAAAACTACTTGCATCTATTTGAGCACTTCTACTTTACCATCCACGATTTCATAATGATTATGACGATGATGACGATAATGACGAAAATATGATGATGACCATGACGATGGAAGGACTAGTATTACTTCCAATACCTAACCACTACTATTGCTGAATTGTTGTTGCTGCTGCTGCACTTACAGCTGATGAAGTCACACAACACAACATAGCATGAGGGAATAGCCTTCCAAAACATCCTCATACAAAAACTTAGGATAATATAGTTTTATCTCATAATAAAGGTAAATATTGGCAGGAAACAATTGTTCTCGACCTTGCTCGTATCAAATCTTAACCTGTTCACAGTATCATATCTCTTCCCCGTTTTATCAGATTAGAGTCATGTTATCTTTCAACCAAACAGGTGAAGCGAGTATATCTGATTTTAAGGAGTCTAGGGTACATTTAGTAACAGAGTATTTCGCAGTCAGGCAATAAATCAGACAATTACGTTGTAATCAGTCCATTCATAGTTCCTATATCCATTCGTATATACATGCATAGAGATATACTTTGGTTTATATGTAGGTACACCATGTTCATGTATAAGGCGGAGGACGTAAAAGGACGATATAAGATACATGCTTACGTACAACACCTATATACTAACCAATCTACCTACCAACCTACATACATACATATGTACACACGTATATACATAGATACATACATACAAACATACATACATACATACATACATACATACATACATACATACATACATACATACATACATACATACATTCATACATACATAGATTCATACATACATACATACATACATACATACATACATACATACATACATACATGCATGGATACATAATACATAGCTGCAATTCTTCTGAATCTTTAAAACTAAGCGACTCTTTATAAAAATACAATAACGAATTATCTTTTAGGAAGTGATATTACGTTCTTTATTGGGGAAGTATGGGTCCATGATATTGTTGTTGCAAACTGTTTTGTCTTTCTTGTCGATAAGTTTGACATGCACAAAGCACCCCTACTTTAACCCAATAATCTTTCCAATAATAACGACAGTGTATTATCGATATTACCTCTCTTCCTAGTTGAAAATAAGCATGCCAAGGCACGTTGCATTTACATAGGGGAACACTAGAGATAGCATCAACAAACCAGTGCGAACGTTGACCATGTCGTGATCAAATCTAATATAATTTACTGATGTTACAAAGCAAAAGAAAGATACATGTCTATACCTTTATGGACACAGAAAACTAATTCCCACTGACCGTAACATTTGACCAAATTACTATACGTTTGAGGTAAGATAGCCAAGCCACGCTTACAACTTTGAAGAGGAAATGTTTAAAATTATGCAATTATTATTTTGTGTTCTTTTTTTTTTATCTTTCTAATGCAGCCTGGTGAAATACCCTCGCTTACATCCAGTACTACTACAGCGATACATTACAAATGATTTTAGGTTCTAACCTGCTAACGTGTTCAATTTACCCATACGCAGGCCCTTCTGAAAAAATACATTAATTTTGTTTCGGTAATTATTTTCGGCCAATCAGCGACATTTATTCTGTTAAATATGGTATTTAATTCACTACCACACATAGGACGGTTCCGTAGCTCATAAAATAATTATTTGCCTGTGATCTAAAAATGTTACAAATGCTCAAAGAAACATCGAACACAAATAGCATCGTGTGAAGAACTGCACACAAATAATTGCATACGTTAATTACATTCTGCAATCCGAAACTGGAATTGAAACAAATCGCAAATTAAAGAAGAAAAGAGTACGTAAATTCATATATTTTGTTGCTAAATACATTCAGATATACATACTAAAGATATAAAAACCATACATACATAAAATCAGAAAAAGATCACAAGTGCAAAGGCTCTAGTTTACATGCACATACATACATATATATATATATATGAGTGTGTGTGTGTGTGTGTGTACAAATTATGTATACATATATACAAAAACATACATACATACGGTACTTACAACGGGCATACGTATTTACATATATATATGACTATGCAGCTACATACACACCTACCTACTCACCTACCTACCTACATACATACCTACCTACATACATACATACATTGTAAAGGTACAGAGTGGACAGTGTAAGTTTCAGGCTTTGAAATATAATTGGTATTGATCTGGTTAATTTCATTTACTAATGTGGTTGTTTTGAACATCCTTAATTGTTATTAATTTACAACCTATATCTTTATTATTTGGAGGAAATAAGGACATTCATTCAATGATTCATGCATACATGTCTGTCTGCATGCATGCATACATTCATACAAAGAGCCATAAATCTTGATAATGTTGTTGCCAACTGTTTCATCTTTCTTGCCGATAAGTTTGGAATGCACAAAGCACCTCTACTCTATACCAATACTGTTTCCAATAGATACTATAATGCATTACTTACATTACCTCACTTCCTAGTTGAAAATAGGCATTCAAAGATGTGTAGAATTTATATATTTATCGCCTTTGATAATACTTTTGGAGTTGCTTCTTCGGGTAGGTAAATATTGAATATAATATATTATTGTCAATTTTGGCAAGCAAAACATCAGCGTAACAATCTTTGTTCACGTAATTTCTAAATTTGCTAGTCCATTTCTAAAATTAACTTTTTATATTCTACTTTTATAAGTAATGAAGGAAGTGATCATTGAATTATGATACACACACACACACATATATATATATTCATATATAAATTATATATATATGTATGTGCGTATGTGTGTGTGTGCAACCTAAGAGAATTTGAAATGGGAGTTCCAATCAACTTTAAACGTGTGCACAAGAAGAAGAGGGATTAAAAAAAAGAAGATATTATTATACTTTTATAAAGGTCCTATATATACTAGGAAGTTTAAAATAGTGTTATAGGGGTAAGTATTTGGAAATCGTAGTAAGTTTCATTTGGTCAATTTCATACATAGAATAGAAGATCACAAATGGGCTATATATAGCAAGCACATACCAACGTCATGATCAGTTCATATACTTTTCTAAAGGTCACTGATATAGGAAGTTTGACCGAATTTAAATGCCTATGATTTTTTTAATATATAGCTGCTTTAATTATGGTTCATTTCCTACAAATAATATATAATTTTAAATGTGACACACGTTATATTTGGCTAAATATTTTTGTGCTAAAACATACATACATGGCTGCAAGTCTTCTGAATCTTTAAACAAAAAGCGACTCATTTTTGCAATAAAATAAAGATATATCTTTTAGGAAGTGATTATTACGTTCTTCAATGAGGAGGTATCGATTCTTGATAATGTTGTTGCCAACTGTTTCATCTTTCTTGCTGATAAGTTTGGAATGCACAAAGCACCTCTACTCTATACCAATACTGTTTCCAATACATATTATAGTGTATTACCTACATTACCTCACTTCCTAGTTGAAAATAGGCATTCAAAGATGTGTAGTATTTACATACAGTACAGGCGTTCGTTCACATGAGACATGCGACTCAGGAATAAACCTTTTAACAAACTTAGGAGTGCACAATTACTCATTATTCTATTCTTATAAAAATCAAACCGTGTTAAAATTGATAGCGCAGGTCTGTCCACCTCTGTATAATAACGAGGAAAACAGAGATGATATTGAACAAGTATATATAAGATGCTTCGTGATATATATCGCTTTTGGTAATACTTTTGGAGTTGCTTCTTCGGGTAGGTAAATATTGAATATAATATATTGTTGTCAATTTTGGCAAGCAAAACTTCCGCGTATCAATCTTTGTTCACGTAATTTCCAAATTTGTAAGTACATTTCTAAAATTAACTTTTTATATTCCACTTTTATAAGTGATGAAGGAAGTGATCATTGAATAATGACACACACACACACGCACACACACACACACAAACACACACATACATACATATATATATATATATATATAAATTATATATATGTATGTGCGTATGTGTGTGTGTGCAATCTAATAGAATTTGAAATGGGAGTTCCAATAAACTTTAAACGTGTGCACAAGAAGAATAGGGATTTTAAAAAAACATATTCCTATACTTTTAGAAAGGTCCTATATATACCAGTTAGTTTAAAATAGTCCAAAACAACGTAATACTTCCTAATAAGGCATATTTTAGTTAAATGCGTTTACTCTGCTGAATGCTGCTGGTTAAAAGAGAAAGTAAACAAAACAGTACTTACATGCATTCGTATTTCTCTTATGTTTCTACATCCTCAACTGCCGTCGTACGTACATTCATGCATTTCGTACCTAAGTACGTCCATCAGTATTGTCACAGGATGAAGCCGGGTTGGGACTGGATTAGTGAAGACACCGAAAGCAACTGCGTTAATAAGATGTTTATTTATAAACGCAATTTAAAGAGGAACAAATCTGACACCATTATAACAAAAAGATAAGGAAAATTATAAAGTTCCTAACATGGAACTATCAACAACAAGTCACTCAACGAGAAAAATCAAAGATGAATTTAACGAATGGAATTTTAAACAAACGTGAATAGCATCCTATCACCAATCGACAAATAAGAGTATATGATCTACACCCCAATATAAACAAGGTCTTATTAAGTACCAAGGGTGACCAAAGCATGTGATTTATGCACTTATCAATATGATACTCATCAATTTATCAATTCATCAAGCGATATTGGAATATGTATGAATTTATGAATATATCGTTCATATAACGAAAATGAAATGGGAATGCATGAAATTATGAATCTATCATACATATAGCGACATTGAAATGGGAATGAATGTAATTTTGCACAGATAGCAATATTGAGATAACAATCAAATGGAACACGCAATAAATATAACTATCGTGGCGCCCGTTTGACTACCAAGATGTATCTACGGTTCACCCCGCTCGAGTCCATGGTCAAGGAGCCACCACGCATGGTCCACCCCTCCCAGCCTGTTGAAGGATCCCTCGAGAGCCTTCACATTAACACAGACCCGTTGGTCGAGAAGACATGGTCCCTAGCATCGAGAAAACCAGTACACTCTTCCGAAACAACGTCACCAGACACAGCGTACACGTCACACGAAACCACACAGAGTTCTGTGACTTCGCATCACCAAACCATACATAAGGAACAGCTAAAAGTATAACAACTAAACCGTGTAGTACATATGACACGGTTAGTACTTTTGTATTGATATATGTTGCGCATGCGCGCACATGAATTACGTCTCGTTACACATTACATTAATCATTCAATGCATGCCGCGTATAATTAAATAATACCCGTCTGTTCAGTTACAACAAATAGCTAACTTGAACTAGCCTATAGTATTTCTAATATCATGGCGTTGTATGACCTAGGTATTGACTCTCTGTGGAATTTGGAATAAATTCTAAAACATCTAATATATGAAACAATTATGTCATATAAAACGAATAGTGATAAAGAATACAATCTTAAATTTCACATACCTCTACAGCTGAAGTTTTGCTCCCGTAAAGAGGTAAGCTTTCTGACAAGACTCGTCGTAGTGTAATTTGTTTATAGAGAATTCGCTCTATATGTACTCTAGCTGTGACAGATATGCGCAGCAGCTAGGTACGTGAGTTTTCACTGCAGGCAATTTGCACGTGCAGCATGGGGTGAATCGCGCTCAGTATTTCAAAATAACTAGAGCCGAAAAAAATAAACAACCCTCGAGTAACGCTCTAGTCAGAAACGAAACCCGAATACATTTTTGATCACATATACATATTGATATAAACCATACAATTTCGTGACAATACCTCCCCCCTTAAAAAAAAGTGGAAGCACTTTTAGAAAATCACGGAATTTTGCAAAAATACAAACTGAAACGTATTATTTACATTACCAGAATATCATGGTAAGGAAAAAAAAAAATGCAAATCACACTCTGCTTAAATAATCGGCCCCTACACTTTCCGACCCTCTGATTGCTTCGATCCGGAAACGATATGGCTGCAGAGTCAATGCCCAACGCATCAATCTTGCGTTGGCAACTTTTGCCTTGTTCAAATATATGAGAGGCTGATGGTCCGTTTCAAGGACAAATTCCCTTCCGAAAAGGTACGTGTGGAATTTTCCTATACCCCACACCAGTGTAAAGCACTCCTTTTCGATCACGGAGTAGTTTTGCTCCCTAGGCAGCAATTTCCTACTAGCATAAGCTATGGGTAACTTTACCCCATCTTGCTCCTGTAGCAAAACTGCTCCTAAGCCCCTGTCGGATGCATCAGTTCTCAATATGAACGATTTATTTAATTCTGGCAACTTTAGGATCGGTGCACTGATCAATCTTGCCTTAAGGGCGTTAAAAGCTTTCTCTTGGCATAAACCCCAAGAAACGTTATTTGGCTGCCCTTTCCTAGTTAAATCCGTCAATGGACTAGCTATAGCGGCGCAATTTGGAACGAACTTTCTATAAAAACCTATCAATTCAAGAAACGATCGTATCTGTTTCTTGGTTTCTGGCCTAGGAGCGTCTTTAATCGCTTCAATTTTATCAGGGTGGGGTTTTAACTGCCCTGACCCACTTACTAGATGGCCCGAGCATTCCAAGTTAGAATATGCTATGCTACACTTGGAGGGTCTCGCTGTGAGATTTGCCTTGCGGAGTCTGTCGAACAGATCGACTAATACCCTAACATGCTCTTCCCAGGTATGAGTATATACAAGAATATCGTCGACAAAACTATCTACGTTGTTCATGCCTTTCAACAATTTCCGCATGAGACGCACGCACGACGCACCGGCGTTAACCAGACCGAAAGGCATAACCTTAAACTGGAAAAGACCTTTAGGGGTCGCGGATGCCGTTAATACGCGGGCATTTTCAGCGATGGGCACCTGCCAATATCCTTTTGCAAGATCTAATTTAGAAATGTACTGGTGCCCCGCCAATTTTGAAAACAAGCCCTCCATGTCTGGCATCGGTTCGGCATCAAACACGGTGACTTTATTTAGTTGTCGAAAGTCTATGCAAAATCGATTCGTTCCGTCTTTCTTTCGGACCAACACCACGGGGGAAGAATAGGGGGAGTTTGAGGGTTCAATCACTCCCAGGTCTAACATTTTACCTACTTCCTCATCGATTGTCTCCCGTGCGTTAAAGGGTATTGGATATCCCTTTATTCTGATTGGCTCCGAGGTATTCAAGTTTATCTCGTGCGTTATTAATCCAGTATTACCTGGTCGATCTGTAAATACGTCTGGGTACTTACTCAAAATTTCCCTGACTTGCTGACGCTGACGTTCAGGTAATTCTGGGCACACGCTGACCATATATATTCCCTCATTTCCTACAACCAAGGGGTACTCAAGGGGAGTTTCTGTGTTGGGGTCACTCGACTCGTCTTCTATGACCGCAATACATACGACGTTCAAAACGCCCTTTTCAACTTTTGGATGGTAGCATATCGCTCAAACCTATGTAAATAACTATCTAAGTTATCCTTGTCATCTTCAAAAGGGGGTAATTTAGGGCCTCTTAACTTTGATTCTTGTTGACCATCTTTCTTAGCCTCTAATAATTCAAATTTCCTTCTATGTTCTTTCTCCATATTCCTGTCTTCTAACTCAATGGCTTCTAACTTTGCTTGTTTCTCCCTATCTAATTTTCTTTCCTCAAGTTCTCTTACCTGCTCTATTCTTTCCCTTTCTGCTTCCCTTTCCCAACCTATCCTTTCCTTCTCTGCCTGTTTCTCTAACTCTATCTTCTCCTTCTCAAATTCCATCTTCTCCTTCTCTACCTGCTTCTCTAACTCTATCTTCTCCTTCTCAAATTCCATCTTCTCCCTTTTAAATGCTATCTTTCTTTCCTCGGCTTGCTTGTCTAATTCTAACTTTTCCCTTTCTATATCTCTCTCCTTTAATCTTTGATCCCTTTCCCGAGACTGCTCCTCCTGAACGAATTTTCTAAGGGCCTCCCCCTCATACCCAAACTGTTTACCCAACTCCACTAGATCTTTAAGTGACGACATGATAAATACTGTTGATAGGATCACCAATCCTAAGTGCACTATCATATAACACATACAATTTTTAGGACTACACGAACCAACCGTATATCCCTTCTCCAAATATATGCAATATGTATATATGACAAACAAATGGTAAATAAAACAAAATATGAGTGAGGTATTCACTCACCCGCCTGAATTAGTTCTTGTCAGGAAGGTCACAATCTGAAACAGATAACTGAAAAAATCTTACCGGAGTCAAGACCTATGCAAACTGACGTCCGTGCTCCGACTAATCCAATAAATCCCACTTCTGACACCATTTGTCACAAGATGAAGCCGGGTTGGGACTGGATTAGTGAAGACACCGAAAGCAACTGCGTTAATAAGATGTTTATTTATAAACGCAATTTAAAGAGGAACAAATCTGACACCATTATAACAAAAAGATAAGGAAAATTATAAAGTTCCTAACATGGAACTATCAACAACAAGTAACTCAACGAGAAAAATCAAAGATGAATTTAACGAATGGAATTTTAAACAAACGTGAATAGCATCCTATCACCAATCGACAAATAAGAGTATATGATCTACACCCCAATATAAACAAGGTCTTATTAAGTACCAAGGGTGACCAAAGCATGTGATTTATGCACTTATCAATATGATACTCATCAATTTATCAATTCATCAAGCGATATTGGAATATGTATGAATTTATGAATATATCGTTCATATAACGAAAATGAAATGGGAATGCATGAAATTATGAATCTATCATACATATAGCGACATTGAAATGGGAATGAATGTAATTTTGCACAGATAGCAATATTGAGATAACAATCAAATGGAACACGCAATAAATATAACTATCGTGGCGCCCGTTTGACTACCAAGATGTATCTACGGTTCCACCCGCTCTAGTCCATGGTCAAGGAGCCACCACGCATGGTCCACCCCTCCCAGCCTGTTGAAGGATCCCTCGAGAGCCTTCACATTAACACAGACCCGTTGGTCGAGAAGCCTTGGTCCCTAGCATCGAGAAAACCAGTACACTCTTCCGAAACAACGTCACCAGACACAGCGTACACGTCACACGAAACCACACAGAGTTCTGTGACTTCGCATCACCAAACCATACATAAGGAACAGCTAAAAGTATAACAACTAAACCGTGTAGTACATATGACACGGTTAGTACTTTTGTATTGATATATGTTGCGCATGCGCGCACATGAATTACGTCTCGTTACACATTACATTAATCATTAAATGCATGCCGCGTATAATTAAATAATACCCGTCTGTTCAGTTACAACAAATAGCTAACTTGAACTAGCCTATAGTATTTCTAATATCATGGCGTTGTATGACCTAGGTATTGACTCTCTGTGGAATTTGGAATAAATTCTAAAACATCTAATATATGAAACAATTATGTCATATAAAACGAATAGTGATAAAGAATACAATCTTAAATTTCACATACCTCTACAGCTGAAGTTTTGCTCCCGTAAAGAGGTAAGCTTTCTGACAAGACTCGTCGTAGTGTAATTTGTTTATAGAGAATTCGCTCTATATGTACTCTAGCTGTGACAGATATGCGCAGCAGCTAGGTACGTGAGTTTTCACTGCAGGCAATTTGCACGTGCAGCATGGGGTGAATCGCGCTCAGTATTTCAAAATAACTAGAGCCGAAAAAAATAAACAACCCTCGAGTAACGCTCTAGTCAGAAACGAAACCCGAATACATTTTTGATCACATATACATATTGATATAAACCATACAATTCCGTGACAATACCTCCCCCCTTAAAAAAAAGTGGAAGC
This sequence comes from Margaritifera margaritifera, assembly GCA_029931535.1. NCBI lineage: Eukaryota > Metazoa > Mollusca > Bivalvia > Unionida > Margaritiferidae > Margaritifera > Margaritifera margaritifera. The sequence goes on along the minus strand of JAQPZY010001427.1, from coordinate 2,422,294 downwards.
ACTTTTAGAAAATCACGGAATTTTGCAAAAATACAAACTGAAACGTATTATTTACATTACCAAAATACCATGGTAAGGAAAAAAAAAATGCAAATCACACTCTGCTTAAATAATCGGCCCCTACACTTTCCGACCCTCTGATTGCTTCGATCCGGAAACGATATGGCTGCAGAGTCAATGCCCAACGCATCAATCTTGCGTTGGCAACTTTTGCCTTGTTCAAATATATGAGAGGCTGATGGTCCGTTTCAAGGACAAATTCCCTTCCGAAAAGGTACGTGTGGAATTTTCCTATACCCCACACCAGTGTAAAGCACTCCTTTTCGATCACGGAGTACTTTTGCTCCCTAGGCAGCAATTTCCTACTAGCATAAGCTATGGGTAACTTTACCCCATCTTGCTCCTGTAGCAAAACTGCTCCTAAGCCCCTGTCGGATGCATCAGTTCTCAATATGAACGATTTATTTAATTCTGGCAACTTTAGGATCGGTGCACTGATCAATCTTGCCTTAAGGGCGTTAAAAGCTTTCTCTTGGCATAAACCCCAAGAAACGTTATTTGGCTGCCCTTTCCTAGTTAAATCCGTCAATGGACTAGCTATAGCGGCGCAATTTGGAACGAACTTCCTATAAAAACCTATCAATCCAAGAAACGATCGTATCTGTTTCTTGGTTTCTGGCCTAGGAGCGTCTTTAATCGCTTCAATTTTATCAGGGTGGGGTTTTAACTGCCCTGACCCACTTACTAGATGGCCCGAGCATTCCAAGTTAGAATATGCTATGCTACACTTGGAGGGTCTCGCTGTGAGATTTGCCTTGCGGAGTCTGTCGAACAGATCGACTAATACCCTAACATGCTCTTCCCAGGTATGAGTATATACAAGAATATCGTCGACAAAACTATCTACGTTGTTCATGCCTTTCAACAATTTCCGCATGAGACGCACGCACGACGCACCGGCGTTAACCAGACCGAAAGGCATAACCTTAAACTGGAAAAGACCTTTAGGGGTCGCGGATGCCGTTAATACGCGGGCATTTTCAGCGATGGGCACCTGCCAATATCCTTTTGCAAGATCTAATTTAGAAATGTACTGGTGCCCCGCCAATTTTGAAAACAAGCCCTCCATGTCTGGCATCGGTTCGGCATCAAACACGGTGACTTTATTTAGTTGTCGAAAGTCTATGCAAAATCGATTCGTTCCGTCTTTCTTTCGGACCAACACCACGGGGGAAGAATAGGGGGAGTTTGAGGGTTCAATCACTCCCAGGTCTAACATTTTACCTACTTCCTCATCGATTGTCTCCCGTGCGTTAAAGGGTATTGGATATCCCTTTATTCTGATTGGCTCCGAGGTATTCAAGTTTATCTCGTGCGTTATTAATCCAGTATTACCTGGTCGATCTGTAAATACGTCTGGGTACTTACTCAAAATTTCCCTGACTTGCTGACGCTGACGTTCAGGTAATTCTGGGCACACGCTGACCATATCTATTCCCTCATTTCCTACAACCAAGGGGTACTCAAGGGGAGTTTCTGTGTTGGGGTCACTCGACTCGTCTTCTATGACCGCAATACATACGACGTTCAAAACGCCCTTTTCAACTTTTGGATGGTAGCATATCGCTCAAACCTATGTAAATAACTATCTAAGTTATCCTTGTCATCTTCAAAAGGGGGTAATTTAGGGCCTCTTAACTTTGATTCTTGTTGACCATCTTTCTTAGCCTCTAATAATTCAAATTTCCTTCTATGTTCTTTCTCCATATTCCTGTCTTCTAACTCAATGGCTTCTAACTTTGCTTGTTTCTCCCTATCTAATTTTCTTTCCTCAAGGTCTCTTACCTGCTCTATTCTTTCCCTTTCTGCTTCCCTTTCCCAACCTATCCTTTCCTTCTCTGCCTGTTTCTCTAACTCTATCTTCTCCTTCTCAAATTCCATCTTCTCCTTCTCTACCTGCTTCTCTAACTCTATCTACTCCTTCTCAAATTCTATCTTCTCCTTCTCTACCTGCTTCTCTAACTCTATCTTCTCCTTCTCAAATTCCATCTTCTCCCTTTTAAATGCTATCTTTCTTTCCTCGGCTTGCTTGTCTAATTCTAACTTTTCCCTTTCTATATCTCTCTCCTTTAATCTTTGATCCCTTTCCCGAGACTGCTCCTCCTGAACGAATTTTCTAAGGGCCTCCCCCTCATACCCAAACTGTTTACCCAACTCCACTAGATCTTTAAGTGACGACATGATAAATACTGTTGATAGGATCACCAATCCTAAGTGCACTATCATATAACACATACAATTTTTAGGACTACACGAACCAACCGTATATCCCTTCTCCAAATATATGCAATATGTATATATGACAAACAAATGGTAAATAAAACAAAATATGAGTGAGGTATTCACTCACCCGCCTGAATTAGTTCTTGTCAGGAAGGTCACAATCTGAAACAGATAACTGAAAAAATCTTACCGGAGTCAAGACCTATGCAAACTGACGTCCGTGCTCCGACTAATCCAATAAATCCCACTTCTGACACCATTTGTCACAAGATGAAGCCGGGTTGGGACTGGATTAGTGAAGACACCGAAAGCAACTGCGTTAATAAGATGTTTATTTATAAACGCAATTTAAAGAGGAACAAATCTGACACCATTATAACAAAAAGATAAGGAAAATTATAAAGTTCCTAACATGGAACTATCAACAACAAGTAACTCAACGAGAAAAATCAAAGATGAATTTAACGAATGGAATTTTAAACAAACGTGAATAGCATCCTATCACCAATCGACAAATAAGAGTATATGATCTACACCCCAATATAAACAAGGTCTTATTAAGTACCAAGGGTGACCAAAGCATGTGATTTATGCACTTATCAATATGATACTCATCAATTTATCAATTCATCAAGCGATATTGGAATATGTATGAATTTATGAATATATCGTTCATATAACGAAAATGAAATGGGAATGCATGAAATTATGAATCTATCACACATATAGCGACATTGAAATGGGAATGAATGTAATTTTGCACAGATAGCAATATTGAGATAACAATCAAATGGAACACGCAATAAATATAACTATCGTGGCGCCCGTTTGACTACCAAGATGTATCTACGGTTCCACCCGCTCTAGTCCATGGTCAAGGAGCCACCACGCATGGTCCACCCATCCCAGCCTGTTGAAGGATCCCTCGAGAGCCTTCACATTAACACAGACCCGTTGGTCGAGAAGCCTTGGTCCCTCGCATCGAGAAAACCAGTACACTCTTCCGAAACAACGTCACCAGACACATCGTACACGTCACACGAAACCACACAGAGTTCTGTGACTTCGCATCACTAAACCATACATAAGGAACAGCTAAAAGTATAACAACTGGACCGTGTAGTACATATGACACGGTTAGTACTTTTGTATTGATATATGTTGCGCATGCGCGCACATGAATTACGTCTCGTTACACATTACATTAATCATTCAATGCATGCCGCGTATAATTAAATAATACCCGTCTGTTCAGTTACAACAGATAGCTAGCTTGAACTAGCCTATAGTATTTCTAATATCATGGCGTTGTATGACCTAGGTATTGACTCTCTGTGGAATTTGGAATAAATTCTAAAACATCTAATATATGAAACAATTATGTCATATAAAACGAATAGTGATAAAGAATACAATCTTAAATTTCACATACCTCTACAGCTGAAGTTTTGCTCCCGTAAAGAGGTAAGCTTTCTGACAAGACTCGTCGTAGTGTAATTTGTTTATAGAGAATTCGCTCTATATGTACTCTAGCTGTGACAGATATGCGCAGCAGCTAGGTACGTGAGCTTTCACTGCAGGCAATTTGCACGTGCAGCATGGGGTGAATCGCGCTCAGTATTTCAAAATAACTAGAGCCGAAAAAAATAAACAACCCTCGAGTAACGCTCTAGTCAGAAACGAAACCCGAATACATTTTTGATCACATATACATATTGATATAAACCATACAATTTCGTGACAATACCTCCCCCCTTAAAAAAAAGTGGAAGCACTTTTAGAAAATCACGGAATTTTGCAAAAATACAAACTGAAACGTATTATTTACATTACCAGAATATCATGGTAAGGAAAAAAAAAAAATGCAAATCACACTCTGCTTAAATAATCGGCCCCTACACTTTCCGACCCTCTGATTGCTTCGATCCGGAAACGATATGGCTGCAGAGTCAATGCCCAACGCATCAATCTTGCGTTGGCAACTTTTGCCTTGTTCAAATATATGAGAGGCTGATGGTCCGTTTCAAGGACAAATTCCCTTCCGAAAAGGTACGTGTGGAATTTTCCTATACCCCACACCAGTGTAAAGCACTCCTTTTCGATCACGGAGTACTTTTGCTCCCTAGGCAGCAATTTCCTACTAGCATAAGCTATGGGTAACTTTACCCCATCTTGCTCCTGTAGCAAAACTGCTCCTAAGCCCCTGTCGGATGCATCAGTTCTCAATATGAACGATTTATTTAATTCTGGCAACTTTAGGATCGGTGCACTGATCAATCTTGCCTTAAGGGCGTTAAAAGCTTTCTCTTGGCATAAACCCCAAGAAACGTTATTTGGCTGCCCTTCCTAGTTAAATCCGTCAATGGACTAGCTATAGCGGCGCAAGTTGGAACGAACTTCCTATAAAAACCTATCAATCCAAGAAACGATCGTATCTGTTTCTTGGTTTCTGGCCTAGGAGCGTCTTTAATCGCTTCAATTTTATCAGGGTGGGGTTTTAACTGCCCTGACCCACTTACTAGATGGCCCGAGCATTCCAAGTTAGAATATGCTATGCTACACTTGGAGGGTCTCGCTGTGAGATTTGCCTTGCGGAGTCTGTCGAACAGATCGACTAATACCCTAACATGCTCTTCCCAGGTATGAGTATATACAAGAATATCGTCGACAAAACTATCTACGTTGTTCATGCCTTTCAACAATTTCCGCATGAGACGCACGCACGACGCACCGGCGTTAACCAGACCGAAAGGCATAACCTTAAACTGGAAAAGACCTTTAGGGGTCGCGGATGCCGTTAATACGCGGGCATTTTCAGCGATGGGCACCTGCCAATATCCTTTTGCAAGATCTAATTTAGAAATGTACTGGTGCTCCGCCAATTTTGAAAACAAGCCCTCCATGTCTGGCATCGGTTCGGCATCAAACACGGTGACTTTATTTAGTTGTCGAAAGTCTATGCAAAATCGATTCGTTCCGTCTTTCTTTCGGACCAACACCACGGGGGAAGAATAGGGGGAGTTTGAGGGTTCAATCACTCCCAGGTCTAACATTTTACCTACTTCCTCATCGATTGTCTCCCGTGCGTTAAAGGGTATTGGATATCCCTTTATTCTGATTGGCTCCGAGGTATTCAAGTTTATCTCGTGCGTTATTAATCCAGTATTACCTGGTCGATCTGTAAATACGTCTGGGTACTTACTCAAAATTTCCCTGACTTGCTGACGCTGACGTTCAGGTAATTCTGGGCACACGCTGACCATATCTATTCCCTCATTTCCTACAACCAAGGGGTACTCAAGGGGAGTTTCTGTGTTGGGGTCACTCGACTCGTCTTCTATGACCGCAATACATACGACGTTCAAAACGCCCTTTTCAACTTTTGGATGGTAGCATATCGCTCAAACCTATGTAAATAACTATCTAAGTTATCCTTGTCATCTTCAAAAGGGGGTAATTTAGGGCCTCTTAACTTTGATTCTTGTTGACCATCTTTCTTAGCCTCTAATAATTCAAATTTCCTTCTATGTTCTTTCTCCATATTCCTCTCTTCTGACTCAATGGCTTCTAACTTTGCTTGTTTCTCCCTATCTAATTTTCTTTCCTCAAGGTCTCTTACCTGCTCTATTCTTTCCCTTTCTGCTTCCCTTTCCCAACCTATCCTTTCCTTCTCTGCCTGTTTCTCTAACTCTATCTTCTCCTTCTCAAATTCCATCTTCTCCTTCTCTACCTGCTTCTCTAACTCTATCTTCTCCTTCTTAAATTCCATCTTCTCCTTCTCTACCTGCTTCTCTAACTCTATCTTCTCCTTCTCAAATTCCATCTTCTCTCTTTTAAATGCTATCTTTCTTTCCTCGGCTTGCTTGTCTAATTCTAACTTTTCCCTTTCTATATCTCTCTCCTTTAATCTTTGATCCCTTTCCCGAGACTGCTCCTCCTGAACGAATTTTCTAAGGGCCTCCCCCTCATACCCAAACTGTTTACCCAACTCCACTAGATCTTTAAGTGACGACATGATAAATACTGTTGATAAGATCACCAATCCTAAGTGCACTATCATATAACACATACAATTTTTAGGACTACACGAACCAACCGTATATCCCTTCTCCAAATATATGCAATATGTATATATGACAAACAAATGGTAAATAAAACAAAATATGAGTGAGGTATTCACTCACCCGCCTGAATTAGTTCTTGTCAGGAAGGTCACAATCTGAAACAGATAACTGAAAAAATCTTACCGGAGTCAAGACCTATGCAAACTGACGTCCGTGCTCCGACTAATCCAATAAATCCCACTTCTGACACCATTTGTCACAAGATGAAGCCGGGTTGGGACTGGATTAGTGAAGACACCGAAAGCAACTGCGTTAATAAGATGTTTATTTATAAACGCAATTTAAAGAGGAACAAATCTGACACCATTATAACAAAAAGATAAGGAAAATTATAAAGTTCCTAACATGGAACTATCAACAACAAGTAACTCAACGAGAAAAATCAAAGATGAATTTAACGAATGGAATTTTAAACAAACGTGAATAGCATCCTATCACCAATCGACAAATAAGAGTATATGATCTACACCCCAATATAAACAAGGTCTTATTAAGTACCAAGGGTGACCAAAGCATGTGATTTATGCACTTATCAATATGATACTCATCAATTTATCAATTCATCAAGCGATATTGGAATATGTATGAATTTATGAATATATCGTTCATATAACGAAAATGAAATGGGAATGCATGAAATTATGAATCTATCACACATATAGCGACATTGAAATGGGAATGAATGTAATTTTGCACAGATAGCAATATTGAGATAACAATCAAATGGAACACGCAATAAATATAACTATCGTGGCGCCCGTTTGACTACCAAGATGTATCTACGGTTCCACCCGCTCTAGTCCATGGTCAAGGAGCCACCACGCATGGTCCACCCCTCCCAGCCTGTTGAAGGATCCCTCGAGAGCCTTCACATTAACACAGACCCGTTGGTCGAGAAGCCTTTGTCCCTCGCATCGAGAAAACCAGTACACTCTTCCGAAACAACGTCACCAGACACAGCGTACACGTCACACGAAACCACACAGAGTTCTGTGACTTCGCATCACCAAACCATACATAAGGAACAGCTAAAAGTATAACAACTAGACCGTGTAGTACATATGACACGGTTAGTACTTTTGTATTGATATATGTTGCGCATGCGCGCACATGAATTACGTCTCGTTACACATTACATTAATCATTCAATGCATGCCGCGTATAATTAAATAATACCCGTCTGTTCAGTTACAACAAATAGCTAACTTGAACTAGCCTATAGTATTTCTAATATCATGGCGTTGTATGACCTAGGTATTGACTCTCTGTGGAATTTGGAATAAATTCTAAAACATCTAATATATGAAACAATTATGTCATATAAAACGAATAGTGATAAAGAATACAATCTTAAATTTCACATACCTCTACAGCTGAAGTTTTGCTCCCGTAAAGAGGTAAGCTTTCTGACAAGACTCGTCGTAGTGTAATTTGTTTATAGAGGATTCGCTCTATATGTACTCTAGCTGTGACAGATATGCGCAGCAGCTAGGTACGTGAGTTTTCACTGCAGGCAATTTGCACGTGCAGCATGGGGTGAATCGCGCTCAGTATTTCAAAATAACTAGAGCCGAAAAAAATAAACAACCCTCGAGTAACGCTCTAGTCAGAAACGAAACCCGAATACATTTTTGATCACATATACATATTGATATAAACCATACAATTCCGTGACAATACCTCCCCCCTTAAAAAAAGTGGAAGCACTTTTAGAAAATCACAGAATTTTGCAAAAATACAAACTGAAACGTATTATTTACATTACCAGAATATCATGGTAAGGAAAAAAAAAAAATGCAAATCACACTCTGCTTAAATAATCGGCCCCTACACTTTCCGACCCTCTGATTGCTTCGATCCGGAAACGATATGGCTGCAGAGTCAATGCCCAACGCATCAATCTTGCGTTGGCAACTTTTGCCTTGTTCAAATATATGAGAGGCTGATGGTCCGTTTCAAGGACAAATTCCCTTCCGAAAAGGTACGTGTGGAATTTTCCTATACCCCACACCAGTGTAAAGCACTCCTTTTCGATCACGGAGTAGTTTTGCTCCCTAGGCAGCAATTTCCTACTAGCATAAGCTATGGGTAACTTTACCCCATCTTGCTCCTGTAGCAAAACTGCTCCTAAGCCCCTGTCGGATGCATCAGTTCTCAATATGAACGATTTATTTAATTCTGGCAACTTTAGGATCGGTGCACTGATCAATCTTGCCTTAAGGGCGTTAAAAGCTTTCTCTTGGCATAAACCCCAAGAAACGTTATTTGGCTGCCCTTTCCTAGTTAAATCCGTCAATGGACTAGCTATAGCGGCGCAATTTGGAACGAACTTCCTATAAAAACCTATCAATCCAAGAAACGATCGTATCTGTTTCTTGGTTTCTGGCCTAGGAGCGTCTTTAATCGCTTCAATTTTATCAGGGTGGGGTTTTAACTGCCCTGACCCACTTACTAGATGGCCCGAGCATTCCAAGTTAGAATATGCTATGCTACACTTGGAGGGTCTCGCTGTGAGATTTGCCTTGCGGAGTCTGTCGAACAGATCGACTAATACCCTAACATGCTCTTCCCAGGTATGAGTATATACAAGAATATCGTCGACAAAACTATCTACGTTGTTCATGCCTTTCAACAATTTCCGCATGAGACGCACGCACGACGCACCGGCGTTAACCAGACCGAAAGGCATAACCTTAAACTGGAAAAGACCTTTAGGGGTCGCGGATGCCGTTAATACGCGGGCATTTTCAGCGATGGGCACCTGCCAATATCCTTTTGCAAGATCTAATTTAGAAATGTACTGGTGCCCCGCCAATTTTGAAAACAAGCCCTCCATGTCTGGCATCGGTTCGGCATCAAACACGGTGACTTTATTTAGTTGTCGAAAGTCTATGCAAAATCGATTCGTTCCGTCTTTCTTTCGGACCAACACCACGGGGGAAGAATAGGGGGAGTTTGAGGGTTCAATCACTCCCAGGTCTAACATTTTACCTACTTCCTCATCGATTGTCTCCCGTGCGTTAAAGGGTATTGGATATCCCTTTATTCTGATTGGCTCCGAGGTATTCAAGTTTATCTCGTGCGTTATTAATCCAGTATTACCTGGTCGATCTGTAAATACGTCTGGGTACTTACTCAAAATTTCCCTGACTTGCTGACGCTGACGTTCAGGTAATTCTGGGCACACGCTGACCATATCTATTCCCTCATTTCCTACAACCAAGGGGTACTCAAGGGGAGTTTCTGTGTTGGGGTCACTCGACTCGTCTTCTATGACCGCAATACATACGACGTTCAAAACGCCCTTTTCAACTTTTGGATGGTAGCATATCGCTCAAACCTATGTAAATAACTATCTAAGTTATCCTTGTCATCTTCAAAAGGGGGTAATTTAGGGCCTCTTAACTTTGATTCTTGTTGACCATCTTTCTTAGCCTCTAATAATTCAAATTTCCTTCTATGTTCTTTCTCCATATTCCTGTCTTCTGACTCAATGGCTTCTAACTTTGCTTGTTTCTCCCTATCTAATTTTCTTTCCTCAAGGTCTCTTACCTGCTCTATTCTTTCCCTTTCTGCTTCCCTTTCCCAACCTATCCTTTCCTTCTCTGCCTGTTTCTCTAACTCTATCTTCTCCTTCTCAAATTCCATCTTCTCCTTCTCTACCTGCTTCTCTAACTCTATCTTCTCCTTCTCAAATTCCATCTTCTCCTTCTCTACCTGCTTCTCTAACTCTATCTTCTCCTTCTCAAATTCCATCTTCTCCCTTTTAAATGCTATCTTTCTTTCCTCGGCTTGCTTGTCTAATTCTAACTTTTCCCTTTCTATATCTCTCTCCTTTAATCTTTGATCCCTTTCCCGAGACTGCTCCTCCTGAACGAATTTTCTAAGGGCCTCCCCCTCATACCCAAACTGTTTACCCAACTCCACTAGATCTTTAAGTGACGACATGATAAATACTGTTGATAAGATCACCAATCCTAAGTGCACTATCATATAACACATACAATTTTTAGGACTACACGAACCAACCGTATATCCCTTCTCCAAATATATGCAATATGTATATATGACAAACAAATGGTAAATAAAACAAAATATGAGTGAGGTATTCACTCACCCGCCTGAATTAGTTCTTGTCAGGAAGGTCACAATCTGAAACAGATAACTGAAAAAATCTTACCGGAGTCAAGACCTATGCAAACTGACGTCCGTGCTCCGACTAATCCAATAAATCCCACTTCTGACACCATTTGTCACAAGATGAAGCCGGGTTGGGACTGGATTAGTGAAGACACCGAAAGCAACTGCGTTAATAAGATGTTTATTTATAAACGCAATTTAAAGAGGAACAAATCTGACACCATTATAACAAAAAGATAAGGAAAATTATAAAGTTCCTAACATGGAACTATCAACAACAAGTAACTCAACGAGAAAAATCAAAGATGAATTTAACGAATGGAATTTTAAACAAACGTGAATAGCATCCTATCACCAATCGACAAATAAGAGTATATGATCTACACCCCAATATAAACAAGGTCTTATTAAGTACCAAGGGTGACCAAAGCATGTGATTTATGCACTTATCAATATGATACTCATCAATTTATCAATTCATCAAGCGATATTGGAATATGTATGAATTTATGAATATATCGTTCATATAACGAAAATGAAATGGGAATGCATGAAATTATGAATCTATCACACATATAGCGACATTGAAATGGGAATGAATGTAATTTTGCACAGATAGCAATATTGAGATAACAATCAAATGGAACACGCAATAAATATAACTATCGTGGCGCCCGTTTGACTACCAAGATGTATCTACGGTTCCACCCGCTCTAGTCCATGGTCAAGGAGCCACCACGCATGGTCCACCCCTCTCAGCCTGTTGAAGGATCCCTCGAGAGCCTTCACATTAACACAGACCCGTTGGTCGAGAAGCCTTGGTCCCTCGCATCGAGAAAACCAGTACACTCTTCCGAAACAACGTCACCAGACACAGCGTACACGTCACACGAAACCACACAGAGTTCTGTGACTTCGCATCACCAAACCATACATAAGGAACAGCTAAAAGTATAACAACTAAACCGTGTAGTACATATGACACGGTTAGTACTTTTGTATTGATATATGTTGCGCATGCGCGCACATGAATTACGTCTCGTTACACATTACATTAATCATTCAATGCATGCCGCGTATAATTAAATAATACCCGTCTGTTCAGTTACAACAAATAGCTAACTTGAACTAGCCTATAGTATTTCTAATATCATGGCGTTGTATGACCTAGGTATTGACTCTCTGTGGAATTTGGAATAAATTCTAAAACATCTAATATATGAAACAATTATGTCATATAAAACGAATAGTGATAAAGAATACAATCTTAAATTTCACATACCTCTACAGCTGAAGTTTTGCTCCCGTAAAGAGGTAAGCTTTCTGACAAGACTCGTCGTAGTGTAATTTGTTTATAGAGAATTCGCTCTATATGTACTCTAGCTGTGACAGATATGCGCAGCAGCTAGGTACGTGAGTTTTCACTGCAGGCAATTTGCACGTGCAGCATGGGGTGAATCGCGCTCAGTATTTCAAAATAACTAGAGCCGAAAAAAATAAACAACCCCCGAGTAACGCTCTAGTCAGAAACGAAACCCGAATACATTTTTGATCACATATACATATTGATATAAACCATACAATTCCGTGACAATACCTCCCCCCTTAAAAAAAGTGGAAGCACTTTTAGAAAATCACGGAATTTTGCAAAAATACAAACTGAAACGTATTATTTACATTACCAGAATATCATGGTAAGGAAAAAAAAAAATGCAAATCACACTCTGCTTAAATAATCGGCCCCTACATTTTCCGACCCTCTGATTGCTTCGATCCGGAAACGATATGGCTGCAGAGTCAATGCCCAACGCATCAATCTTGCGTTGGCAACTTTTGCCTTGTTCAAATATATGAGAGGCTGATGGTCCGTTTCAAGGACAAATTCCCTTCCGAAAAGGTACGTGTGGAATTTTCCTATACCCCACACCAGTGTAAAGCACTCCTTTTCGATCACGTAGTAGTTTTGCTCCCTAGGCAGCAATTTCCTACTAGCATAAGCTATGGGTAACTTTACCCCATCTTGCTCCTGTAGCAAAACTGCTCCTAAGCCCGTGTCGGATGCATCAGTTCTCAATATGAACGATTTATTTAATTCTGGCAACTTTAGGATCGGTGCACTGATCAATCTTGCCTTAAGGGCGTTAAAAGCTTTCTCTTGGCATAAACCCCAAGAAACTTTATTTGGCTGCCCTTTCCTAGTTAAATCCGTCAATGCACTAGCTATAGCGGCGCAATTTGGAACGAACTTCCTATAAAAACCTATCAATCCAAGAAACGATCGTATCTGTTTCTTGGTTTCTGGCCTAGGAGCGTCTTTAATCGCTTCAATTTTATCAGGGTGGGGTTTTAACTGCCCTGACCCACTTACTAGATGGCCCGAGCATTCCAAGTTAGAATATGCTATGCTACACTTGGAGGGTCTCGCTGTGAGATTTGCCTTGCGGAGTCTGTCGAACAGATCGACTAATACCCTAACATGCTCTTCCCAGGTATGAGTATATACAAGAATATCGTCGACAAAACTATCTACGTTGTTCATGCCTTTCAACAATTTCCGCATGAGACGCACGCACGACGCACCGGCGTTAACCAGACCGAAAGGCATAACCTTAAACTGGAAAAGACCTTTAGGGGTCGCGGATGCCGTTAATACGCGGGCATTTTCAGCGATGGGCACCTGCCAATATCCTTTTGCAAGATCTAATTTAGAAATGTACTGGTGCCCCGCCAATTTTGAAAACAAGCCCTCCATGTCTGGCATCGGTTCGGCATCAAACACGGTGACTTTATTTAGTTGTCGAAAGTCTATGCAAAATCGATTCGTTCCGTCTTTCTTTCGGACCAACACCACGGGGGAAGAATAGGGGGAGTTTGAGGGTTCAATCACTCCCAGGTCTAACATTTTACCTACTTCCTCATCGATTGTCTCCCGTGCGTTAAAGGGTATTGGATATCCCTTTATTCTGATTGGCTCTGAGGTATTCAAGTTTATCTCGTGCGTTATTAATCCAGTATTACCTGGTCGATCTGTAAATACGTCTGGGTACTTACTCAAAATTTCCCTGACTTGCTGACGCTGACGTTCAGGTAATTCTGGGCACACGCTGACCATATCTATTCCCTCAATTCCTACAACCAAGGGGTACTCAAGGGGAGTTTCTGTGTTGGGGTCACTCGACTCGTCTTCTATGACCGCAATACATACGACGTTCAAAACGCCCTTTTCAACTTTTGGATGGTAGCATATCGCTCAAACCTATGTAAATAACTATCTAAGTTATCCTTGTCATCTTCAAAAGGGGGTAATTTAGGGCCTCTTAACTTTGATTCTTGTTGACCATCTTTCTTAGCCTCTAATAATTCAAATTTCCTTCTATGTTCTTTCTCCATATTCCTGTCTTCTAACTCAATGGCTTCTAACTTTGCTTGTTTCTCCCTATCTAATTTTCTTTCCTCAAGGTCTCTTACCTGCTCTATTCTTTCCCTTTCTGCTACCCTTTCCCAACCTATCCTTTCCTTCTCTGCCTGTTTCTCTAACTCTATCTTCTCCTTCTCAAATTCCATCTTCTCCTTCTCTACCTGCTTCTCTAACTCTATCTTCTCCTTCTCAAATTCCATCTTCTCCTTCTCTACCTGCTTCTCTAACTCTATCTTCTCCTTCTCAAATTCCATCTTCTCCCTTTTAAATGCTATCTTTCTTTCCTCGGCTTGCTTGTCTAATTCTAACTTTTCCCTTTCTATATCTCTCTCCTTTAATCTTTGATCCCTTTCCCGAGACTGCTCCTCCTGAACGAATTTTCTAAGGGCCTCCCCCTCATACCCAAACTGTTTACCCAACTCCACTAGATCTTTAAGTGACGACATGATAAATACTGTTGATAAGATCACCAATCCTAAGTGCACTATCATATAACACATACAATTTTTAGGACTACACGAACCAACCGTATATCCCTTCTCCAAATATATGCAATATGTATATATGACAAACAAATGGTAAATAAAACAAAATATGAGTGAGGTATTCACTCACCCGCCTGAATTAGTTCTTGTCAGGAAGGTCACAATCTGAAACAGATAACTGAAAAAATCTTACCGGAGTCAAGACCTATGCAAACTGACGTCCGTGCTCCGACTAATCCAATAAATCCCACTTCTGACACCATTTGTCACAAGATGAAGCCGGGTTGGGACTGGATTAGTGAAGACACCGAAAGCAACTGCGTTAATAAGATGTTTATTTATAAACGCAATTTAAAGAGGAACAAATCTGACACCATTATAACAAAAAGATAAGGAAAATTATAAAGTTCCTAACATGGAACTATCAACAACAAGTAACTCAACGAGAAAAATCAAAGATGAATTTAACGAATGGAATTTTAAACAAACGTGAATAGCATCCTATCACCAATCGACAAATAAGAGTATATGATCTACACCCCAATATAAACAAGGTCTTATTAAGTACCAAGGGTGACCAAAGCATGTGATTTATGCACTTATCAATATGATACTCATCAATTTATCAATTCATCAAGCGATATTGGAATATGTATGAATTTATGAATATATCGTTCATATAACGAAAATGAAATGGGAATGCATGAAATTATGAATCTATCACACATATAGCGACATTGAAATGGGAATGAATGTAATTTTGCACAGATAGCAATATTGAGATAACAATCAAATGGAACACGCAATAAATATAACTATCGTGGCGCCCGTTTGACTACCAAGATGTATCTACGGTTCCACCCGCTCTAGTCCATGGTCAAGGAGCCACCACGCATGGTCCACCCCTCTCAGCCTGTTGAAGGATCCCTCGAGAGACTTCACATTAACACAGACCCGTTGGTCGAGAAGCCTTGGTCCCTCGCATCGAGAAAACCAGTACACTCTTCCGAAACAACGTCACCAGACACAGCGTACACGTCACACGAAACCACACAGAGTTCTGTGACTTCGCATCACCAAACCATACATAAGGAACAGCTAAAAGTATAACAACTAAACCGTGTAGTACATATGACACGGTTAGTACTTTTGTATTGATATATGTTGCGCATGCGCGCACATGAATTACGTCTCGTTACACATTACATTAATCATTCAATGCATGCCGCGTATAATTAAATAATACCCGTCTGTTCAGTTACAACAAATAGCTAACTTGAACTAGCCTATAGTATTTCTAATATCATGGCGTTGTATGACCTAGGTATTGACTCTCTGTGGAATTTGGAGTAAATTCTAAAACATCTAATATATGAAACAATTATGTCATATAAAACGAATAGTGATAAAGAATACAATCTTAAATTTCACATACCTCTACAGCTGAAGTTTTGCTCCCGTAAAGAGGTAAGCTTTCTGACAAGACTCGTCGTAGTGTAATTTGTTTATAGAGAATTCGCTCTATATGTACTCTAGCTGTGACAGATATGCGCAGCAGCTAGGTACGTGAGTTTTCACTGCAGGCAATTTGCACGTGCAGCATGGGGTGAATCGCGCTCAGTATTTCAAAATAACTAGAGCCGAAAAAAATAAACAACCCCCGAGTAACGCTCTAGTCAGAAACGAAACCCGAATACATTTTTGATCACATATACATATTGATATAAACCATACAATTCCGTGACAATACCTCCCCCCTTAAAAAAAGTGGAAGCACTTTTAGAAAATCACGGAATTTTGCAAAAATACAAACTGAAACGTATTATTTACATTACCAGAATATCATGGTAAGGAAAAAAAAAATGCAAATCACACTCTGCTTAAATAATCGGCCCCTACATTTTCCGACCCTCTGATTGCTTCGATCCGGAAACGATATGGCTGCAGAGTCAATGCCCAACGCATCAATCTTGCGTTGGCAACTTTTGCCTTGTTCAAATATATGAGAGGCTGATGGTCCGTTTCAAGGACAAATTCCCTTCCGAAAAGGTACGTGTGGAATTTTCCTATACCCCACACCAGTGTAAAGCACTCCTTTTCGATCACGGAGTAGTTTTGCTCCCTAGGCAGCAATTTCCTACTAGCATAAGCTATGGGTAACTTTACCCCATCTTGCTCCTGTAGCAAAACTGCTCCTAAGCCCGTGTCGGATGCATCAGTTCTCAATATGAACGATTTATTTAATTCTGGCAACTTTAGGATCGGTGCACTGATCAATCTTGCCTGAAGGGCGTTAAAAGCTTTCTCTTGGCATAAACCCCAAGAAACTTTATTTGGCTGCCCTTTCCTAGTTAAATCCGTCAATGCACTAGCTATAGCGGCGCAATTTGGAACGAACTTCCTATACAAACCTATCAATCCAAGAAACGATCGTATCTGTTTCTTGGTTTCTGGCCTAGGAGCGTCTTTAATCGCTTCAATTTTATCAGGGTGGGGTTTTAACTGCCCTGACCCACTTACTAGATGGCCCGAGCATTCCAAGTTAGAATATGCTATGCTACACTTGGAGGGTCTCGCTGTGAGATTTGCCTTGCGGAGTCTGTCGAACAGATCGACTAATACCCTAACATGCTCTTCCCAGGTATGAGTATATACAAGAATATCGTCGACAAAACTATCTACGTTGTTCATGCCTTTCAACAATTTCCGCATGAGACGCACGCACGACGCACCGTCGTTAACCAGACCGAAAGGCATAACCTTAAACTGGAAAAGACCTTTAGGGGTCGCGGATGCCGTTAATACGCGGGCATTTTCAGCGATGGGCACCTGCCAATATCCTTTTGCAAGATCTAATTTAGAAATGTACTGGTGCCCCGCCAATTTTGAAAACAAGCCCTCCATGTCTGGCATCGCTTCGGCATCAAACACGGTGACTTTATTTAGTTGTCGAAAGTCTATGCAAAATCGATTCGTTCCGTCTTTCTTTCGGACCAACACCACGGGGGAAGAATAGGGGGAGTTTGAGGGTTCAATCACTCCCAGGTCTAACATTTTACCTACTTCCTCATCGATTGTCTCCCGTGCGTTAAAGGGTATTGGATATCCCTTTATTCTGATTGGCTCTGAGGTATTCAAGTTTATCTCGTGCGTTATTAATCCAGTATTACCTGGTCGATCTGTAAATACGTCTGGGTACTTACTCAAAATTTCCCTGACTTGCTGACGCTGACGTTCAGGTAATTCTGGGCACACGCTGACCATATCTATTTCCTCATTTCCTACAACCAAGGGGTACTCAAGGGGAGTTTCTGTGTTGGGGTCACTCGACTCGTCTTCTATGACCGCAATACATACGACGTTCAAAACGCCCTTTTCAACTTTTGGATGGTAGCATATCGCTCAAACCTATGTAAATAACTATCTAAGTTATCCTTGTCATCTTCAAAAGGGGGTAATTTAGGGCCTCTTAACTTTGATTCTTGTTGACCATCTTTCTTAGCCTCTAATAATTCAAATTTCCTTCTATGTTCTTTCTCCATATTCCTGTCTTCTAACTCAATGGCTTCTAACTTTGCTTGTTTCTCCCCATCTAATTTTCTTTCCTCAAGGTCTCTTACCTGCTCTATTCTTTCCCTTTCTGCTACCCTTTCCCAACCTATCCTTTCCTTCTCTGCCTGTTTCTCTAACTCTATCTTCTCCTTCTCAAATTCCATCTTCTCCTTCTCTACCTGCTTCTCTAACTCTATCTTCTCCTACTCAAATTCCATCTTCTCCTTCTCTACCTGCTTCTCTAACTCTATCTTTTCCTTCTCAAATTCCATCTTCTCCCTTTTAAATGCTATCTTTCTTTCCTCGGCTTGCTTGTCTAATTCTAACTTTTCCCTTTCTATATCTCTCTCCTTTAATCTTTGATCCCTTTCCCGAGACTGCTCCTCCTGAACGAATTTTCTAAGGGCCTCCCCCTCATACCCAAACTGTTTACCCAACTCCACTAGATCTTTAAGTGACGACATGATAAATACTGTTGATAAGATCACCAATCCTAAGTGCACTATCATATAACACATACAATTTTTAGGACTACACGAACCAACCGTATATCCCTTCTCCAAATATATGCAATATGTATATATGACAAACAAATGGTAAATAAAACAAAATATGAGTGAGGTATTCACTCACCCGCCTGAATTAGTTCTTGTCAGGAAGGTCACAATCTGAAACAGATAACTGAAAAAATCTTACCGGAGTCAAGACCTATGCAAACTGACGTCCGTGCTCCGACTAATCCAATAAATCCCACTTCTGACACCATTTGTCACAAGATGAAGCCGGGTTGGGACTGGATTAGTGAAGACACCGAAAGCAACTGCGTTAATAAGATGTTTATTTATAAACGCAATTTAAAGAGGAACAAATCTGACACCATTATAACAAAAAGATAAGGAAAATTATAAAGTTCCTAACATGGAACTATCAACAACAAGTAACTCAACGAGAAAAATCAAAGATGAATTTAACGAATGGAATTTTAAACAAACGTGAATAGCATCCTATCACCAATCGACAAATAAGAGTATATGATCTACACCCCAATATAAACAAGGTCTTATTAAGTACCAAGGGTGACCAAAGCATGTGATTTATGCACTTATCAATATGATACTCATCAATGTATCAATTCATCAAGCGATATTGGAATATGTATGAATTTATGAATATATCGTTCATATAACGAAAATGAAATGGGAATGCATGAAATTATGAATCTATCACACATATAGCGACATTGAAATGGGAATGAATGTAATTTTGCACAGATAGCAATATTGAGATAACAATCAAATGGAACACGCAATAAATATAACTATCGTGGCGCCCGTTTGACTACCAAGATGTATCTACGGTTCCACCCGCTCTAGTCCATGGTCAAGGAGCCACCACGCATGGTCCACCCCTCCCAGCCTGTTGAAGGATCCCTCGAGAGACTTCACATTAACACAGACCCGTTGGTCGAGAAGCCTTGGTCCCTCGCATCGAGAAAACCAGTACACTCTTCCGAAACAACGTCACCAGACACAGCGTACACGTCACACGAAACCACACAGAGTTCTGTGACTTCGCATC
The DNA here is from genome assembly GCA_029931535.1 of Margaritifera margaritifera. NCBI lineage: Eukaryota > Metazoa > Mollusca > Bivalvia > Unionida > Margaritiferidae > Margaritifera > Margaritifera margaritifera. The sequence continues at coordinate 2,402,714 of JAQPZY010001427.1, read as the reverse complement.
ACCAAACCATACATAAGGAACAGCTAAAAGTATAACAACTAAACCGTGTAGTACATATGACACGGTTAGTACTTTTGTATTGATATATGGTGCGCATGCGCGCACATGAATTACGTCTCGTTACACATTACATTAATCATTCAATGCATGCCGCGTATAATTAAATAATACCCGTCTGTTCAGTTACAACAAATAGCTAACTTGAACTAGCCTATAGTATTTCTAATATCATGGCGTTGTATGACCTAGGTATTGACTTTCTGTGGAATTTGGAATAAATTCTAAAACATCTAATATATGAAACAATTATGTCATATAAAACGAATAGTGATAAAGAATGCAATCTTAAATTTCACATACCTCTACAGCTGAAGTTTTGCTCCCGTAAAGAGGTAAGCTTTCTGACAAGACTCGTCGTAGTGTAATTTGTTTATAGAGAATTCGCTCTATATGTACTCTAGCTGTGACAGATATGCGCAGCAGCTAGGTACGTGAGTTTTCACTGCAGGCAATTTGCACGTGCAGCATGGGGTGAATCGCGCTCAGTATTTCAAAATAACTAGAGCCGAAAAAAATAAACAACCCCCGAGTAACGCTCTAGTCAGAAACGAAACCCGAATACATTTTTGATCACATATACATATTGATATAAACCATACAATTCCGTGACAAGTATATCCATCCATGTCTTAGTCCATCAGTATATCCATCCATGCCAAAACATCAAATCAGTTCGTCAATCTTTACTTCATGTTTCTTTATGCACCTATGTATTCTTGCATTCGTTCGTTCATTCATACATCATACATGCATGTATATGCATATAGCCATCGATCCATACATATATGCGCATACTTAAATGTATTATATGCATAATTTATTTCTAATTTATGTATAGGGATTATACAACTATATTTAATTATGTACAAATTAAAATGTAAACTCATTCGACAACTTGCCCATTGCCCAGTACCTGATCCATAATAAACGATCTCCATACATTGCCTTTGATAGTTGTGAGGAAATATAAAACAGAGACAGACACACGAAGCAGTGGTAAAAATTATATGAACGTTAAAGTGGGTCAATGTGGTTCTAATATAAGTTGGATTTACTGATAAATAAATGAAATGATCCAGAAAACCTACCGAATGCAAGTAACTGCTTCTAATAAGATGTTTCCACAGTACCTATTTGGATTCCAATTTTCTGAGTATGCCACCAGACTAAGTATGTATGATTGCGCCGGAAATGTCAATCCATTGTTTAACACACAATATGGTACACCATGTATTTGATAAATTTTACGATATATATGTATGTATGTATACATCCACAAACGTACGCACGCGCGCACGAACACATAGATGCAGGTATTATGTGAGTATACATGGATGCATGTATGAATGTATGTATGTACCAATGTACGTATGTACGTACGCCCTCATATATGTGTATATGGATCGTAGGCTGATTGGCTGTACGGGTAGATGCACTTGGGTATCCAGGTAAATATGTAAGTATGTGGGTTGGTTGGCAGAAAGGAAGATATTTGTATATGTGTAAGGCATCTAGTTTGATTTGTAAGTATGTATTTTCATATATTCCATCGTGTCGTCTTCTGTTTACCAATAATGGTAGTATCTGCTGTTTTATTTCTGTAAAAGTACATTCGTTCACTGATTAGTCCTGGATTGTGCCTGCGTTGGCCATGCAGTGAACACTCAATGAATAGTTTTGATCAATCGGTAAATGAACACTCACTAAAGGGTGTTGTTACTATTGTTAAAGTCTCCTTTGTGTGCTTCCGCTCAATATCCTTTATGGGCACTGATTTATTTACAATGAAATTGTATATGTTCCTTTTTGTTAGAGACCTCCAACGAAATGTGAAACGTGGCGTGCAAGTCAGAACTATTAATTATCCATGTATACAACACTGGCATTAGAATGACATTGTGTATTCAGGAAGTAATCAATTATATAGTGTTTGATATTCATCAATTAATGTGATAATAAATCTTAGTCAATTTAAATAAAACTAATTTCATTATATAATTCTCTTATTATGTTTTCCTATAGGCGCATACATATAATTTTCAACATTTGGACTATTCCCTTTCTATTTTTACGCAATTCATTACTTGAACCTGGGCTCAATTCTAGTTGGAGCCGCGGTGTCAAATGGTTAGCGTCTCAAAATAATAATACAGGTTCATATTTCCGATAGCAGACCTGACCTATTATATGGCCAAGGTGTGCTTTCGCCTTGATACCTTACTCCAATCGTCTCTGCGCCGTATAACCACCCATATAGTGATGTGCCTTTACGCTAACAGGTCAAACTATGAATCAATGAATTGATGAAAATTCAGTTACAGTTGGTCAACAATGACCATTGTGACAAACAATTTGCCTTATTAAAAACAATTGCATAATAATTGTAATGTTTCGAAACACATCTGTATAAATACCATTTTGTGCATGTTTTTTTTCGGCAAATATAATTGATTTATAATATGACAGATAACTGTTAGCAATGCAGTTTCTTCATGCCGACTACGGTAAATTTGTATACAGGTTCCATCATCACACAAAGTAAAGTAGCATCGATATTCATGTACAATCTTTCAACATTCTGACAATTGTGCAGTCTGGATGTGGAGTGTTACGGAATTATGCATCATCTTTTAAATTATAATATAGTTCCATTTGGTTTATGACCTTTGTATTATAATTTATATTATTATATTAGTAGCCAACGCTATTATTGAGTACATGAGTCATTGTTTCTGTCCAAGTAAATCAATAATTATGTCGTTCAACTTAACACAACATGGAGATCACGTGGGTAGAGCGTGAGTAGAACGTGGTGAAATGAATCATTTTTGTGACCTGATTCACATCACTCAGAATTTGTTTACTTGTAAGAATTTAAATCGTAGATTGGGTTTTATATTTGTTCTACGCAGTATGGATACTATAAAACTAGAATTTACCCCAGTGTGAGGCATTCTTCACGATTACTTCAGCTCGTAAAAGTCATAGAGGAATTTGTTTATTGTTTGTGATAGTTTGCGAATTCTTATTTCTAACTAGTACTTTTGAGATTATGTACTATTATTCGAAGATCTGAACATTATTTAACTCCGTTGGAATTAACGGAAACATTTCAAGAACTTTTGGGATATTCTACGTTCACAGGAATTTACCTGGAATTAATAACATTTGGATTTAGAACTTATTCTTGTTAGCATTTAAGCACATTATCCTTTGGACAGTTTCCGGTTTAGTGAATTCTATAGAACAATTTAGGACTATTTCAGGAATTTCTAAACTGTAAGTTATTTTTAATTCTTTCACTTTGTTTGTTTTAAATATTTTATATTTTAGGAAAATAAATTTGCATTTTCGAAATTGTAAAAGCGTGTTTGAGTCTTTCTTTCTTTTGTTACATTCATCCCCTAGTCGTAACAGGAGGCATTTATTACAATATTGAATACCTTCACGATGAAGATAATTAAAGTTTGCTTTTGACAAACTCAGGTCAGAATGGGACGGTAAATAATTTCGCCATTTAAAATAGATTAATGTAAAATATCCATTTTTATTCAATTATATCGGTCGTGATTGGGGAACACGCGTACATTTTAACATGAGAAAAGGAATATGCCGCGTTAGCTGTATGAATATCAGCTGCTAACGTATGTTTTTATTTCCGGTTACCGATAAGAAGGATAAGAAGGATCCAATCATTGGCATAGCCATTTATTTTGGAGAATCAAACAATGTTTAGAAAGCGTTTTGTTTTGCCAAATGATGATTTGTTTTTAAGATTATTTAAGAAATGCAAATGCATGTCGCTGATGAGATGTATATGCTGAGAACAATTTACACTCATGTGGAAAAAACCTTCTGTGCACATCAGATCACATAAACTATTCGCGTGTAAATTATGTATCCTGCAATGATCTGAACAGTAACGATGATTGTTTTTCCTTTTTATGTGAGTATAGTGTGTCTGTTCTCCCCTCTTCGTTCAGAGATTAAGATATTTAGTGGAAGAAGAGCCCGGGAACACCCCGGGAAGAACCACTGACCCGCGGGAAGCTACTGGCAAGCTTTTGCGCATACCTGCATTAGTCGAACCATGACTCAAACGCGCGCGGACAGAGATGAGATGTGAGTGATCTGCTAAGGGGAGCGCCTTAGTTCACTCAGTCACCCTGGCGACTAATATAAGTAACCTGTTTGCTATGAGACATATCCGGTGAAGGTGTTCTAACTAATATGTTTATTGTATTTTTGAAAGACTGCATCTGAGGCAGAAATATATTGACCTTATAATCTTAGGATTTTACGCAATCTTGCCGTTGTCTTTGTTTTGTATGCTTTTCTGGAGTTTGCACAACATCTTTACATTTTATCTTTTGTCACTTGGTGGATATTTACCTTGGTTAGAGGGGTTTGCCTTCCTGGGAATGTTGACCAATATGCTTGAATTTGCCATTTTTGATAACTAGCTTTATATATGTAGTATATAACCAGAATTGTGTTGATGTACATCAAATCGATATACATACATACAAACATACATTCATAAAATGGTTGGTTGCACGAAGAAGGAGAGTAAATATATGAAGTGCCAAGTCAGCAAGATTATAAAATAATATCTAGTGATCTATTTCACTATATAACTGATTATAAAGTGGAAAGTAGAGAATATCAGTTAATTTTCTTCTATAATGTGATGTTAGCTTTAGCACAGATCACTCGTCAGTAAACGATGCAGGTAGAGCTGAGGGTGAGTGGACATTTTTTAAATTTCTTTGGAACTTTTAAGCCAATTTTAGAGACAATTTTGGCACTGCATTATCAGATTTAAGTGTGCATATTTAATGACAGTGAATAAGCCATTTCATCAATTGTTCACTTCTGTTATACTTTAGCAAATAGTATGCTAGAAGAGAGCAATAACATAATGAATAAGATTCTCCAACCACCATGGTGAGACGATCAGTGTCAGAGTATGAACATATTAAGCAAGTAGCACTCCAAGATGTTAGGAATATTAGTTCTAAAGTAGACATACATACATATTTAGACAGTAACAATATGTTTAAAAGAGCATGCACAATTCAGTAAACATTCACAAAAAGGAACGAAAAATAATCTCCAGAAAAAACAAAAGAGAAAGCTTGATGAATCCAGATCTGATTCAAAATTAATATGGAAAATAATAATGTCGTTGAAAAGAGGTTTCATCATTGAAAATAACATATTTTCAGATATGGTGTAACAATGTCAGTAGTCTAATGGGGAAAAGCTCATAAACAACAACACAACCTGCAGTCATCCAATATCTGAATTAAGAGGATGCGGCAGATACAAAGGTTAATCATCCAATTGAAGATTCAGACGTTATTTAAAGCATTTGAAGTTTACGATCTGAGCGCTCTAGTAGACCTGATAGTGTACTGTCTGAAATAATTGAGTGTACCCCCAGTGATATTGCACCCTTTTCTTACATTTTTGCTCAAGAAACTATTCGCCACCAGTGTCTTTTCTAACCTCTGGGGTAAACGCATTATATGTCCCAATGGCAAAAAAGATATATAAATGATCCCAAAAAATTAAAGAAGCATATCACTAAATGATGCTGTGAATACGATTTTTACAGGAAACTTGAAAGCGAGATTGTCTAAGTGGGTTGAGAAATATTAATTAATTAACGAAGAGCAGTCTGGATTCCGGGCGGGCTATTCCGCAATCTGCGATATTCTAACTCTACAAGGAGCAGCTCAAACATATATCAGAAGACCATGGCGTATATTCTACTGCTTATTTGTAGACTTTACAAGGGCCTTTGGCACGATTGACACCACGGTAACACAAATCTTGTCTTAATGAAATATGAGGATACGAGTACGCCATTTAAATTGAAAGTATTCATAATCACTTCTGCAGAACGATATTGAAATTTCCACAAAATGATGAAAACAAAATATCAGTTGTGCTTCGAACCATGTGGGCAAAGTATACTTTTGCTTTTGTATGTAATAAAATGTGATATATTTGAAATTGTTAGTTAAAATAAATACGGCGCGATATCCCGCACACTTTTTACTGTACCAATCAATACTTATAAGTAAAATGGTTCCTGCTAACGTGATAGCAGCTTCTGCCACAATGCCGTACAATCGATATCTCAAACAAAATAAATGATAAAAGTCATGCATTTTATTTTATACATGTTTCATGTTCTTGTTTTTCTACAATCAAGTTGATATTGCATTTTGAAGGATATATTTGATATCTTTAACACATATTTGTGTATGCATCTTTCATTCTCTTACAGTTACAAATGCTTAGTAAACAAACATACATAAACCCCAGCTAACAATTCAACGTTGCAATATCATTGCAGCTAAGTTGTTCTAAAGTTCTGGCAACGTTGTTGTATAACATTGTGGCAACGTGATTCAGTGAACTTGCTATAATGTTGCTACAACGTTGTTGTTTAACGTCATAATATAACGTTCCTACAACATCCTGAAAACATTCAAAAACTATATTGAACAATTGGAATAATACAAGTTACTTGTATTTCTGAAACATATATGCCCCACTGCTGGCGAGGGTGTCCAAAATCGACAATCAAACATTGCAAAAAAGTCAATATGTCCATCCATCTAGGATGAGTAGCGATATAAAATGTTTCAAAAATGGCTGCCATTGTGGCCATATTGGATATCAGATAGGTGCTGGACGAAACGGCGCCCTGGCGAGCGTCACCTTCGGTCCCCCCACCCCACTCGAAAAAAATACCGCAAACACCGCGAAATGGCGCCCTGGGATACATATATGCAGATGAAGTATCTTTAAATTTCCCAACACTATGCAGAAAAAGCACTGGGTGTGGAATTAGTACCCAGTCGACAAAGGAAGGACAGTACTAATAGTAGTACTAACTAAATTACATTCGTCAACTTTAATTGTTTTGTGCAATCAGACTTAATGAAACTGTAGGGGTAGAAGGCCATACAACAAGATGGGCAGGATCCCATTTAGATGCTCTTAGTGCAAGCTGTGACTATACGAAAATGAAATTCACTAAATTGGATACAATTTACAGATCATCTAGTTATGAAGGGGAAAAAACTTTCTGAATTTGTTTGCGTAGATTTTATGTGTAGTTATTCTAACATGATTTACATGCAAACATTATTTACAAAAGAATGATGATATTAAAACCTTTCTTCGTGTGGTTTTGCTAACAAGTTTTAGAGGCAAAAAGTTCATATTTTTGTATTGAAGAAGAGATAAGTGGGTATATAAAAGAAACCAATACAGCATATAGTTTATTATCACTTTATTTTTATGTTCATTATCTGGATTTTATTACGATTGTACCGACGCGAAAGTTTAATTTTATTAATAAGTGTATTGCATGATTAGCCTTAAAGCCGAATTCGTTGGCCCTATTTCAACGCAATTCGTTTATATATGTCCATTACTTTCCTATACCCCGTGGATGATATGCGATATGAATATGTGACATGACATTTGAAATTAAATAAAACAGCATTATTCCTGAAAGATGTATAAACGCACGAACAAACGATTGACATAGTGTGATTGAGATAGTGTGATTGACGTGGTGGCGAAACACTTACAACAGCATAATCCTTCGTCCGTTGCCTATAGCAGGAATGTTTAGTTTCTTCAACAAATAGAGAATGTTGCTTTACTTTCTGCCAAGTAAACAGAACAAAACTGTTGACTGTAATTATAATGATACTGATCTTCAACAATTGCTTACTTTTGTAGTTGGATATATGAAAGTTGACATGTGTCATCGTCATTGCCAGGGCTACAACATATTACCCGATTGTATGGCTTCACCTCGGGTTTTGCCAAGGGGTAGGAAATGTTGCCCATTATTCCTAACTCGGAAACCGTTGAGTTGCCAACCAACTGGCTATTTATAGGTTTGGAAGAGCATGATGAGACAAAATGAAACATGTATCCAATACAGTGTCAACGTCTTGGCCAAAATGCAGGCGACTTGGCACTGAGTCATAACTTGGAAACTGTTAAGATCCCTAGCCTATAATCATGTATACATTTAAGGGGCATGAACAGGTACATTGCATCCAGCAAAAATCATAGGTCATACACCTGCAGTAGGGGACTTGAAACCTGGGTCATATATTAAAACATATCAAGACACGAAGCGACTTGTACACATACATGATACTTTGCAACATTGGCCCCTCCTTCTAGCCAGATATCATATCATGGAAGCGCGGGGATATGCAACAGCGTGCCATTTACGTGACTTTTGTTTTCCGTTGTAAATCAGATACATTTAAACACATTTCTGGAGAAGGACAATATAAATACATAACTTGCACATCAGATTGACCCCAAATCCATTTCAATTTTATGTAATCAATTGTTCCTCGTAAACACTTTCACTACTTTTTTTTTTCATTTTTTTTTATTTTTTTGCATTACAACGTGAACTATGCAGTCTTGGTCTTGGAAAGCTTCCAGTATAGTTCAGTAACAGACGCTACAGACAAATTTGTTTTTACATTTCTTTTTTTTCATGGCTCCTCCACATTGCCTACTCGAATGCACAGTATTTGCATATTTTAAGATCTGTTCATTCTGATGGAGAGAGAGAGACAGAGAGAGACAGACAGAGACAGAGAGAGAGAGAGACAGAGAGAGAGACAGAGTTAGAGGTGGGGGAGTAAAGGAGGGAAGGAGGGATAAGGAGAAGAAAATGAATTGGACCTAAATATAGAAATACAAGTTTCAATAACACACATAAGGTCAGATGATTTTCAGAATGGGAAAATAAAGTAGTTCCAAATGTGATATATCCACAGTGGAGATAACAATTTTATCGACACGGTTGCTATACCATTTTTTCTCACATTGATACATTTCAATATATCATTATTAAATATATAATACATTCGAAAATAACGTATATAATGAAAACGACTATTGTCATGGACTCATTGTGTAACAAGTCTTAGGTTCTTGCACACACATTTTCAAAAATGTGGAATTTATGTCTTAGCAGGAAAGCTGCCAGCAAGGCCTTTATGAAATGAATAAATATTTTGAAAAATCATCTTTGCTTAGAAAATACTGAATTATGGAATAATGAGTCATTTATATTAGGCTCTAGAATAAGTAATACCATTGCTTGGTTGAACTTATTCTCTCTACTTTGATACATTTCTTCATGATATTTATCAAAAATAAAGCGGAAAAAATTTAAAATAATATAATTTCTTCGCAGTAGTTTGGGGTTTTATATCAATGTTGGGTAGACGAAGTGTTAAGTTGTTTGCTTTAAAACTCTCGCACTGTAGAGAAAGTTAGCATACAATTACATGTCTTTCACCTACTTGGATTGAAATTAGTTGTGGTAACTGTTAGAAAAAATATATGATGTCTGAATCAGACAGTTTATGAAAATAACTGCTTCTGTGAAACGGGGACATGTATTTGAAGTAGTATATAATATATTAGCTTTGCCTATCATTGACACATGGAAAACAATGTTCCTATTGTAAGCATGATTATTTCCTGAAAGTGCGTGCACTAATGAAATGTTAAATTATCAAAAAATAAGAGTTATTGGGTTGTTTTGCTTATTTTTTTTTATTTTTTTTTTTTTGGGGGGGGGTACCAAATATTTTACTAATGAAGTTCAGAAAGTGAAAATATCCACTCAGACCGGGTAATACTCTATGATATACACATCAGAAATAAGGCCTAGCTGTATAAATTCAAAACCAAATCAGTATCGATCATTCTGCTATGAAAAAGCAGGACAATTGTAGGTTCTTTTAACCTCCCACAGGATATATAATTTGATTTAAGATCCCCGCCGTAGAACCAATTATACATGTTATGAAAACGAGGCGATACATGTACATGTATATCCAACATACCTCAGATAGGGGACTACCCACTGTGTCATACCGTGAAGACAACAAAAGACAAATACACATACTAGTATTACAGTTTGTAACACCGACCCCTTGGTCAGGCCATTGCATGTCATAGTAGAGAAGAGCGGGGATATGCAATAACGTGGCATTAACCTGACTCTTTCTTTCCACTGTAAATCAGATGCCTGCAAACAAATGTGGCAGAGGGACAACAATGAGTGAGAGTAAATAACTTGTACCTCTGATTGATTCCAAATCCATCACAACTTTGTCTGATCATTTGTTCCCCGTTTATATTTCCATCGATGCCAATATCTCGACAGTATGTTTATTTCTATACAGAACATGCAACTCGTTAAAGTATAAGCTTATAGATCTAGGTCAGAGTATTTAAGAAGTACTGTATATCATTTTTCTCAGCATTTTCAGCAATCTAGATAATATTACATAAGCAAGGTCTCTAGCCTATAATTGATTTTTCACAAATATGTACTAAACTTTAAATAAAGTAATGTCATTTCACGACATAGTTCTTATTTTTGTTTTTAAAAATCATATGTAGATCAGAGTCGACCCTGTTAATACATTATCATGGTTAATGTCATTGGATCAGTAACGCTCCTCAGTTACCTGTCAACAACAGAACGTATACAAAATCAAACATTGGCATTGTGGCAAAATGTAATTAGCATTACGTATAAATATGCTTGGTCGGATTGTATTTTCTATATGTCAAGTGCGTATTTTTTATTTGCACGGAAAGGGTTTAATTAGACTATAATATGTACATTTAAATTAAGCGTATACAAATGAGCAACCAAACGAAAATTTGCAACTAAGGAATTGTAACCAATACGTACAAGATTGCGTTGGTCTGAATACTATTTTATGCTGTAATTGATCATTGTGCATTATATATAGAGATATACAGTGTCACATTATTAATACACATTCTGTTTTGCGTTAGCTCCAAGCAATGTTTCCTTTGTTCGTACTGCACAGAGCCCCATTATGTCACAAAAGCACACAGTCTGCCTCTTTTCATTTTGGAACGATGTTTGCTAAACAATTTACGCCAGTTTAACAATATAAATCGACTTTGAAATAAGATTTGGTCAGTTCCCCTAGTACAAATTTCATATCACATTTTGCATTGACGATATTGATTATTGCCGAACAGTATATCGGTTCGATGCGTTTTAATTTGATATTTGCAGTGTTATATATTTTACAATCCTTTGTTTAAGACAATTTTCCTCTAATGTGGGACTTGCATCTCAAGTTTTCTTATTCCTGACACCTGAAAAATATATGTTTTATTCGATTCCGTTGATGCTTTTACATAAAGGCTCTTATTTCTAGCTATTTCATGATAATCATAAATATGCGTACCAGTTCAATGGTGAATACTACCGCACTCATGAAAATAGATATTTTATGTTATTGGCTGCTTACCTTTAAACAAAATGCCACATAAAATGTATTGATAGATTAAGAAACAAGATCACTTAATATATCTTAAACGACAAAGCCATATGGACAAAGTTGCAAAATTAATCTCTGCAGGGGAGTATTTCTAATTATATATGACACTAAGCCTTTTGTTAGTCCTATTTACGGAGAATTCAAGGTGAGTGGTCGCTATCAACATTTAACAATAACACAGCATTCCGTTCACCACGTTTTGTTTTGTTTGAAACTTTGTTGAGCTATAGAGAAGCAACGGACTGCATTTAACAGACACGACATGTTAGATGAAGGGTAATAATCTAGTGGCACAAACATATACAATTATTCCCTCTGTGTAAGCTATATTGTATGGGGTAATTTTAACACCATGGCTTCTTACCTTCAATGTATCTGCCCCTGTATTGTACAGTATTTACCCGCTTAAAGCATTCATGCTGCTTCTGAACAGTGAAAACCACAAAAAACAAGTAAAATATCTTTACACCGCACTTATTTCCACGAATCGGTGTATTACACCCACCCACCCCCGTACCCCCCCCCCCACCCCGCCACCCCAGCGCTTTGGAGACGTTGTTTGAAGAGTTTCCAGTTTTAGCAACAACGACTATGTATAATGGCCGATTGTTATCATTTGTACAAACTTTGAAGATCTCAATGTAATGGTACTTTCTGCCAAGTTTAGCAAACATTAACATATTTTTGGAGCATTCGTTTAAAGGGTTACCTATGATTAGTAATGAATCGGCATCATTCGTAAAAAAAATTTAAAAAGTTTTTTTGCCATGATATTTTATGTCAAATAAGATACACTTTAATTCAGCTTTTTTGAAGAATAAGTAATTTCAAGATTTTCTATTCTTAATACCAGTGGCCATATTCCATATAAAATCATCACAAATTGTACAAACTTGAATGGTCTTCCTGCCATGATATTATCTGTCAAATATTTAAACTTTCTTTTCAGCGGTTTTTGGGCAGAAGTAGTTTAAACTGGTTTGTTTTGTATTCAGCAGCAGCGGCATTATTTGATGGCGGATTGGCATCATTAGTACACATTTGAGAGCCCCCTATAACATGATGTTATGTGATAAATGTTGTCAAGATTGGCCTAGCGGTTTTCAGGAACAAAGTTATATTAGCAATTATTGACAAACGGTCGCACAACTGTCGCAGGGCCATTCCATATGCACACTTATCCTTACATCCAGGTAAAAAAATAAAAAAATAATTTTTTTTTTTTTTTTAAAATAATCCTACTACTAACTGAACGTTGAAAATGCCCTTGACTTTCATATAAAATTGAAAGTTTTGCCTTATTTGAAACAGTGCTTCTTTAGACCATTTGCAGGAGCCCCCCCCCCCCCAAATTAAAAAAAAACAAAACAACCTTGCCTCAGCTGTCTTTGGGACCATGACCCACTGGTCATACTATAAAATCTGTTTCATGATGTTAATTCATATATTTTCTCTTACTGCTATTACTGTATTTATAATAATTTAGTCTCGAATTTTCATCATATATATGTATACAGTATGTATATTTCTTTAAAGGATAGTTCGATCATCTCCAATCAACCTGTTTTTCCTAAATCTCCATCATTCGAAATTATAATCCAACATATGGCTAAGAAACTAGGATATGTGTAGTCAGAAATTCGTTAGTCAGTTCAAAAGTAAGCATTTTTACCATAACTTAAAACGTTAATGCGACTAATATAAACTTGATTTCTGTTTGTTGAGCATGTATGCCCCAACTGCAGACCAAAAAATCTAAATCCAAAAAGTCAAACAATGTGAAAAATGTGACAATTTGCTATGTTGGCATCAATATCTAATCAGGTCATCTCCATATGCAGGCAAATATGCTAACAAAATTGCATTTGTCTCCGTGATTAAATATGCTAAAATAGATTTTATCAAAAAATCCAAGTCAAACAGATTTTAAGTTGTGTTAACAAGAGTATCATAAACATCACATTATACACCAACAGTATGCAATATGAAGTCACTAGTAAAGAATGGTTGACTCTGGAGATTAATGATCAGCGGGTTTCAATGATCTCGACCTTTCGTCAAGGTGTGTGGTCTTTAACTAAACTTAATACACAGAAACCATTTTTTTCTTATCTTACTTACCACGACCATGACTTTTGACGTGTATACCCCATATGCGGTAGGTTTTATTTTTAGTCTAGGTGGAAACAATCCGCAACGTTTGGTTCAGGAACTTGCTCGAGAACAAACTTATTTTAGAAATCACAATTCTTCTCTAAGCCACGATGACCTTGACATTTGACCTTTGATCCCAAAATCACTTGGCCCCTTCAACATTTCAAGTGCAAACACGCCACTATTTTGATCTAGGTACACGGTCCAGACCTAGAGTTATTGTGCAAACAGTTTTTTTTTAAATTCTTTCATTCACAGTAAAATTGAGCATTGATCTTTTGATACCAAACTCAAAACACTGTTTTTCGCCTCTCTTCTTTTCTTTCACGGTTACCTTGACCCTTAACCGTTTGAACACACAATTGTTAAGTTTCTTTAGTACCCCAAGGACAGGTAGTTTACAAAGTTTGGCAACTGTGTATATATATATATATATATATATATATATATATATATATATATATATATATATATATATATATATATATATATATATATATGAGAACTTGAGATATTGTGAAGAAACGAAATTGATAACAGACAGACGGAGATATGTCATCATAACATAATATGCCCTACCTAATAGCTAATAGCGCTCGTATACAATTTATAAACTTGCTGTGCTGGCCTGACGATCAAATCAGGTCATCAACATATGGATTAAGATATGCAAGCAAAATTTCATTTGTGTAAATTGACTGATTATTTTGCGGAATAGTAATAAAAACATTTCTCGCTATGGACGAAAGGGAGGAAGTATGGACGTCTGGAATTAGTGGGATCATATAAAATATCTTAGGTCCAATGCGTGAAGCAATGATAAACCATATCAGTTTCGTTGAGCTGTTCTTTTGTTTGTTATTCTCAAAGCGATCTTAATACCGCATGCATTTCGTGCCTGATAAAAAAATAACTGCCTAGCGTATACTTATTAGAACATAACATCAGTTATACGTAAAGATGATAAAAAATAGAGAATAATATCATCGATGAGAACTAAACCATAATGTATAAGTGAATTTATCCCTATGATTCTACTGAACTGACATACTTTTAATTGTGACTATAGCATATAATTAGGTTAGAAAAAAAAGAAAAGAAAAAAAGAAATAAAAACAGAACCTTTATGTATAATCGAAACAAAACACATTAGTTGACCTGTATAGCAAGATCAAGAAAATAAAAAAGACCCGTTATTTTTGGTCGTCAATTTAAAACGAAGAGAAATAAGTTATAATGTTATGCCTATTTTATCAAAAATATTAGCTCTATTACATACTTTAAAATCCAATTGTCCTGTGTGTGCTAAATGAATACAAGTGCGCCTTTTTTTCCAAAAAGAAGAGTTCCTGCAAATCAATCGAATGTACGGATAATACTGCAAGTTGATAATATTGTTTCTGAAAAGCTCCTTACTGCAAGAATAACTATAATCCACTTTACATGTCTTTTTTATATCCTAATGGTCAGATAATTAGATAGGAATCGCTGGACGTAATGAATTGAGCAGAAAAACAATATGTAATGTAGAATAAATGCAAACAAAACATCTAAACAAATACAATACACGACACTAGGAGCGAAACCAGCGTACACATTCCATATAGTGTATATAGACATGAAGGAAGTTTCTAGGAATACACACGATAAAAACAATAAAAAAAACTACTTTTGCGGGTGCAAAGTAAGTCCTTTTGCCACTTGTATTTTGTCCAAGCTTTTAGCTACTACTACTACTTACACTACTATAAACAAAATAAGGTTATTATACAGTAAATTGTATTTTACGGATTTGTATTGTACGATTTCATATATGTTGAGGGAAAATAATGTATCGGACGAGTGGATAAATAGAATAAAAAATCCATAAGGTACATTTCCTTGTATTATTATCATCTTTGTTATTATATATATATATATATATATATATATATATATATATATATATATATATATATATATATATATATATCCACTTCGATGGTATGAATATAGGTGGTCTCTATGTAATTTTTCAAACTTCTTTCCATCCTGTTTCCTAACAGAGGGATATAGTGATATTACGTAATTATAGATTGAGGTAGACGTAATTATTTGCAACTCTCATCGTTTCATCTGGCACATTTACAACTAAGTTTTGGAGACATAATACACGTGAATTTTGTTTTGTGCTTTGGTGTTTGCTTTAATACGTCTTATTCATCATCTTTATTTCCTTCCGTAGAAGATTGCATGATATAACAATAAATCCATCTGAATACAATCAATAAATAAGTACCAGAATAAAGAAATGAATACAAAACAAACAAACACGAATTAAAAAAAAAAAAAAAAAAAAAAAAAAAAAAAAAAAAACAGGATACCTGGTTACAAGATGTATTACAATATGTAGCTAATTGGCCGTTAAAACAGATATATTCGCTTCACCTGTTTAATTAAAAGGTAACACCTATGAAGGTCAATTGATACAATCGTAAGAAATATGATACTCTGATTATGTTGAGTTAATAACTGCTATGTCGTTATCGAGCCCGATCTTTTACTGCCAATCTGTATCTTTATTATTAGACCAATTTGTATATTTATTATGAGAGGAAGTTATATTTTCATCACGTAATTTGCAACAATTCATCGTACTGCACTGTCGAGACATCATTGACTATTTGCTAGTGTTTTGTTCTTCCATTTTGTCACTGTTTTGAAACGACTTTAAATTAAAAGATTCCATCTAAATCATGTAATAAATCATTCATAAGCATTTGTTTATGTGAGCATGATGTCTAATGTACCAACAAACCCACCATACTGATCTCCGCTTTGAGTTGTGTTACGACTCTAGGTCTTAAAATAATGTAACAGAAAGAAAGTGCAACCAGCAATGTAAGTAAAACCAACAAGCGATTTATTTCTAGACAATTAAAATAAATATTCAAAAGAAATCTACAGTAACGTGAATTAAAATAAAAATAATCTAATAATCCTAAGTGTCCTAATCACAAGTCATAAATATAGAATGTTCCGAATAAAGTATAACTTACCTCATGGAGACAAATGATAAATTAAATATACATAACAGTTGGTCAATATAAGGTTGACTGGATCATACAACTTTTTATTCTCATAAGCCAAAAGTCCCGTATGATTATATATTTTGCACTGTCACATCGCTGTTAACATTGTCACCACGTCATTATGTCTTTTTGTCACTAATGCAGCTGAACGAGCAAACTTTTACAATTTTGCACGACAGCATGTAAGGAAACAATTATAGGCCTTTGTTACGGTGAATATGAAGTACATAAGCTTATTATCCAACCTTATGTTCACCTCAACAAAAGTCAGTACTTGTATAATACTGTATTTTTCCCATATGATAATACATAGTGCATTGTCGCAACGTCACTTACCTTTACATTCTCATCACATAATTTAGCGAGTCATGGAGCGGAATGATCTAATTTTTATATATTTGTTCTTTATAATTAGCATAGTTGGTCAGCATATTTTTACAAATATTATTCAGACAAGTCACACACAAAAAATACTAACACTTCCTTTATCTTTTTTGTTTTGTAAAAAAGATTTTAATCAAAGTATTGTAGCAGTCAATGTTTGTCTGTTGGGCGCTTTTCAAAGGAATTGCATACCACTCTGAAACTTTAAAGATGGAGCTCCGTTTTTTTTATAATGTCGTCATATTTTGTCGAAGTGAAAGAGAGAAAAACAGATTGGGTATTTATAATTTCAACTAGTATACTCTTCCAGAGGAAAGTTCCCGTATATTATAAACTTATTTCGAATAATTCCTTATTTGATTTTGGAATTTTATATTGTTTCCTAGTGATGGATATCAGGCGAGGAGTGCTAACAGTTTGTCTGTGCTGGGATAGTCACTATAAATAATAGGAAGACAATTATTGCATATATGGTACATTTACTTAGTTTTTCTAAAATGGATTTGTCTTTACTATGTACTATCTTTAACTTACCAGCTAAGTTTTCCATGTTTTCTGATTGGTCCGATATTAGCATGAATGCTCTAGCTTTGCTAGGTTTTTATAATGTGAATTACCGCATATTGTGTTGCAGTAATCTAAATAGGGTTATATGCAACTATTATAAAATAGTTTAATGTGCCTTTCTATGAGAACATATTTCAGGTTACTGAAAAGCCATTAAGTTCAATTAATCTGCCTACTTATATATTTGATGTGTTCCATCCATGATAGGTTATTCTATCATGACAGACCATTTAAAAATCTACAAATCCTTTCATTGTAGACATAGTTTATAGCTAACAATATGTGGTCTTTATTGCAGTGTTGAAATAAGTAATGTTTTTGTTTTAACAATAGTATGTTCCATGCCTTTGCTCGTGCAACTGTTGTTAATTTTTTTTTTTTTTTTTTTTTTTTTTTTTTTTTTTTAAGATCAGCCTGTAGGGAAAGATTTAATTCATGATTTGTGGTTTGAATATCTGGTAATGCTGTCATCTGCGTCGAGATCTGCAGATGAAACTGAGTCTCCCAATAAAAGGGTTGGGTCATTAATCAATTATAAATTTAATGGGCCTGGAAGTGAGCCTCGTGGGATCCCATACATAGTTGTTTCAGGTTCAGAGAGAACTTTATTTATGTCAACCTGTTGTGTTCTTTCATTTAAGTATGAATTAAACTTATAATTATGCTGTCATCACACTGGTACATTTTCAGTTTGCTCATATGGATTTCGTGGTCAAAAATGTCAAACACTTTCTTGAAATCTACAATTACAGATCATGTTATTCTACCGTGTTAAAGCGCTGGAAGCTATTTATCAATTCGGGAGATCAAGGAAGTCTCACATGCATGATTATATCGAAAGTCTGAATAATTAGGGTGTAACAGCGAGTGTTTGGTAAATATGACATGAACGAGTCATGAACATTTATTTTTCAATACATTTTGACAAATGGTGTTTGTATCGAAATTGGTTGGTAATTATATACATCATCCTCATAGCCTAATTTTTGAACTGGTATTACTTTTGCAGTTTTCAAGATTTAGGGACACATAAGACTGCCATACTAAATTAATTATGAATTTTACAATTTCTAAAGTAGATGAAGCAGATGTTTTATTTGATCTAGCCTGTAGCTGTTATAGTGTCAAGTTTAATAGAAGTTTGATAACAAAGTTCTTTGATTCTGATGGGACAAACATTTTAATCACTTAGGATTTTGCTGATATACTACTTGTTTAATTCATTTCAGTTCATTTCCGTACCTGATTCCGTTAATTGTGTGGTTATGCTGATCAAGCTTCATGGAAAACATTTGCATGTTGTCTTTAGCCTCATTGAGTTTAATGAAAACTTTCCAAACAGAATTTGAATTGTTGTTTGTTTTCAAGCATTGATTGATACTATCAGTAGCTTGTTTAATAACACTTTAAAACAATTTTCTCCCTACTTTAGATTCTGCATGATACCTAGTAGCTTTGAACAAGTCTCGTGTCTTCATGGCATCTAGGATTTCAGTAGTGTCGTCATCGTCTTGTTGCGCGTCGGTAGTAGTAGTGTTCCTTTCAATATCATCATCATCATCATCATAATCATCTACATCATCGTTATCGTTGTCGTTGCTGTCATCATAATGATCATGAAACTATGCATAGTAAAAAAAAAATTAAGTGTTCAAAAAGATAGATGTTAGTACTTTTATCCACACTTGTTTGGAAAAACAACAACAACAACAACACGCACTTTGGAAATATACTATACCATAATATATACTAATATTATGCCACTAATTCTATTTTACCGCCTCTTCTTTACCATACTGCCCTTACTTCTTTCTATTTATACTACAATTGTTGCTAATACAACTTCAGGAACTACTAATTCAACAACAAAAAGAACAATAACAACATAAATATTGCAGAAAAAATTGAATGGTTGCCGGAAGTATAATGTATGAACCAAGAAAAGCGTGAATTAAAATGCACGCGTCGACACTGGGTTTGGCACAGTTATAAAGACATATAATACACTTGATTTTCTCAGTGTTGAAATATGCCCTTTTTTGTACTAATATTTACAATATGTATAAAGTTTGGCAAAATATACTTTATTAAGGGTGTAACCTTTTTTATGTTTGGCAATATATGAAGTTGTGTGGGGAGGGAAAGGGGACACAAAGTCTATTACTATATATTAGTAGTTGTTTTGGTACTAGTAGTCGTAGTATAAAGCTAGCATTGAAATAGTAGCGTTTTAGTTGCGTAGTAGTAGTAGTAACCATGGTGCTAAATGTGGTGGGAGGATATATATATATATATATATATATATATATATATATATATATATATATATATATATGTATATATATATATTTACATGTATATATATTCCTGTTAAATAAGTGTTAAGAACGACACATATTAACGCTAAATGAAGATAACAATACCTACTATTATCGAATATAATACATGAAGTTCGCCTCGAACTCAACATGATCCTGCATATGATTATTAGAGACCGCAATGGTTGATTCAAGTTTAAAATTATGCGCTGATTGTACAAAATTTTGTTGCTATTTATATTACAACGGAAACGATCGATTCTGGTTGGGAGAATGGGGGTGGTGGGTGGTTGCTTTTCATCACATGTCGATAAACTAGGAATGTTATCCTGGATCCTAGATACCCAAAACGCATGTGGTTCAACTACGCTTGTTAGGTCAAATATAACCCAAATCTGTATTCCTTGTTGCACATTGGCAACTCAAAGCATGCACAGAATAAAACAATAAGGCTTAACTCTACACGTGGGCCAAAGATGTTCCATCCGGAGAATACAATTTTTCTACAAATACATTTTTCAAAAAGAAATAGGTACACATTACTATGTCTGAAATGGACAAATACATATTCCTTGTTGTGCCATTTGTTCTGTAATAATGAAAAAAAACCTGGGAAATCTCGCAATTGAATGATATTTAAACCAACAAACTTAAAACTATTTGTACATGACTGAACGAAAAAATAAAAAGGGAAGAGGGAATAAACAACAACAAAAATACCACTACTGCTGCTGCCACTGTTACTGCTGTTACTGCTTTCGTTGCTAACACTACTACTATATCAACTACTACTAGTATAATAACTATAATCATGATTAAAAGAAAAATTACAAGTCTAAGAAAAAGCAAAAAAGAAGGAGAGGAATATAGGAAAGGAGAACACAAAAATATCATAAGAAGAATGAAACGAAATTTTTTTAATATTACGATCAAGAAGCAGATGTTGATAAAAAAATGGATGTATGAACATTCTTACAATAACAAATGTATTGTTCATCCATCTAGCCGTCCTTATATCCATGCATTTACCTATAGAATCATCAATTCATCCATACGTATGTACGGACCTCGCTTGTTCAGTTGGTTTAACTTATTTTTAAATGGATGATCCAGGAACGTATAAACAACGATGTGAATAAAAGGGGTTGCATCAACCTAGTCTTTTTGACAACACTATATTTGCTCCATACCAGAGTTAAGGATATAAATGTATACAAATACCAACTCTACATACATGCAAACATACATACATACATACACACATACACACAGACATACATGCATACATGCATACATACATACTTACATACATGCATACATACATACATACATACATACATACATACATACATACATACATACATACATACGCACATACACACATACATACATGCACGCATGCATGCATACATACATACATACTTACATGCATATGTACATACATACATACATACATACATACATACATACATACATACATACATACATACATACATACATACATACATACATAATTCGTCGAACACTCATTGTGCATATTTTTGTAGAATGCAAAAGGACCAATAGTTTTGTCCGAAAAAAACAGCAACTTACAATAGGCAGAGAATATGAATTTTCATATATAGGAACCAATACTTATGTAGGTAAATGATTTGCAAATACTACGTGTTCATGGATGCATGTTGACATGTTTGGAATACTTTTAAAAAGAAGTGGAAATTGTTTAGCAAACGCACGTGTGTACGATGTTTTCTCTCTAGAGTGAGGTTTTCTTGCATGTACTACACTGTTGGCCGGTTACATAGGAACCTTGCGAGATATTATTGTAGTTTTTCCTGGTGTTAGAGTCCTTTTCAAACCATTCATTAGCACTGTCAACTGTTATCATTGTGTGAAGATCGGAAAAGTATCCATGCAATTATCGTAAATAATGGAGTCAATACAATTACTTCTTGTATCCTAATTATATCTGCTTACAAAGGCATTTTAAGGACAAGTGCTATTTTAAGCAAAGAACCAACTATTAGTCGACGTAAACCGCTGCAAATAAAGTATACAAAAACAAAAGACTGAGAATTCAATAATTATGACTTTGTTAAGGTATTCAGTAAATATGTGAAAGGGTAAACATACAATGTGACAAACACGTTGACTCGAGCATTTCAATCTAATGAAATCTAACTTTAACACTTTAAAAAGGGGTGAGGTGGGGAAGAAGACCAAAAGGAGAAAAATAAGGAAGAAACCAAATAATAAAGAAGGCGTTTAGTATAATTCTCAATTTTTCGATAATCCTCTCTCTCTCTCTCTCTCTCTCTCTCTCTCTCTCTGTATATATATATATATATATATATATATATATATATATATATATATATATATATATATATATATATATATATATATATCTGTCTATCTTGATCAATAGTGGTAAAACAAACAGACGTACTGAGCAACCGAGAGAGATGTGGTGAGGGTTAGGGTGGGGTAGAGGAATATGAATGGAAGGTAATGGTGCGAGTCGAGATAATCGGACCTTAGCAATGGTAAGTCAAGAATAATAACGACACGAATGAACTGTAAGCAGCTTTAAATGACTGATTACTTCGTCTTTGTTCGTCATTCGCTTTGCCGTTTAGCGACTCATTTCAATTCACTGCAATCCACTGAAATGGTTGCGCCGTAACTGTTGTTTATTTTAAAGATAAATCATAGTACTCAACTTGCATACATTTCCTTTTTTATATAATAGGTATATGTATCGAAGAAAAGTACCTACCATTTTTCGTGTGCACCAAAGTCAATATATTAAAGTATAAATATGTTATCTTTGTATTTTAAGATCTACATGCCACTTGGGACCATGGTGTCTGTTACTATTAATAACTGGTGGGGATACGAATCAACTCTAAATTTGAATATCTACCCGTCTGTTAAGGATGTAGGTGAAACACAAGGCCTGTGTGGTTTGCTGAATGATAATCAGGGAGATGATTTTATGATGTCTTCCGGGAACATATCACAAGACAATACTGTTTTCTCGCTATCTTGGAGGTAATTAATTAAAATTTACGTCGTCAGGTTAGAATTCCAATTTACCCCAGTATATATATATATATATATATATATATATATATATATATATATATATATAACCATTGTATCAAACTGGATCGAGAGTGGCAACTCGTTTCAGGTAGGTGTCGAACTCTGCAGATAATAACGGCACCAATGCATAGCTTTGCCCTATCCTACTCGGATTAGCACTCACCCCTGATGCATGGATAAAACAAGATCAAGGGAATGTACTCGGGGTACACAGAAACTCACTTGATGGGCATTCAGAATTGAACAGTTCGCTATTTGACCAAACCTATTGAATTTATTTGCAGATATTGTAATCTATATTCATAATCGTATAGTAATAAATTATCTTCTTTATACTAAATAGAGAGGAAATAGCGTATCCCTGCACCACACAATGTATATGGATACGTGAGTATCGGAATGAAAATTATGTAGACATAAACCGATATAATTAAACAATTTAGAAGGTTGTGCTACGTCTCAAGCAGGAATGGAACTCGAATATATATATGTTCATGCATGTACGTGTGTACCAATTTAATATATTTTTTAAAACAAAAAGTAATCAAATGCACTAGCAATGCAAATAAATGAAAGAATAGCAAGTTGTGACATGGTTTAATGTAATTCATGGTAAATCAATACACAATATTTCACCCTTGATGCACAAATTGCCGTGCATCTTACACAACTTTGGATTTGTTCGCCACGAAAATTCAAATTTATTTCAGTCAAACATGATATAGTGGTCATTTCGATAGACTCGTTTTTAATGTGCCATTATATATTTCATATCTATATAATGGTCAAATAGCAATAATGGACAGCATTTTGTTGTCCCTTACATGTTGTTTATAAAGAGGTACTATATATATATTTGTCTGACAATGTGTCTTTTATTATCATCCAATGGAAAGAAAAGAACAGGATATGTGAAAAATTGGACAGCTCCACCAATGCAAAACAGTTATTGTTAATTACTATTATTATTATTATTATTATTATTATTTTTTATTTTTTTTAAAGCATAGATCAGGCAGAATCCTTCTTCGATCCCCAAAATCACGATCCTGATTTGTGGGATGAAAATTCACTATATTGTGTCTGTCCTGCTGCTTTGAACACGGCAACACTCCCTAGTACGTCATCAGGAAGTGAGTTTGACCCACTCTGCTCAGCTAGCCTTTCTTTATCCTGTCGTACAAATGTAAACTTACAGGGTACGCAATACCAAACCTGCAACATCCGAACAAAAAGGTCCAAACAGTCAATATCCAAAGAGATCGAGAGGATTTTGAGAAGAGAAGTCGTGGACAATGACATAAAAACTCATAATCTAGAAAAGGTAGGTTACTCATAAAATGTATTCACGATCTGTTTTAGTAATGATCATTTCATACTTTTTTTTGCTGTAGTTGTTAGCTATAACCAACGTTTGTTCTCCATGCAAAGAATCGCTTTCTTTCCTATATTAGCAGCATAAATAAATATTTGCAAACGTTCAGTAAAAGTGAACAAAGTGAATATTTTGGTCATGTTATTTACGCACTTCTTTACTTTTAAGTTATTTATATGTAATACTTGCTTACTTACCTGGCATAATCATAGATCAGTAACCGTCAGGAAAATCTGTTATTTATACAGCCTATGTTGTATTTTAAGTGTCATTTCCACATCAATAATAATAATAATAATAATAATAACAATAGTGTATACTAGTAATCCTAACAACACCTTATATCAATTGGTGTTTTTAATCGATGTGATATTAATTTGTGTCGACACATAAATGATGAACAACTTATATGGTCACAAGCAACAAATTATTTTAACTTTGCAATTTATTTATGATATTTTGTTTTGTTTTTTCTACAATTAGCATCTTTTTTTATCAACTGTTTGACTGATTATATTACGGATGTAACGTGGAGAATATTGAAGTCTGTGAAGAAGAAGGAGTGGCACTGGCGATTTATATTCCCTTTTATACGGCAATCACTGTACACACACACCTTTCATATAAACATTTGCCAGACGATATCAATTTTATGTCAGCACGTTCAATAATGTTGAGTAGTGTTTTGAAAAACGCCAAACGTTTTAATTTTTACTATGGACTTAGAGCACATGCAACAATCCCGGAGTAAGTTCCTTTGTCAGAATCGTGATGCAATGTGCGTTGAACTTCATTTAGCTTAAGATATGTACTACATATTGATATAGGAACGAAATACTTCTTTTTGGATATATTAGTAAGGTTCAGAGGGAAACTCTAAATCTTTCGTATAAAATATTAGCAATTTATCATTCGGCATGCTCCCAAATTGAAATAAAACTCTCGATATTTTCAAAACGGAGACAACTATGCATTTCCAGGAGGTTTCAAGAAAACGTCCAGTTGAATATGAATAATTATTATGAAATAAAATTTGCTAGTAGGTCACAGGCAACCTATTATTTCATGAGCTACGAAACCAGCCTATATGTGGTAGTGTATGAAATGCCGTGTTGAAAAGAACGAAGGTCGCTGATTGACTGAAAATATTTACTCGAAAAAGAAACAAGCGACTTTATTTTTCAGAAGAAGGCTGCGTATGTGTACATTGCACGCATTGGTAGGCTTGCACCTAACACCATTTTTTTATTATCGCTGTCGCCACACAGGTACTACTGAATGTAAAGTGGGTGATCTCACCGGTCTGTATTTTTATAGTGGGCTCCAACAAGGGATTTTATTTTTTTAAAGGGACATTTTGATAGATCATTCACAAGATGTAAGCGTGTTTTGCCGATGTTACAATGAAAGTATAGAAATTTGGCCAAATATTAACGGGACGGTATATGTGAATTCAATGAGTTGTCTGTCCCCATATAGCGTACAATAAAACGTAATGTCTGGTGTTACCTACATGCCTTGTAATACGAATGTTGTAAATGAAAACAAACTTGTGTTATGCTTGCTGCTTTTCAACTCAAGAATGGGCATAGCCCTCGTTACATTCATATTCCTGTCTAGAATATTTTTATTTGATATTTTGGGGTGAAACCAAAACTAAATGAATTGGCTTAAATCGGGTGTTTGAGAGGAAATAGGACGCAATCATGACATTAAAACGAACACATTTCTATTAGAATGCATGGTCTACCCTGTTGCATATACATGAGCCGAACCAATGATGACCCATCATATCATTCTATTTTTTTACAGAGATCAGTTATTGATATTACATTAGAGGAGGCATTAGAAAAATGCACACGTTTCTTCGCCACCAACTGTACCACCGCCTTGTTTGAAGACAGGCTGCCTAACAGTAATCACAACTCTATGAACAGTTTTATTACAAATTGTGCTCTGGATTATACGGTATGTGTTACTATTGAATATGTCATTTAAAAAAAAATATACGTTTCAAAGAGTATGCTATCATGTTTGCTTCTATGATCTAAGCCACATGTTGCGTTTAAAAGGAACTCCCAAATGTTATGAAAGTATTCAATATATATATATATATATATATATATATATATATATATATATATATATATATATATATATATATATATATATATATATATTTCCCACATTTAGGAGAGAATAATAAAGATGAAGAAGAAAAAAATCAGAAGAAGTTCTATCATAACGAATATATCACAAACATATTAAACGGTTGCTAAATATGTATGTCAAATTGCAAGGAATATTCAATGTTATATATGCCAACTATAGCAGCCTGGTCAAATGCAATTGGTGCCGCCTTTAAAACTGATAACGGTGAAAGATAATGTTATCAACACATCTTAGTGATGGTAATGTGTAAGATGCTAACACAATTTCTTTCTGACGTATCAAACTTGAGAAAGTCTTGTACTGTAAACCATAAAAGCACATACACATATGTGATTATTATACTTATATTATTTGCGCGATAGTTTTCTACGTAAACATACTCTGCTCTTCATAAATCTAAATACTGTATAATCACAAACATTCTCTGAGGATTTAGATTCTTAGTTGTGGGTAAAGAATGTTCACAACAGTAAATCCCCAAAGACCTCACGAAATGTTGTCCTCACAACGTCGCCAGTTTCCTCCACAACCATAACATTGAATCCCACAAATATTTCTGATTTAACTGTATCAAAACAAATGCAAAGAGTGACACATTATACAGTTCTATTTGATATTGATGGCACAGATTGTGATCAACTGCACCTAATATCTAATCGGAATCAAACTGTTTTTGCATGACGTTAGTGCCAATAAAATGTATAGTTTGATGTACCATTTAATACAGCCCGTATCGAAAACCTGTCTATGAACATACCATCTTTAAATGATGTAATAAACTCCATGCTGATTTGAGAAGGAATGCTAATGACACTTGCACATAATTTAGTACACAGGGGACATGTCACTGGCCAGTCTTCACTGTGAGACTTACAGGTCTGTAGTTGACGAAGAAATTGGAAGAAACAGTACATTCAGGGAGGCCAATCCCGATGTTGTTGAGTCCTTTCGTGCAATGGCATGCATTAACGACTGCAATAATCATGGTGATTGTGTGAACGGTACGTGGTTCAATTCTATTCATTTATTTAAGTTATCACATTTTATTAAATGTAATAATGTCATTTGTTAACGTCATTCCTTCGTATGAGTTTTCGTTTTTTATAGTTTGAAACATTGTTTACTATATTAAGAGTGTAATACACTTTGAATTGAAACTTTATCCCCGAAGAGATAAAGCTCTTTCTTTCTCTCTTTCAAGATTTCTTCGACGAAACTTCAGTCCATATTTATCATCGTATTTGTCTTATTTTCATTTCCAAAGAATGTTTCTGCAATTCATTGAAAAACTTTACTTTTATCTTAGCAGAGTATCATATGTATAATTATATTTTAATAGATAAACAAGCACATACACCCTACACTCCACCACACACACACACACACACACACACACACACACACACACACATATATATATATATATATATATATATATATATATATATATATATACCGCCCCATTTTAGGTTTCAAGATTATCTTATACTTATATTACACAATCTAACATTTAGCGAAGACATTATTTTAATCCATGATTTATTGTAACATAGTTATGAGATTATAAAAGCCTGATTAATATAAGCATTGGAAAAGGAGTCATTTAAGTAAAAATAAAAAATAAAAAAATATTGCAGGGAACCGTATCAGGTACAACTTATAGTATATCTTGAGTTCTAATTTAAATAATGCACTGTTTACATGTTTGTTGTTTATTGCAGGATCATGCATTTGTCAAGCCTCATACATTGAGGAGGATTGTTCCGTGTCCTTAAGCAACTATCCTGCAGTGGAAGATACGTACGCTGGTGGTCTGTGTCAGAAAGATAAGGATGATCGCTGCGGAGAAATTCCAATATACGGATCTCGTTTTGTTAAGGGCATTACCAAACAAAAGCTTGAGATATTTAATGTAAGCATCAAGGTTCCATATTCAAGATTTACTCCTTAAACATTAATAATTCTAAACAGACAGTCCCGTGATTATAATTTTGGCGACATTTTCATTTTAACTTTTGTTCATAGGAAGAACTGCTTCCAATCTACTGCTTTCATTTTATTAATAAATTAAAAGTCTAGCCCTCAAGTACACAATGGTTGACACATTCAAATTTAACTTTGAAATTCCTTTGTTTATTTGCAAATAAGGACATTTACTTTAAAATTGTTACGATATTATAGGTCTAGGCATTATGGAACTACAAGGTAAATGTTTGTGAAATATTAAAACTTTCAAAGACCTTGACCCCAGTAATAAAGGCAACGGAATTTCCTTTCGTTCAATCTGAATTTAGCCGTGTTTGAGTAAAGTTGATTGAGTACAGTTGCTCCTTATGATTGTATTGACTGTTGGGTAATAGCGAGTACCTGACACAATGAGTGACCGGTGAAACATAACACGTGATATATTACTAGTCACTGTTAATTGGCTATATAGGGACGAAAGCTGACATTTATTCACTACAGGGCATGAACGACCAATATATGTTGTGTTATTACTTCTTGTTTAAAACGTGTAGGTAACTTATTTACACCCACCTGGCCAGTCACAGTCCATGACCTACCTATCCACTTTATAACGCCCGACTGGTCCTAAAACAACCTGCATTCAGTAAAAGTTTAACAAAACGAATCGTTAAGATTAATTGAAAACTTCAAAGGTCAAGGTTAAGTAAATAGAAAATAATTTTCCATTTTTATCATATAAGTTCAAAATTTGATCACCTGATATTGCAATCAAATAATTAAAATATAGCATCAGCATAAACAAGCAGCAGGTGTCCGATAAAAACACTAAATAGTTTTTCTTCTAATACATCCACGTATTTGTATGCTGGATAATTTCTGACTTCCGTATTTTCAGCCTATCGCATTTTGATAACTATTTCAAGAAAATTTAATTAAATATACACGCTAAATGTATCTGTATGTTTAACACATAATACATCCCTTTTAAAAACTCTTCCAGATTTATCTCAATGGAACCAAAATCATTGAAAAACCAAGCATACAAGTAATTCCCATTCTAAACCCCTTCGAGGCGCAGATGAATATGCCTTGCCACAAGAGAAGTGAACGATCAACAGACTCCACGAACAGTTCCGTACCATTTGTCACAGGAACACGAGTGTCCTTGACGAATGATGGTACAAACTACGGCCCTGAAAAATCCTACTACATTCTTGACTCCAAATGCCAGGGTTTTTTAATCGTACGGATGGGTACACGTTTTACCTCCTGGTATATATATATATATATATATATATATATATATATATATATATATATATATATAAACATATGTAGATAGATGAATAAGGAACGAAGTACATTAGTATAATACGAAATATATAAAAGCGCCAGAAAGCTTATGTGTGTTAGTAAAAAGACTTACTAGATATGATTCCGTGTTCACCATTTCAGGTGTTATTAAAATTATTCCATGATGTAAAGCTTTAAATGGAAAAATGCCGTTAATAGAATGAGTAAAGGTTTTGGATAATCAGTTAACATTTTAAAAATCAAACTGAAAATCTTTAACAAATTGAGCAGAAGAATGGTAACATGCTTAATCTTTGTTATTTAATGACAGGATGGCACCTGTTTTATAAATGGTGCGTGCTACAGTGAAAGGGAACAAGATTCACTTGACAGATGCAAGCGATGTCAGCCTACAATCAATCGCTTCTCTTGGACTTATGGTAAATAGTTACAGTTTTATATAAGAGATTTAAGACAAAATCTGTCTTGAGCATGGCACGACGTATAGTGTAATCTCATTTTAATAAGACTATTGAACAAAAGTGCAGAAATATTTATAGATTGTTTCATCAGATATGACAGGATACAATTTTGATCATAGGAAATAACTAGGGAACCTACTAGCCAATGCAGAGCTAATCTTCAGTTTTACTACTTAACATTGGAATTAACAGCAGTTTCTACGTACGAAAAGCACATATTTTAGAACATCAAAATGTTTTGAAGTGGAAAATTGGGATATTATATGTCGGGTCATTTTTTATAGAATTAAGTAATCATGGTTGGGTATTTATCTGAGTATAGATGTTTACCTAATCACTTTCAAAGTTTAACAGAAAGTATTTCTGACTTTAGTTACTTTATGTTTGTTGTCAAAGCAGCGGACTCCATCAACACAGCATTCAATTTTAGGTTGCTTGTAGTTTTCTTGCATTAGCCTCTTCACACTGCGCAAGACAACCTAGCGCCATCTTTGCTAGCCAATGATCGTCGATCAACATCAATCATCGACGTGGAACTAAGCGTATCAACTTCCCTTGGCAAGCGAAGATGATCTAGTCCGTATCAAATCACAACACAAGATTGAATGAGAGTGATCAGTAAATATAGTCTACTTTGTGTGTTAGCATTCATTATGTTTGCTTGCTTTCTGTGCATTTCGATCTTTTCTCCAAAAAGTCGAATGCATTCTTAGTGAGATCCGCTGCTCTTATGTCATAAAACCTTAACTCTAAATAACAGTTGATCGAAAGCACGATGTCAAGCAATAATGCAATACTTTATGAATGCACATTTTATCTCAAACCCTGCCATATACTTTGTTTGTCAAGAGCGGTGAGTGTTTGGGTGCAGAAAGGTCTTGCGACTGCAATATTTGAACTTCTAGTCGAGTCACGCGGTGGGGGTGTTGAGAGGGCGGATGGGGTAGGGTGATGTTTTTGTTGTTTATATGTTGTCAGGAGTTGATACAGGCAAAGGTTGAAAGAAAAGTGCTGGGAACCGAAAGTAGGTCCCACAATTTACTGACCTGTGTAAAAAGAAAATTGTAGATCAGTATCACGTGACCGTTTACAGCCAATAACATGGCCGAAAACACAGTCAATTCATAACTATTGAAATTATACATCTATCTGGTAAAGAATAAGCAGGTCACAAAAACGGTAAACAACTTTGCAACTAGACTTATGTTACTCTTGTCAGTATTAGTAATATTTAGTTTAAAATATTTGATTTACAAGTTAGTGTGACTCTTTCTGACCAATACAAATAATAAGTATATATCCTCTACGGTGCACTATTCTTAATAATGATCATAAACACTCTGTATTTTGGCGGGTCACTTTTGACAGATTTACTATTTGTAGTATATATATATATATATATATATATATATATATATATATATATATATATATATATATATATATATATATATAAATGGGTTGTACATCACATGAACTCATTAGTGCATGTTTTCCATATGAGGTTAGAGTTGCTGTGGCTCTTTGAGCTGACTACTCATGAATGAACTATATTTGAACAGTAGTTATAGCGACTGTTACTACAAGGATGCACAATGTATACTACTCCTACTGAATTCATCTGGTTTTTCAGGGTGGAAAATTATAATAGCTTTAGAAACTTATTTTAAAATAAATGCTTGAACAGTTTGAAAAATAAAATGCTCTTGAGTTAATATCCCTATATTATAGCATTCACAGTTTCAAAATTTAGAAAATAATGTATTATTGTTTGTATGGCGTTTATCCATTGTCACATCACTTGAAATGACCTATACCTCCAAGACTACCTTTACCATAACGACTTACAACATATACACTATAGCCATAGTGGAAGAAAAAAACTAGCTTGACCGCACCAATAAAAACGATCAGTATATGGCAATGATTAAATAATAAGATCATATTTAAAACAGCATTATACATATGAATGTCAAGTCTTATTTTGTGGCAATCTAGTGGTAGTAAGAAATATCTGATTTATTGAACAGTTTTGCTTCGTGTATTTTTATATCATTACATCTTTGATATTTCTATTAGATTTTGTAAATCCATTTATTTTTTTATATTAGATGTTTGATACCATTTCCTTAAATCACGCATCATAATGTGATATAAAAACAATTGTCTGATGTATCTCACATACTTTCATTTAGGTTACTATGCTGTTATTTGTTAACAAGAAAACAGAGCCTTTCTCAGCCTGTGGTTAGAGGAGAATTTGTTTTATAACATGAAATTATCACATACATTGATTAATTTCAGACTTTGTTGACTGAAACATGCTAAAGATGTATCAGGAAAAAGTGCCTGAAATTGACAAGCATGCGAAAGGATATTCCAGCTAAAATGTTGTGAAAAACAACTTCACTTTTAAATAATTTAGACTGAGACAATGTTCAATACAACTTATATTAATTGGGTAGATCTGAGATGAAAATTATTAATGACGCCGTAAAAGATAGCTCTGTATAGATGTGAAATAGTCTTCGTAGTTTTAAATTTATATTATACACGAATATAATTTTAGATACAAGAAGACTCGTGATAATTGTTGGAAAAGGCCGTTTCACAGTATACTTTATAAATATAAACAAAAATCATAGACTAAGATACGGCTATTTTCCGAGGCAAATATCCACCCTATATAAAACTTAGATATTACTTCTGTACAATAGCGGCATAATGAGAAAGAATACAAAAACAAACACCCCACCCCCCAAAAAACATTGAGTTTGGTAAAAAGTTGACCTTCGTCATGGATTCAGTCATTCAGTACTATGTGTATGCTATCTACAATACAGGATGAGTCTACAACTAGCAGTAAAGAAAAGCTACATAATACTTACATCACAGAATAAATGATTATGAGCAATTTGATAGAAGCACGATATGTGAACATTTTCTAGGGGGATTAATCACGCATTTCAATACCTAACATAAAATCTGGCTATAAACACTCATAGTAGAAACAAAAATAGTGGGTTCAGTGAGTAGGCAATAGTCTATCGAAATGCACGCAGGTTAACAACATGAGTGATAATATTGTTTTTGACTAACAATTAAGAACTTTAACATAAATATACAGCAGTACTTAACAGATGGAATATTACAGGCGTCTATATATATATATATATATATATATATATATATATATATATATATATATATCTTTACAGAATTTACACGCAGCAACGATCCTCTGATCGTAAAGGATATGACGCCTATACTGATTTATGTCTGCATCGTAACACTCGTGATTGTGTTGGTGATTGTAACAATAACTGTCATCAAGTGTTGCTTCAAAAAAGAGAAACGGTAAATATTCATACTTACACCCACACATAGACACACCCATATATATATATATATATATATATATATATATATATATAAATGTGTGTGTGCGTGTGTGTGTGTGTGTTTGTTTAAAGTGTGTGTAAATTTTAGGAGTCGTATATGACTTGCGAGTTATGTAATATTTATACATTCCATGATAAATGCTTTAAAAATGCATTTGATTTTATAGAATAAAAATTTGAATATTGTATCAGCCATTTTATTTTCTTCAATTACTACATACATGCAAATTATACGTTTCATTGTACTAGCAGTAAGCATTTTTATCCATCACATTCAATTACTACATTTATGTTTTTGAACTGTATTATCAATAACATTTTCCCTTAGCTTTGTAATTTAGGATAGCACGAATTTTACCTTTTCAGAATCGCTGGACATTTTGAAATTAACGTCACAGTACCGACAACTGGCCCGAAGAAATTCGACAAGACTTTGCTGTTTTGCAGTCAGCAGAGCCTGCGGGATAATGGAATCGATGCAAAGGGAAAGAAAGACGAATTCCATAATGCTACTGGGAATAATAGACCAGGAACTCCAGGATCTCTATCCTTTCAGAAGATTTTCCTAGAAATGGAATTGCCTGAAAACTAACTGTAATGTGTATCGTGACATCCCAATTCAATACTAAAAACAGCTTTACTTAAAGTTACGTTTACATTTGACAAAACTATAACTAACACGTTTCAGATGTCCTGTTCTAACAACATAAAATAATAGCAAAGAACTCTAGCGCAAAGAGCAGCAGATATAACAACGGTGCGCAGAAAAAGTTGTTAATATGTATAGCATTGATTTGGGTATAGAGTTTTACATATTTGATACATTTTCTTTTCTTTTAAATTTGCTTTTTAAAATCTCATTAAGAGGAAAAGCTATTATGATAAAATATCTTCACAAATTTAGCATTTTGTCCCAAAGTAATATTCTTCATGGAATCAAGGATAATATTTTGAAATGTCTCTCTTTTTGTGAAAGCTTTCTAGAAGCTGTTTGATCTGTGGAAAAAAAGATAGTCTAGTCGCTGCTAATATCAAATGTCACTGTCACTGGTGTAGAAGAACAGTCTGGCGTTGACAAGACAATCGCTTATGTATGATTGCTTTGATAGCTTGTTACAAATAACTGTAGCGTTATGTTGAGAATATGAAATACGCCAATGTTATAAACCATAGGAAATAAATGAGTACTAAATTGCCACGGACAAGTGATTCTTTCAATATCAACTTTTCCATTAAAAAACAATGGATTTTCTACACAAAATACAGACAAGAGTATTTCATTTCCATGACAATTCTTGTTTAAATCAGGGAAAAAGTATTTGAGTTTGCAACGACTTCATACATACGTGCCACTTATGCAACTATCTGCAGCTTGGCGGTGCTGGAATCTCCGTTAACTGAAATGCACAACTTCAGAGATTTTATACTTTCGATAGGCACATTTTCTTGTATGAGTACACTATCCTGTTGACGTTTGTTTAATTATCAATAAACTGACGCTTGACTGTATGATATATTTATGTGAAAAGAGCAAACTATATATCAACGGTGCGCAGCAAAAGTATATGGAATCGATTTTGGGTATGGAAATTGAATATTTTAGTTGGTAATATTGTTATATTGTCACATATGAATATTATTGATTGTTGCAGCTTTATTACATTGTCTCTTCTTTTAACACGCCTCTAAACTATCCTGTAGAGGAAAAGCTATTATGATAAGATGTCTTAATTAATTTGTAGTGTCTAACAAAAAGCAATATTATTGATGAAATGAGAGGGAATATTTTGAAATGTCTCTCCTCTGTGAAAGCCCTCTAGAAGCCGTTTAATCTTTGAAAAAAAAGAAATGAGAGAGCAACGTATGAAATTATATCTGACAAGAATCAAAATGATAAGGACTTATCTCTGAGTAATGTATGAAATTATATCTGACAAGAATAAAAATAATAAAGATTTATCTCTGATGATAAGACGTTGCATCTATGTTTTCCAACCGTCTTTAAAGAAAACAAAGCATATATAAGACGGCACAGATTGTGGGTGACTTCATGCGGTATCACCCTTCGCAAAATTGTACACTGGCTCTTTGTTTTAGAACGTTAGCTTTAATGAGGGTGTGTTTTGCAAAGATTTTGCATTTGTAATAGATTTGTATGCATTTTATATTTTGTGTGTGGAACCATATAATTTCTTGACTGTTTACATTATCAGTTTTTATATTTTTGTTCTCCCAAAAAGTAATTAAGAGTTGACAATCGCTAAAATCAAATTATCTGTCGCATTTTGGACATAGTACTCTAATGAAATTGCTATTATGAAAATTACTTTTGTATCTTGCTCTTTCTCTATATTGATACTATCTTTTTGTTCCTTTTTGTTCCTACTTTAGTTACGGTGTATATTAAAGTCAAATCGACTAACAAGCTCGCATTATTTCCTTAAATGGTAAAGTTTGATAATTCGAGAATATCTAAACTTGTTGATATTCTTTTTCGAATTTGTATCTGGTGTATATTAAAACCTTAAGAAATATTGGATGCGACAAGTTTGTTCAAAAGCTATATTTTGGTTCCAAGCGAGTTCATTGCAGACGGAAAGGTACCACGACAGGTTTCGTCATCGTGTTGGATTCCTGCAGATTTTATATGTGCGATTTCTATAGAGCGGATTGAATCAATGAATGGCTAAGCTCAAATATAAAGCAGAGGAAACTACAACCACTCAATATACTGAGTGCAATAACCAAAATACCAAAACAAGATCATACGTTTCGTTGTACAGTTAGTACGAATATTTATCAAACGAAGACGTATCAATAAGAGATTCCTAAAAGAGGAAAACGAGTATTCTAAAAACATGAATGTGTAATTATAAGAAAAAGCCATGTAGGAAATGAAACATAGGAATAAACTGTATAAGTGTAATTTGGAATTAATCTACACAATTTATTTATTGGCTTGAGGAGCGGTTTTAACTCTAAAATAGTTTGTGCGCATTTCATCAATAAAAAATTCATATTTTGTATTTATTACCAATAATTTTGTTTTTTAATTGTTATAATGTACTTCTCTTATAACGATTTTGGTTACTTTCTTGTTTTTTTATACCTTTTTACCTAATATATGTTTTTTATCATTAGACGGAACACCCGAAAGCAAAGTATTACTGTTCAACATCCTAATTGGAACGGAAAATAGCTGCTAATGTTGAATGTCGCTGGTATAGAAGAACACTCTGGCGTTAACAAGTAAATCATTTATTTACGATTGTTTGTAAAGGCCTGTAAAGTGATAGGGTAATCTATTAAATCATATCTGCCAAGAATAAAATGAAAAAAAGAAATATAACAAAATTCAGGACATTGATTCTACTCGATATAGATGCTGATCACCTCATATGGCTTAATTACAATCTGAGTATAAAATGACATATCCTGCAAATTTAATGAAGTGATGCTTTATTTCTTAAATTTAAGCTTTACATCTATATTTTCCAACTTTCTTTTAAAAAAGAAAACATTAATAAGCTGGCGAGAAATGTGGGTGACGTCAAGTGGTATCACCCTATGCATAATTATACATTAACAAGCTCTTTGTTTTTGAAGTTTTCCTTATATTATCGTGTGTTTTTCGTTGATTTTGCTTTTGAAATAGATTATTTTGTATTTTATATATTGTGTGTGGAATCATATATTAGTATTCCTATTTTATCTGTAGCTTTATTTTTCCTTGACTACTTATATTATATGGGTTGACATTTTTTCCTCCAAAACTAATTAGACAATCACTGAAATGAAATTGCAAGTCACATTTTGGACATAAGATCTTAATCAAAATGCTGTTATAAAGTTTCCTTTGTTGTTTACTATTTCCCTATATTGATCCTATATCGTTGTCCCTTTTCCATCCAACTTTGGTCATGGCGTATGTTAAAGTCTAATCAATTTGTAAGTTCGCAATATGTCTTTAAATAACATAATCTGAATATTAGAAAATATCAAAACATTTTTATATCCTATTTTTAATTTGGCCACAGCAGTGGATTGATGCAGATTCTATATTTGTGATTTCTACACAGCGGATTGAATAGATGATTGATGAAGCTCAAACTAAAAGGAAAGGAATCTACAAGCACTCAATATACTGAGTGGAATAAACGAAACACGAAAAAAGGCCATTGTAGGTTTCTTTGTACAGTCAGTAAACATGCTTGTCCGTCACTAAAAGCATTTTCCAATGAATTCTCATACACTAGTTTTATAAACAAGAATGAGTAATTCTATAAAACCAAACCAGAACATAAATCAAAGTTAAAGCATTATCGGACTGTAATTTGGAGCTTATCTACTCAACTTAGTTTTCTTCTGATGCAAACTTTTTTGACTCTATTGTACTTTGTGTATATTTCAAAAATATACATTTCATATTTATATATTTTATATATAGATATGTATTGCTTTTGAAGTGTTACATCGTAATTTTCTTATACTGCTTTAAGTTACCTTTTTTCTATTTTAACGCAATCTGTTTTTATTTATCATTAGACGGAACGCCTGAGTACGAAGTGTTATAGCTCAGCATCCTAATTCGAAAGGAAAATAACTGCTAATGTTAGTAGCTTTTCCATAACAATTCGATTTTCTTTCGAAAATACAGACAAGAGTAATTTACTAACTGTTCTAGATTAGATCAAAAGATGCCATGTCAATTCTTTTTTAAACAAGATAAAATTATTTTAATTAGTAACGACTTCATAAAACTTGCAACGTACCCAACCCTCCGCATCTTGCTTGAGCTGTAACATCCATTATTTAATAAGCACAACTTCAGTGTTTTTTGTACTGACAATTGGCACAGTTAATTTCCTTTTATGAATACTCTTCATGTAAACGTTTGTTTTCTTATGTTCTCTGATGTTTGACTGTATAATATATTTCTTGTCATTTGAATTTCATGGGTAAACTTGTAATAAACTTAAGCCATCTGACTTCATTTATGTTTGTAACCCTATTATATTTGACTATTTATTTTATTTAAACTTCACGTATAGCAATAATTGTAAATATTGCAACGACAGTATATATATATATATATATATATATATATATATATATATATATATATAT
Source organism: Margaritifera margaritifera (assembly GCA_029931535.1). Classification (NCBI taxonomy): domain Eukaryota; kingdom Metazoa; phylum Mollusca; class Bivalvia; order Unionida; family Margaritiferidae; genus Margaritifera; species Margaritifera margaritifera. Next base: position 2,363,829 of record JAQPZY010001427.1, on the reverse strand, counting down.
ATATATATTGGCTTAAAGGTATATTGTTATTATGTTCTGCCTATTGATACAACTCGCGATTTCCTCTTTCATTCGATACACCCTTATTGCACTATCTACCCACATATAAATAACGGTCTATTATACGTCTGTCTCTCTACTCTTTTCTCTATGTATATCTCTGTCTGTCTGTCTGTCTCTCGCTATATATATATATATATATATATATATATATATATATATATATATATATATATATATATAAAGAGAGAGAAAGTGAGATAGACATATAGACATACAGAGAGGGAGGGAGAGAGAGAGAGAGATAAATATTACTCAGCTATCATATAGTATTGTCCTACTTACTATACAATGCTCCCTCTACCCACTAGATAAGGTTGTATGCAGGCGTCCAAATATTACGGAAATCAAGTTGCTATACAGGCATAACGTTATTTCTCAACCACATAACTTATTCATTTTTGTTAAAAGAATTACTTTAAGAACCTGGCATCTGCATACAAAACATACAGTGATGTGCTTATTCCTTAATTCCTCAATAAATAAGAGTGAATGGTTATATGGAACATGTTCAGGTATAGTCAAACCGTTTTTGATTAATTGCTTGATATACGCTTTCATTGTCTAGGGTTTTGATCTTTAGGAATCGAACGTATGCCCCCTATTTCGACATCTGTTTTTGTATTTAGCGTGCATTATATTCCTTTATTTCTTTCTTGAGTTTCTCTTAATGCCTTTTTTATATAAAATGTTTACAATGCTATGAAAGGAACAGATAGATACAATATAAGCTTAAAACATAACTCGAAGGTTGAAAGGTCTGTTCTTTCACACCCTTTACTGCTGATTAATCTAAATTGCAAACTAATTCAAGACGAATGAATAACAATGGCTAAAATCTCAATAAGTATCACGCAGAACGTTGAAGACCCTATCTCCCTGGCAGTAACTTTCAGGGTGTCATTTAGCAACAATTAGGAGAGAGATTTTGAAAGGTCACAACCTGCTGGACCGGAAATTTATTCAATGCACGGTTGCCTAAAAATAAAATAAAAAATGCTAAAGAAATAGGTTTTATGGAAACACATCGTCTCATATATAAATATATGATTTACAGGAAAAATAAAATAAATGGGATTCTTTTTGTAACATTTCTAGTTCAAATCACGATATTTATTAGGTTTCATCCATAAATATGAAACTACTATAGAGCTTTTTTGTATATTTGTTTCTGGATATTGATGCCTATTTTTTATGAATAAACTAGCTGATAAACAAAATGGTAGTTAGTACACTCTTCACATTCGACTCATTAAGAAATAATGGAATGCAGATACATTCATGAAAGCAAAAATATCGAATATTTGTGAGAATTAAATAGCAATGAACACATCCTTTCTATATGATGATTTTAGTATGCCATATATATATATATGTATATATATATATATATATATATATATATCTTGGATGGTCATTCCTTTACCTCATAGAATAATGCGCATGTTTGGATTATCAATAAAGAAGCATATCTGATACATGTGGAAAATGGGATATACAAATTACCAATTGTTATATTCTATAACGGGTATGCATTATTATACAGTTTGTTGTATACATTCCTGATGGAAAGTGCGTCTTTATTGTGCCGTTTTCTGAATAGCCTTCCACAGAGTACCCCCGCCCAACTCCAGTCCTCTCCTATTTTACACTGGATTTAATTGTCTTGTCGGAAATGCTTGTCTTCTTTCATAAAATAAGTACACTATATTGTATATGTACAGAAGAAAGAGAATACATATTCTCATAGTAAAATAAAAAACAGCATTAAAGCGGCTCTTCGGTCCAGATAAATATCTCTGTAAATATCATCGACATTTCTAGTGTGTGTTCTTTCTCATGATAGATAACATTGCAAATATAAAGTTAGGAAAAGTTAACTCCCACAGTACTTTGAGTCATGGCTAGTATTACTCTGCTTATGCTTTATGTTTTTGTAAATGACTAATACGTTTATGGGATTGTAAGGAAATATGTTCACGATCCATGAAGATACCTTGTTGTGCATGAGGTAGTAAATAGTAAATTGCAGACACATGTATGTAAAAGTTGCGGGGAATAATTTAGTTGCGTACTGGACGTATTAAGATTTGTTTTGTCTAATTAAATTTGTATGTAGGGGAACTTTTATGTTAGAACAACAGAAGTATGAAATACATCAACGAATCTAAAAAGACTATGAAAATAGATCAGTATTTAAAAAAGGGCTAAACATGCTGAAAACAATACGTAAATAGTTTACAATACGTAAACATATTTTAAGGCTGGACTAATAAACATAAGGAATAATATATGAAAGTGACATAATCACAATTTTGTTTTATACAGGGAAAGAATGGATTTTTTTTTTCGGGGGGGGGGGGGGGTTAGGATAAAAATCCCCAACCAAAAGAATACAACATGCTCATGATATTAGACAGTTGCCCAAAAAATAAGTTTGAGAACTTTAATAAAATTTGTGCCAATGTTACGCATTTGAATAATAACATTAAGTTCCTCAAATATGTCTTGAAATCATACAAATTCAATAGTGTGTGTGTGTAATTAGGTGTGACCCCGTTCTTGAAGAATGAAGTTGTATGTGACGTACATCGAAAAAGAAGACACAATGTTCATTCGGTTATTTTGTAGTAAAATCCATCATTACATTAGTTTGGGGACGATTAATAATTGGACAGTAATCATTGTAACAATCAAAGTCATATCCACTTTATTAGGTGCAACGTAATTGTGCGTATATAACTATATAATGCTCACTCATTAAACTTATTTTGCGCGACATTAACATATATTCGTCAAAAGGGCACGTGACTATGACAAATTGAAGAAAAAAAAACTATAGTTTATCACAAAGAACTCAGTTGTAAACTACAGGATACCTAATAAAGCAATTGATTAGTCAGAATATGATCTTTTTTTGACGAGAGCAACTGCTTTTATCGTGTATGAAATTGAATCGATAAGTTTTCAGAATAGCAATGAGAACAAGTAAACGAAATATCTTTCTTTATATTTAGTTTTGTTACTTTATTTCTACTGATTAGTCAATCCAGCAAGTCAGCACACAGACGAAAGATATATAGATATGTAGATAAGATCGCTAAATCAAAATGAAAAAAAAATAATAAAAAAATAAAAAAATTGGCATATAATCTCAGCTCTTGGTTCATTGATTTATTTAACTGCATACAGTGCTAAACTACTAATGTTATTTTTTATATGGTCTATACAATTGTTACATGACAAAACGCAGATAGGCAGCTACTGGTTTTCAATCTCTACAGTCCTGGGTTGATTGATGATGTTAATACGCGCAACTATCAGTGGTCGTCTCGCATGATCGACAGTTCCTCTCCCTATACTACGGTTGTCTTGACCCATAAGGCCGCCTTATTCCAGCTCCTTTACATCAAGGAAACGATTTTGGCACATCATCATGTCCTAGGCATTACGAAATAAAACTATTTTCGTCTTCTAATGATAAGTGGTAACAAATTACAGATGTGTTCATTTCTTGTAACAAGTACATGTCTACGTCCACCAGTTTATATAAATAGCTAGTAAAATAGCCCTGAAAAATGGAACGTTCTTTGAAAAGCCAAGTATTGCTTACCTTGAGTCAAAATAGTAAAAAAGTTCCAAAATTGAGTTTTACTTTAATTCTAACGACAGTACTCTTTGTGTAACATATCTAAACAAGTTAAGAGATTCAGGGGTTTATCTTGCACAATAGACACATCTTGTGAGGTTGTCATCATCAGCAACATCAAGTATGTTATTTTATATGAATAACATTTGCTCGCAGTACAGGAAGACAGGATAATCCCGTAGCAAAGCATTTTAATACAAACAACTTCTCTTCACGTGATTGTTAAATGATAGGGATTGAGAAATGTATAGTAAAAAATCGTATATCTTGGTAAATATGATCTCTACAACAGAAAGAATGTGACAAAAGTATCGCATACAAGATAAAATTGAAATGCGTAAGCTTGCAGGTCTAGCTCTGCCATAGTAAATTTGTAGATCCATTGCTAACATTAGAGATATGACGATTGAAAACTAGGCTCACCCCGAGATCAAACGGTATGTGCAGGAAATAGTTATTTATCATATTCTGTGGAGCAGTTTTTACATTCAAAATCCACTGTTAAAGGCAAACTCTCTAAGTTTCAATATATATATATATATATATATATATATATATATATATATATATATATATATATATATATATATATATATTCAAGTTAGAATAGTTTTTATTTAGTGAAATATATACCTAATGTAATGTAGTTATCTTAAAACAATATCATCAATGAATATTATATTGACTTTATTTTTAGTTTTTCCCAAGCACCGATAGAAAACTTTAAGTGACCCTTTTATGCTTCGAGTTCTATTCACTTTGTGTAGCGGAAATATACCGCACTCTTGAACAGTTCCTGATCGACACAAGTGTGGACCAAGATGAATCTTTTATTTCGACTTCTGAAGACCGCATCTAAGTCGGATTACGTGATTGCGGCACATCGCAATCATATTAATATGCAGTGTGCAAACAAGCGATACTCGGCACAGCTAATAAATTAATAATAATAATAACAACAACAATACTACTACTACTGCTACTAGTAATAACAATGACAACCAATAATCATTATTATACTAAATAAGTAAATACATGTCCTATTCATTATCAAAGATTACAAAATGACAAGTAGGATTTTTCATACTAGCGTGAATATTTATCCCGTCAGTGTCAACCTGTGTTATTTCTATGTAAAACTCTATGTGAAGCACACTCAGATTGCTTCATTTCTTAATACCGATGCATGTGAAATACTACAACCGATGATAATAATGCTGCTGATGATGACGACATTGATGATTATAGATACGATGACGAATATGATGGCAATCATTGAAGAAAATCATAATAAAACAGAATGCAAATAATCAGTTAAAAAACAAAGCAAACAATATATAATGTACTCACAATTCATTACTTTTGCAACTTTGATCTTAGATTTTTTTTTCTTCAAACGCCTTGATTTATACAATCAGTCTATAGTTAGTCTTGCCTCTTAAAACTTGTAAAGGACAATACAGGTACGGCTGATTCCAACGAAATTAACATTTTGTTCCACAAGATACCCTCCAGATAATTATATACATTTGTCTTCGTATCCATTGATGGCCGTGTGTATGCAAGAGGACATATTAGTACTACATTTATACAGAAGCCGTTGTGCGTGTGACCCAGATTAACGCACATGGTTTCCATTGTAAAAAGGAGGACAAATCAGCTCATTCACTGTGTCCCTGGGATGTATTCACTCGGCTCCCACATTATATCTAAATTCCGTAGACACACATTCAAGACCTATCCTTTACATATATAGTTTTATTTATAAAGGACGACACAATTACACCGTTGAAATGCGTTCGACTAGGTTTCTGTTCTTGTATTTTGATCTTTATTTATTTTCAAACGGACTATATGTGTAGTGGAATGATTCGAGTTGATATATTACTGTAGAATCAACCTATCCAAAACTTTAATAGCATGTGCTCACTGGTATACAAGCAATCATGAACCGTGTCTGACTCATTGAAGTAGATGATTGGCTCAGTTTTAATCCGAGCAGTGATAGAATAGCTATTTGAGATTTTTATTACCGATGTCTTTTATCCCCCATGACTTTACCCCGCAGCAAACGCGAGTGCAATGCAAACGATTACCCGACATGCACGCGCACGAGCATTTGCACCCCCATGTTTTTTTGCTTTTTTACCAATACGGGTATTACCCGCGACACCTCCTTTTCGCAAACGCGAGTGCAACTCGAACGATTGCCCCGCACACACAAACTCGTGCACGTGCAGGATTTTTATGCGTCTAAATCCGCACGATTTCCAAAACAAACCACGATGAAACGCCACTCGCGAGCGCACACATAGTAACCCGCGTGAGTTGTGGGCTCTCCGGAGAGCTTTTACTCCAATTTTACCGCATGCAAATGCGATCCAGATTTTGAGTCTGTGTCCCGGTTCCGTATCTGCGATCGGAGTCGTCAGCACGGTCTCAAACTCCGTCGTGTTAATGGTTGTATTTTCGATAGCGACCGAGTACAGCTTAGTAATATTCCTAAGCCTGCTTTGTGTCTCCACGAGAATTTCCAAATAGACACGTATTCATTCGTGCAGCCGCAATGAAATGATTTTTTCAGCTCGATATAGCCCGACAGCAAGTCTGAGTGGCATACCTATGATAGTTGCTGTAGTCGCGATTCCTGCCACACCCAGGTCAACGGTTGTTGCTGCGGCGAATCCATAAATTGCACCCGCTACCACACATAAGTGTTTTTATTTCGAGAGTAAAGCTGAGTTTTTAGCGATTTCATCTCGCAGCTGTTGTTCCACTATGATTATTTTCTCGTGACGGTATCTTTGAGGGTCCATCACATTTCCTCTATTAATATTATCACCACGAAGAATAATTTTTCGGCAGGCAGACCCTGTCCAGACCCATCATGTCTGGGCACAACATGCACACGCACTTGAAACCAATTAGTTTTCTTCACTCACACAACCGGCATGCAATCGTAGAAAAAAAATCGGGAAATATTAATGTCTCCGACGATTGCGCGTGCGTGAGAGGGCTCGTCACCTCGCTTAGAGTCTCCAAAGGTTTTCGTTTCGCCCAAAAACTGTTACACGGACAAGCGCGTCCTTGCTGAATATTAGTCGATTTTTTGTATTTGCCGTTTTTGTTAACGTAGACTCGACATATTGGTCGGAGAATTTTATCGCGGTTGATGTGTCGGTGTATATCGGTTCATTGTTGTAAAAATTATTCTGCTTGTTTTCACGCCCGACCGTGACGTAGCTTGCAGGGACCGGGCGTTAACCCCGTTTTCACGCTGATAATAGTCGACGAGTGGAACAAAATCACCGTTGATATTGGCACACTCTCCCAGCTGATCCAACATACCGTCATCACCTGCAACAAGTTCTGCAAGCGTCTCGTCCGCTATGTATACTGTTAGCGGCCCTCAAATACAAGTAACAAAGACGGTTCATTTCGCGTCATCATCAATATTTAGCCCAATTAATTTTATTCTTTTAAACTTCTTAATCTTGAATGAGGCTGCATTTGAAACAGTTAATAACTTGCCATAGCAATCTGACTTAAATACAAGATCTTTATAAGTTAGTAGTTCAACGTCAACATCAGGATCTTCCATTTACGGTTTTTGTGCTAATAATCGAATACCAAGAAACCCCCATGTGGTACTAAAGGCGTACACGATAAAGAAATACTATCCGGATCTATCAACAACAGGTCTAAATTTGACACTGGGATGAAAACCAATAATACTTGAATTTGCAGTAAATAATACAGATTTTTTCTGCCATCAATATATTTTCGTGACAATCAGGTGTTACCAACAAAGATCTTGATACAACTTTATCGCTTGCTGATTTTTACATTCATGTATTGTTTTGTCGCAGCGTAAGTATCGTCGATGGGTTCTTGCATCCGTTGGATTAGATTTCCGTTCATAAGACCTCCGCTCATTTAATCGCCGGCCTTTTGAACTTTCGACACACCAGAGCCTCTGATTCTCTCGTGTTCAATGATCTCAGCCAGGTTTTTCGCAATGGCGCCTCGCGGTTTCTAAACAACATCGCTGATGTCCACGGTAGACGTTTGCAGTTTTCCAGTTCGATCTTGAAAATTACAAGTTCGTTCGAGTCGATGCCAAAAGCAACCCGGTTGCTCAATTCAGCCAAAATAAGTTTTGATAACATACCTGGTCAGATCCGCATCGACGCCCGTAAATGTCAGCAGGCATTTTTTATACTAGCAAGCGTAGTTTCTAATTTACCTTGTCTTCGACAACATAAAATTGACAAGTGCTTGCGGGGTTAGTGAACGCTTGAGTGCACATTTAGCTTCAACGGCTCGATGTCCACATATTGGGCCATCCACACGAGTTTCCAACTGTAGCGTTTCAAAAAACAATGGTAGGTAACTCTGTCATTTATGTAAATAATCAACAATATCACGTGGTGGTGCAGGCCCGAAAGAGCCAAAATATAAAAGATGTCGAGGTGTCACCGTGTATGCAACCATATGAGTTCCAGGTCCTGTTGACGAGAACTATAAGTTCCACCATCTGTCTTTCCCATACCCATTCCGCATGCAGTTGCAATGGCCCCGAACGCAGCCCCTTTCACAACCTCGGGAGTCGCAGACGCCAACAGCGCTGGAAAAAACGCGACAAAAGGATATATTCCACCGCTCTTTTACGTTTGATCACCTCCACCTAGGACAACTTGAATATTATCGAGGAATTCTTTTATTTTTTTTGGCCGTCTTGAGCTGATCAAGATTCCGTTTGGGTTAGCCACATGGGGACAATTCCGGTCAGGTTTGTCGGAGAAAGTTTCAGTGTGACCTCACAATCATTTCGTATTGCGCTGTTTATATACGCAAGCTGGTTTGGGCTAAGACCAACCTTAACTTCGTGGTATGTTGTTGCTTTTGATGGAAGGGCAAGCACCTTTGGTTGTCGAAGCACCAATCCTCGTAGTCGATTTCGATTTGATTGAACCGTCTGCGATCCCAGATTTTTTAACCGATCCACAGCGGCGCTTTTGATGCTGTCAATTACTCGCATTGCAACATGTCGAGCGATCGGTGCAGCGCGCGGGGCCAGGCCCGCAAGAACGACATCGCCAAGGGCATTTCCATAATATATCGCTTAAACGGGTTTTCTCGCGTTGATGACACGCACAGGTGTCACACGTACACGTACGACCGTTATTGTATACATTAAATGTCAGGTCGATCTATAATGTACAGTTGCATCATCAGAGTCTCCCCGCTGAGGTACATTACATGCCCGTCCTGGTCCACGAGGGAAAAACGAGGGTGCATTACCTGGAGATTATTACTTGGAAGATACACGGGCGCCGCGGAAGTAGTCGATATGAGGTCACCCGGGAGCGCATTTGGGGAGAACTCGAACAATATATATAACAATATATAACCCTGCAATGGGATACATGATAAACCTGAAAGCTCCGCTCTGTAACTGCCACTGATGGCGTCACGGTTTAGATTAACCTGAATCGTCGAGGTGATCCTGACAATGCATGGCGCGATATTATAACTGGTACCGGCGGGTCCTGCGCGCATAATTCGGTCATCCGCAGGAATCTAATTTTTGTCATCAGGCCAACCAGGGACCGTTCTCAAAGACGACTGTCCGAGGTCAACCGCATACTGTGGAGATTCAATAGAGATGGCAAACCTGAGTGTGGGCTCCTGTTCGCGTATAAATAGTTTAGAGTCTTTGCTGGTCACCAATGTAATTCTCCGTCGGATTTCATCATTCATTATTTCAATCTCGTACGCGCCAATGGAAAGTCCAATAACATTGCAGCTGGCACCACAGTATGACAAAAAAAAAAAAAAAAAAAAAAAAAATCAAGGCAGTTATTCGCTTCAAGGCCCCGATCTAATATAAGTCCACCGGCGATAAACGCGCAACGATGCTAGTGCGATCTCAAGTGTGCGGGATTCCTCTGCAGTGATTGGCGTCGGGAAAACAACGTGGAATTCCTGCGGCTCGGGTTGTATTTGCAACGCAAAATTGATTTCGCAAAAAAAGGAAGCGCCTCAGAACTCTGTATTATATACAGCATCGATATCTTCAATGCATTCGTGTATTAACGAGCGAAACCTTTCTGGGTCCATGATGTGTCGGTGATCAACCCCTGACAAATCAACGTGGCCTCATTGATGACATCTGACGCGCTGTTACCAGCGTGAACCGACCCCACGAGTGTTTCCAACCGATCCAGTTGTTCGGCCTTTTTCTTTCTTTGATTGTTTTTCATGTTGAATTTCTTCCCACGTGGGAATTTGTTCGCGACGGGGTTGTACTTGCATGGTTTGAATTTTTTAAGTTCTCTTTGCCTGTGTTCTCTTGACCAGAACATCTCTTTTTGAGTTGGGAACGTTCTATTGGGAGGATAGGTTGTTCGAGTTCAGGTTCAGGTTCGGATTCGTGTGAACGCTGCGGAGGAAGTGACCGCCTGGGAATTTTACTAGCTTTGGGTTCGCATGGACGAGTCACACTTTTTCCTCGGTTTATCCCCTTGCCTGCTTTTGCCATAAAACTATAGAAATTAGTCGGTATACTGTTGATACTATGTCCGATTTTAATCCTTGTTCAATGTCTCCGAGCTCAAATGCATCAATTATGTCTTGATGCGGTTGCCACGTGGGACCGAAGGCATGTGGCTTTCTAGTAAATCTCCCTAAATATCCACTTGTACTATGCTTTGTTTATGGCTGCATTATTTGTTCTCGCTGGTAGTTTCAACACGAGATTGCACCACTCGGGGAGGGGGTAGGGTCTGTAATAAATGGCACATATGGAATTTTCAAAAATCCACTGGCGATTTTCTTCTGTAAATATTTGCTGCGGTGATTCCATCATTGATTTGTACGCGGGTGACTCTGGCCGTGGCATAGTTGCAATTGCCAGTCTGACGTTTTGGTGGAATACACGAATACCTTTTGCATTCACACCAACTTCCTCTGCGATGCCCTCGATCTCGCCTTTGGCTGCATCTAGACCTTTTTGGAATGTCTCCATCTGCTCTGGCAAGCGTTCAATTATCGCCGCGGTTTCTCTCGTGGCCTATCTAGATTTCTTTGATGCGTTTTGCTGTCTTGACAATTGGAACCGGTTGAGTTTCCATTTACATCATTGCGGCGGTGGCCTCTCGACTTTCGTTACCTCCTCCGCAGTTTTGTGCAAAGTTTGTTATGGCCAGCTGTGAGGTCTTCCCATTATGACGGCCTCGATTGAAGCTATCTCAGACACTTTTGCGGACATCTATGTAGTTGCGGAGAAGGTCCAAATGATTCTGGACAGCTTTGCGGCGTCGGTCAGCACCCTCTGTATGATATCACTGGCAGTTTTCGTCTGTGTATACATTTATCGTGGTCGTTAAATTGTTCTATCAAAGCCGGCTTGATATTTTCTTCCGAGAGGCAGAGCCACCTATGATCATTTTAATCGTGAGAAAACCGTATGGGTCCCGGTTGGTTCGCGCAAATATATTCCGAATCTCATCCCAGGAAACATCGATGGCACACCATGTCCAATGAATGTTTGCAAGACCGTGCGTCAACGCAATGAAATATCATCAACATGTTGTAGTTGTCCTGGATTACTTTAGGTACGTGAGCGTATTGTTGTGTCACATAGGTCACGTATGCGTTCTTGTGTCGGTCCCGAGAACAATTTCTCGCGGGGTTGTCTGGCCGGTCAAGCATGACATCATCGTACGCGATAAGATTATGTGTGTAGAGGGTCAAGGTCGTCAACGGCGGGGGCTTCATGGAAAAAAACTGGATGGCAGACGAAGACTATCTGACAACGACGATGACTGCAGAGAGCCCGCGAAATCCTTGAGTACCTCAAAACACGGCTGATCGTCCGCGGATGGTGCAATCACGTACAGCCGATGCCACGCTAATCATCGCATGATCATATTCAGCAACAGTTGAGGTTTTGTGGAGTAAATATGCTGTTAAAAACATATATTGGGATACAATTACTGCGGGCTCGGAATACGGTTGGATATACAACTGCGTGATAACCGTCCAGCGGCCGGAGAAGAACCTGTCAACTGAGTCGATGCTGCATGTTACCGACATGATCTCGCGAATAAAACATCATACTTATCTTCGTGCACGTCAACGCGACAACGTGGATGTTATTCATGACTTCAATCCAATTGCGGGACCAGCAGTCGGCTAAGAAATCGCCACATGGATTGTCAAAGGAGGCATGAAGGCCAAGATTGCACTTGGAGGCAAAGTCTCGAGATAACAAACATGACTTCCAACCGGACCATTTCCGTGATATACTACAGTCCGCGGGGTTACTGGAAGGGTGAAGCCGCCGTCAGAAAATTAGCGAGCGCGACAAAAGTTACCCATGCGGTCGCTCGTGTGTGGCTTGCCACAACAGGTGTTGAAATCTTCAACTCGGTTTTTCCACAAGTATATTGATCTTTCATTTATTCTTTTGAATGCGCTTATTGCAATGTAATTCGCTGATTCAATGTATGACTTGCAGGATACTTTATAACAAAATTTATTAAAATATGTACGTAACTGGTCGTAACATCTGATATAAGAGCTCCACGTCCCTGGCTAGTATGTAACAGGTATCGAAGGCCGTCTGATAAAGCAGAGAAGAAATATGATGAGCAGGTTCAAGATAAACTAGATATATTCAACAGATCAAATACGAAAACATTGTTTTGCAATACAATTATGTTACTTGAACTTTAGCACTGTCAGTTGCAAGAAATATTAACGTTATGTCCCCTGCACGGTCTTTAAATCAAACTGTTACAAATATTGACTGGTTATTATTTACTTCTATATTTAGGGCAGCCTGCATATATATGTCTATTTAAAAAGAAATGAATGGGCAGAAAATGAGAAATTTGTGCAAATATAGCGGATAGATAAGCAACCTGGGTGTCTTGATTGGCTGTCACTAGCTCAATACTTATGCGTCTTCTGTAACGATTTCCTCCATAAAAAGGTCATTTTCTTCACTTTCCATATACCGTCATATGTTGTTGTTCCTTTTCAAGAGGGAAGGGGCTAGTTTAGTAATTAGGAATTATTTAAAAAGTGTACGCTGATGGACCACTTAGGTGGACAATGTATTAATATTAAGTGAAGTCTATCAAATTGTTCTTCCCATCAGATAATAAGGATCGATTTTCGAATTTTGCTCCATTGGAAATACCGAAAATCTCAAAGCAATTTTAAAACAACATGCAGCGTTCGGAAGGATACTTGCATGGCATGAAATATATGCGATAGCCTATAAACTTAAGTTTACCTATTAGAAAATATAATAACGATATGAAAAGAGTATAACCAATGGACAAGGATATATTCAATGAGAATTAATCCACACTGTGTGAGTGCAATTACACATACAATCAGATGGAATTGTTTAATAATATCAAATGATAAGGATGGATAAACATAAGCATTATGGATCATCGAAGTAAAAATCTTGAACCAACCTACAAAAGCTAACAATTAATTGTGTTAATCTTCAATTTGAAACAAAGAGAAACCATGTTATTATTTTATTCATATTTTATCAAACAATTAGCTGCACTGAGCGCTTTAAAATACACGTGTCACATATATGTTGAAATCAGTTTGGGCGCCATTGTCTTGGACATATATAAAAAAACACCGATTTGAATAAGTAAGGACCCACTTTGATTTGGGCTTTGACGTTTGTCGTAATATGTCTTAGCACAAACTATTCGGCTTTCGTGTGTGGCAACATTCCCGGAGCAGCAGTCGACTTCATATTAGCAGTTAATTTATCCCCTAGTGTATAGACCTTTCGTTTAAGGATTTATTACCACGTAATTGTTGAGTTAATTTATGATGACAGGGTACTTTCTTAGCAAATGAATTCAAATATGTACCTAATTTGCCGTAAATCTGATATAATCGCTTCACCTGTTTGGTTACAAAGTAAGATGTATCGAAGGTTATCTGATACAAAAGGGAGGAAATATGATACTCTGAGCTGCTTGTGAGTTCCAACCTACACGGTTATGATAGAGATCTATGGTCTACTGACAACATATTTGCCTTTTCATGACTATATTTAAAGTACAGCAGTTACTACCAATACCATGACCTTGAATGAATTTTATGAAGGTTTTCTCTACTCAGGCTTTAAAGTTACTAGAGAATAATGATTATGAAATTAGATTATTAAATTGTTATATTTTGAAACGCCCTTTTAAACTTCCAGAATAACTTCAAAATATACATAAATACAATTCGACGTGTTGAATAGTTATGATAACATGTATAATTAAAGATCATCTTGGTGACTAAAAACAAGACTAAGATTAAAATAATAAATAAACTAAAAGAGTGGTCAGTTTAAGTGTTGTAGACAGCAGTAAGATACATAAAAAGGACAGAATTTGTGAATATTTATAAAGTAGACTAAAACAAACCTGAACGAATGATTTTGCTTATAATGTGTTTCAGTTTCATAAAAAATTAACTTAAACAGCGCTTAGAACTCGAGTGCATTATTAAGGAAACAGAACAAACAGCTTACGATAATTTGATAGCATATTATTATTGTTAAAATATTGATGACTCTCTCTCTCCCTCTCTCTGTGACCTATTCATATACACACACACACACATATATATATATGTATATATATATATATATATGTATATATATATATATATATATATATATATATATATATATATATATATATTACGTCTCGTGATTTGCGATAATTCATTGTGCTGCACTGTCATAACATAGTTTACTTATATTTAGCATCATGACCAATCGTTTGAGACACTATGCAGCTAAAATGGCATTTGTACTATTTGGAAAACAAATTTAATTTTACAGTTTTGCACTAAATCATGTAATTAAAGAGTCTTAGACCTAGGTTTCTGTGAATGTAAAGATTTATGAACCAGCAAATCCACCATATTCACCTCCGCTTTGCGTTAATCAATAGGAGATGTTCTTCATTACACAAATGTATTTTTCACCTTAAATACGGGCAATAATTGTATAATATCATATGATTATTGTAAGCTTATACGCGATAACTCACCATATTGCATTGTCATAGCGTCATTGACTTTGTCATGACGTGATTGCGTCTTTTTTTGGAGTTGTGCATACAATGGCATTTTTGCTATTCTTAAACCAGCTAATTTTTAATTATTTAGCACGAAAAATGTCCGACAGTAATTTTAAACGTTTGTTTCGGTGAATGGGAATTTATTTTAGTCAGATAACCTTTCATATTTACGATTTGCGTCGGTGAGTATGAGATTGACTAGTTCGAAAAACTTAATATTCACCTTAAGAAAGTTCACTAATTATGATAAGCGTATCATAACCCATGAGTACCTATGATGACTTCTTTGTAAATAAAGAACAGTATATACAAGAAAGGAAAATCCCTTAAATATCTGACCATGGAAAACATTAATGTAGTTCCGACACAAGATGTCCGTTGTCAAATAGTGCTTACTAATTATACATAAATTTATTTGTTTAAATCATAGTAAAGATTATGCTTTTAAAAGTTTGAATGTCTTACACGTAACATTTGTGCGTGTTACGAGCATACGAATCAATACATAATTACATAATATATTTCCATCAAAACGGGTACAGGACATTAGAGTGAGAAAAGAAAATATTTCTCTTTGTAGATGATCGCTACTTTAAGATGTCGTGTTATGTTATGTTCAAAATGCTTGCATGCATGTATGAATGTATGTACGATATAAATACATACGATGGAACACGCGCAATCATGCATGGATAATGTATGTATGTATGTATGTATGTATGTATGTATGTATGTATGTATGTATGTATGTATGTATGTATGTATGTATGTATGTACTTATATGAATGGGTATATGGGTTGATTGTAATACATTTGTCTAGTTATGTGCATTGTTGTATCATCGTATGTACATTTTTGACCGTAATCAGCCCTCAACTGTCGATAAGTGTGAGACCATTGTTACCGCTTTTGTGCGTGTATATGCGTTGCGCAGGCTTCTAAGGCCAGTGATACTAATGTTTGTGTGAATATACATGTGTAGGAGATGCTTCTTACTCACCAGCTTAAAACTGGATCGGGTCTTTAATAATAGTGGTATATTTATCTGACCTGAGTTCCAAGTGTGCGGGTGCTTGAATTTTTTTTTTTTTTCTATACTCTTTTTGTTTACAGAAGCAGACTGTGGAGAAGATATGCACACATTATATAGACACTAAACTATTTAAATAGAATACATCAGTGGCCCATCCAGCCCCGCCTATCTGGTCAAGGGTCTAGTACATCCTACTATTTACTAAGATTGTTTTTTCTACACTTTGTTCCCTGCACAATATTACATTTTAGGTTTAATATTTTTTAATTTACTGTATATCCATTCAATAATATTATTTTTAACATATAGCATTTCAAAGTTTCTAATGTTCTCATAATCATTATCATCATCACTTTCTTAATTTCAAAAGTTTTATATTTATTCTTGAAATCTTATTTGATAACCTGATTGAGTAATAACTACATGAATAAACAATACCAGCAAAATTAATATACTGCTGCAACTTTGTCATTTTGAGCACTTATGTAATTCTAACATATAGAGCTTGTATGAGGAAATTTTGAAAGGTCATGCGGTCATGCTATCTTTCATACCTACAGCACTTGTATGTGTAGCAGCAGTAGTAATATCAGCAGAAGTGCTGTCGTCATCATTTTTGTTTGTCTAGTGGCATTTACAGTAAGAGTGTTGGTGAAGTGTCGGCAGTAATAGCTGTCCTCCTATTAATATAATTATCAACAACATCTACATACTTAAATCATGGATGGTAAAGAAAAAGTGTTCAAATACATAAATGCAAGTATTTCTATCCACAAAATTTTGGAGAAAAAAATCGCTTGCAATAACAAACAAAGAAAACGAAATAGAACCAAAAAAAAAAAAAGAACAATGGAGGATATTGCGATTGCCTCCATTTGTCCCACCATCTGATGATCACTGTCTTCTCCAACAGTATCAGATAAATATTCACGCAACCTCTTGGAAAAGTTTAGCATATGGTGCAGAGTGGTGCAACACGTATATTTGGGGTGTTCAAAGATCCGAATCCCCATCCCGTTTGGCTCATGGATCAAAAAGGGTAATTACTGCTATAACATATTGAAAGTAAATCTTATATATGGAATTGACAACCGACATTAAACTCTGGGACTATACTTACCCCAGGGACTTAGCCACTGGGTCATAATTTGAATAATATTGAGATTCCAACCCTATAATAACATATACACTAACTAGGCATGAAACGACATATTCAGAAATGCAACCGTTGTTGACTCTTTATATATCCCTATTTCTGAGAGTATATCCCTTAGGTCATTACTTGGGAATCATTGAGATCCCTACCTTAAAAAGATATATGCATGTATACATCTCGTGGACGTGAAAAGAGAAAGTGCTCATAGCAGCTAACATTAGCGCCTACATGCTTCGTTACCAGAGTGACGTAGCCAAGTGGCTGATATTGGAGATAATGGTCAAAAAGTGTAAGTGTATGGCTATGTGTTTACCAACTCAGATAGTTTTCTAGTTATTATTTTAAAAAAAAACATTAGTGCATGTGCAATCGCTATCATCATCACCCTTGTTCTGAAATACTGAGTTAGTAAGTAGCAGCAACAGTATGTATTTATTTATTTTGCTGTCCCAACGATTTAACAGTTGATATTGTGACACCCTCACTCACCCACCCCATTTGTTTTCTGGTAAATAGTTGTAGCATTTAATCTTGTATTATTCAGCAGAAGACAATGGCGCCTCCTTTGTAAATGTAAATAAACAATCCTTCTTAGAAAACAATTCAAGTCATTACTTTCAATAAAAGCTGAATGCAACATCGTCACATACATATAGTAACTTCTGTCTGTATGTTGTTATGTGTGCATGTATATATATATATATATATATATATATATATATATATATATATATATATATATATATATATATTCTTGTTTCTTAAACCGTATTGTTATATACGCGAGGGTTTGTTTGCTTGATACCTCCAGTGCTTTTTTGATGGTGAAAATAGGTCACTAATTGGGGTACAGTGCTGATATCGCTATTATTCCTTATATGCAAAGTGTGTTTGCTCTTTTTTCTTTTTTTTTTAAAAAAACTCAAATTATTCAGTACAACAGGGATGTAGCCATACCTAAATAATGTTGTTGTTATTTGACAAAGCCAATGAAGACACTATAAAGGTTAAAATTTTCGTCCTTAAGCATGTTTAAAAAGGTGCTGGTATAGTCAGCTGATCTTAATTATATGTGAACTTTATGCACAAATAATGCAGGTATCGAATACACCTTTTCATTAAAAAGAGGAAGAAAATAACTAGTGAAATCGAGCATGATTCCTAAACAATGAAAAATGACACATTTGAATGAAAGACAAATAAATGAGAAAGTTAAAGCATTTTACATTTGAAACGAAAGAACAGATATGACTTTGGAAATTTCTTTTATTACACACTAAGTTAAAAAAAAAATGGACGAAGTCAGTGTTATTCATATACCTACTATAGCAACATACATTAAAGATCCCGACCATTTTACAGCAACTGTAAATAAAATAAGTGCAGAACTTCATAATGTGATGGTTATGATCCTACTATCCTACTATTACTACTGCCACTACTACAACCACTACTACTACCACTGCTACTACCAACCTTGCTAAATAATTACGATATTTTTTTTTTCGAAACTGACTGATACAGACACATGTATTCTTCACTTTTAAATGAACTTGATCTTGAAAGTGCCGAGGATCAGATGGAGTGTAGAAGTGCATTGATATGAAAGGGCAGTGCTTGCTTATTATATCGTCCCAATATGATAGGTATCCATGAGAGGGTTCAATACTTACGGCCATAAAAAAACCCAAAACTTTAAGCAAGAATTTCATATGGACTTCACCTTCCCTCTATGACGGAGTTAGGTTTGGGATTTATAATTGTATGAGGGTCACAATAAGGGAAGGCGTGCTTGAATATAAAAGGGAAGATATTTTTGAGTCTACAAGCCAAGTTGACCAGACATAACTCACTGGGTTGGGAATTATGACCATATATAAAGCTATAATCGAAAATGTAACCGATATTTTCAAATAATCTTGACCTTGCATGAGAATCAAAGAGAGGGTGGGGTGCGTGGATATGAAAGGGTAAATCTTTCTGAGCTTACAGTCCAAGAACATCAGCAATAACTTTCATTGTTTGGAACTTATAACCATACAGAACAAATCCAACAAAAGACATCAACCAAGATGTTAAAATAACCCTGATCTTGCTTCATGGAAAAAAAGCATAATGCGGGTGCATTGATTTGAAAAGGCACTGCTTACTGATTCTACTCTCCACGGATAACAGCAATCCTTGTCGGGTTTTGGGATTTGTGACCAAAAAGAAAACATGTACCAAAAAGATAGGCAAAATGTTAAAATTACTTTGACACTGTGTGGAGGGGTAATGTGAGAGTTGTGGATTGTGGAAGTTAAATATAGGTGCCGGCTAATTATATGATTCATATATGAAAGCAATCGGTACAACGGCTATGGACTTATGACCCATAAAGAAGAAAAAAAAACAAAGCAAACAAACAAAAAGGAAACAAAAAAGTAAACGTAACAAAGATTGACCCTATGCAGAGTAGAACAAGCATGACAAGAGTAGAGCAAACCGCAGGTGGTATGCCCAACTTGAGACCATTTCCCTACTATTGACCTTGAACATCGAGCTATAGACATGACTACTGCATGATGAGCTTTGGACGTGTAGAAAAAGGTTCAGCAAAATATATTTGAGGGTTACAAAGTGACAATCTGGATAATTAAACTGTTATGACCTTGACCAATTAAGGATGACTGTGAATGCGACACGCTTCCAAGACAAGATATGTAAAAAGCTCTAGTTTCATGCAATATCTTCTTTGGTTCAAATATTTTACCCGTACATGGACAAAGGACACTGATTTATATTGTTATGACCATTTGTCAGGGTTCTTCAACTCATAACACATTCTGGGTTCGTCTGGTGTTGGCTTTAGATGGAAAGATGGCAGTAATATGCCAGTTGTGTTGATGTTAATATTCTGTGTAATAAAGTTTAGAAAAACAAAAGAGCTCACTGAGAAAAAAGAAGAGACATATGCTATTTATAATATTATAAATAAATAGAGAATAAATTATGTTTTTTTACTCGTTATTATGTTATCTTTTTTGTCTTCTGTTATTTACATATTCACAATTGCATTTACATACAATTATATTAATTTAAATTTATTACCATAATATAAATTTCACAAAACAAGGCTTTCACAATGCATCACAATTTCATGTGTGCTTAAAAATAATTAACAAAATATATACCAAATTTTTTATTTTCTAAATTAAATTTGGTAAATGAATACTACTGCTTGTATTATCAGGGTGCAATCAACTTAATTATGTTTACTTATATGGAGACTTGTACTGTTTGCTTATATGGAGACTTGTACTGTTTACTTATATGGAGACTTGTACTGTTTACTTATATGGAGACTTGTACTGTTTACTTATATGGAGACTTGTACTGTTTACTTATATGGAGACTTGTACTGTTTACTTATATGGAGACTCTAAAATCTAGGATTTTAGTGTTTCCAAAATCTGGGACAGTGGAAATCTGGAAATCTAACATATGATGCACTAATAAATACTGAAATCCTCGCTAACAATTAAATGATTTTAAAGAAATATAGCAGATATTTATTCAATTAATTATATTTAGCAATATTATCTCTAAGAATTACTTTATGCAAGTTAGAATTTCTATGTGACTCAAACGTTGCACAAATCCAATAATCTGGACAAATCCTTATTCTGGACAAATCCAAAATCTGGAATTACAATAAATTATTATAACTCTGAAAATAACAATTTCAAAAATTTAATTTACCTGATTTAAATTTGTCGTTGTTGTTAAATTTTCGCAAAAAAACATTTGATGTAATTCCGAATTTTGATTTACGGTCAAAATTTATATCTCAAGAGGAACAGACGACTGATGACGTGAGTGTTGTCCGTCTGAAATCTTGATTGACTGGGCCATATTTATACTCTCCGCACCCACGGGAACCTCAGATATTTACACATACATACTTAAAGGAGACAAACCAAGATTCTCCGATTCGGGTGTTAGAAACGGGAACACTACCACCTTGCGCTCAGTAACAAAGAATGCTGGGAACAATGGCTCGATTACAGACATAGCACGGCACGTTCCGGGAGGTAATTAGTAGTTGCAAATACACATCACATAAACAAGGCAGTATGAAATAGCGTCATTATGTATGAAATAATTACCCAACAGTTAATCGTAAGGTAGTGACGAGGTACAATAAAATGTGCTTTCGACGAGGGACAGTCTCAAGACAATTGAATGAAAGGAAGCAAGGTACATGTACAAGTATTGCAAACATTAATAGTGAACCATTTAAGTATGATAAAATTGTGAGACTGGCATAGCAATATTAAGACTAGCCTTGACTTAAATCTTGAGGAAGTTGGCATGGCTGTTGTATATGACACACTGTCTTTTCATAATCAATTACATCATTAGTATGCTTGGATCTCACACACTCTTGAGATAATTCGCAATCTTGATGAAGTAATCCTGTTTACTAAGTTTGATAAAATCTGATCAGAAATGGTCAATAAAGTGCAGATAAGCTCCTCCAATCATATGCAGTTTCATCGCATGTATATCCACGCATCCCGCTTGATGTAGAACTCGTCAGAGATATATACAATATAAATTAAGTTTGATCTAAATGGAATATATATATATATATATATATATATATATATATATATATATTCATAAGTGGTAAGAACCAGATATTAACAGAAGATAGACGGACAAAGAACCATACCATAAGCTTACCTAGCCTTCCAAGCTAATAAACAAAACATTTTTTCAAAAAGTGAAAGATTTTATATGGTGGTCAATCATCATATACCCTCCAACATAAATATATTTATTACGTTCAGAAATGCACATGCAAACAAGGTTAGAGAAACTGAGTTAATTGCACAAAAATATAACGTGAATGATTACGACAATGACAACGCTACATGTGATACCTGTGTCCCACCTAAGCTTCGTAGGCAAGAAAAACTGGTTCTATATTATAATGTGAAAATGTAATCAGGTCACCTACATATTACCTACACTGAGTGTACAAATTTGCTTCAATAGTTTTTGTGTAATCATGTTAAAACGGATTTTGGACGACCTTGAAAAAGTCTAAAAAAAGACTATAACCTCATTAAAATAGTTATATGCATGTAAACATTTAGCAAGGTCATCAACATATGACTTTCATGAAGTGTTAAAACTGTGTAATACGTGTAATAGCTCATGTGCAATCACGCTAACATAGTTGGTATTGCAGAATGACGTGTGGACTGACAGCACTAAAACAGCACGTGTCATTATGTTATCACAGTAATGGCATACAGAAATACTGACATTTATGAACCTACTCAAGCCGAGGACGAGTTGAAAGTAACATTTAACTGACCACTTTAGTTTAACCAACTCAAAACAAGCCGTGAATGAGAATCGCAAATGCTAACAAGCAAAAAGAGCGTTTTATAAAACATATGCAGCCGCTCTCGAGAACGTAGAGGAGCTAAACCTTTTACGAAATCTGAGCAAATAACGTTGTTTATTTTGAAACCCTATGTTAGGTACAATGATCTGAAATAAATAGAGTTCATTACTCATATGGGTTGGTTCAATCTGTATCTGAAAAACAAATCCCAGTCAGTGTTCCTTTCATGAGTGAGTATATATCGATCGTGATTCAAACTACATGTATATTTATTATAAAATGGAATGTATGTTTCATTTACTATTAAATTCCTGCAAAGATTTTTATAATTAAGGTCTCATGCAGTCTGTCGTTTGGGAGCTGGAGGAGTAACATCATATTTCAGATCGATTACACACGTGACCATTACTGACCAGCATGGAGCACTACCACTCAATCCAAAATAGACCTTATTGCCTTCCACATGGATTTCTAACTTCTAAGATAAAATATCACCTCACAGCTAAACATGCTTTTACCATACCTATCCCTCTTCCTAACATCTGTCAAGTGACATTGGTTTTTCATATTTGTCAACTACAGGTGAACTGAAAGGCTCCCGTGTAAGCAGATGCGGATACCAATTAATTACAACTAACACATTTATTTGTTGAAAAGCATACAAATTGGAATTTAAAAAAATATCGCAAAAATTCCAACTTTAGAGTCTAAAGGTATAGGATACTGATTACTTTTAAAACGAGGAATAATAGTTCTCAAAATACGAACTAATAACAATGAAATTACTTACATACGAGTTTACGTACATATATACATAATTTCATTTGCAAGTCCATCCATCCTATAGTAAACAGTCTTTCGAACCATTTATATATATATATATATATATATATATATATATATATATATATATATATATATATACACGTACACAAAAGCCTTTATACATCTATGTCTAACAACCCGCACACAAGATTACATTCCCATCAATTCACAGACCTTCGTACCCTCAGCCACCCATTCATTTTCTATGGATGCATTATTCCATTCACCCATCTATCAATGGATCTATTTATCAATCCATTTATATGTTTCCATCTATCCATCAAACAATCTGACGATATCTACCTAAACATTTTACTAGAATATATATATATATATATATATATATATATATATATATATATATATTTGCGACGTTACATACTTACATATGAATGTACATACCTACCAACACAATTAAATCAATCCATATACCTGCCTACTTCTCAATCAATTAATCTATGTATGCATTCATACATTTAGAACATAAATGAACTAAATGCACTAAGATATAATTATAATTACACTCATATATTGCTACGAAAATTCTCTCTCTCTCTCTTTATATATATATATATATATATATATATATATATATATATATATATATATCCATGCTATTTTTAAAGAGGAGCAAGCGTCATGGTTTTTGAGGTTACGTTGCCGTGATAGGTACGCGTGGACTCATACACGCCATTTTTGACACTACTACCGCGGTTCAATATGAGATGCAGTGCTGTGAGCTCATAGATAGATCGATATATGCCGGCAACCGTTTACTCGATCTTCGCTGCCTGTAAGAAAATGATCTGTTTTGGGTTCCGTATTTGTGCTCGGAGTCGTTGAAAGTTTTCCATTTCGACCAGCACCGTCTCGAACTCCGCCATGGTAATAGTTTTATCTTCGATTGGCACCAAGTACAGCTTGGCAATTGCGCTGAAACTACTTTGTGCTGCCGCAAGAATTTCAGAATAGACATATTTTCGTTTGTATAAGTGTAACGAAATTATTATTTTTGTACCACTAGCCACACCAGTTGCTATCTATATAGCCCCGACAACAATTCAAATTGGCGTACCTATTATAGTTGACGTAGTCGTAGTTCCCGTCACACCTAGGCCAACGTTTGTTGCAGCGGCGATTCCACAAATTGCATCCGCGGCAACATACATACGTTTGTATTTCGTGAGCAAAACTGGTTTCTTTGCTATTTCATCTTGCAGATGTTGTTTTTCTTGGATTTTTTTTCGCGTATGTAGCTAGGAGGGTCAATCATAGTTCTTATATTAATAGCGTTATCACGGATTATTAGTGCCCTACATATACTGGCTTTGTTCGGGTGCAACACGTACATGCACTTCCAACGAAGCATTTTTCTTTGCTGGTACAACTCTCATGCAATCGTAGAAAATATTGTCATGGGGAATACTCATGTCTCTGGCGATTGTACGTTCCGGTGGCTTGTAACCACGTTCACCTAGAACTAAATGAATTACGGCTTTGGTTTGTGTCGTCACGGTTCTCGTTTTCGTCCAAGTACTGTTAAGCGGACAAGTGTGTCTTTCGTGAATGTCAGTCGAGGTCCTTCTTTTCCTGGCCGAGTCAATATTGGTTCGATATAATTGACGGGGAATTTGATCGCTATGTATTTGTCGGTGAATCCCACTCCAGCGTTGTAGAAACAATTCTTGGGTGTTTTTACGCCTGGTGGTGTAGTCAGCAACCGGGCGTTTTCGCGTTCTAATGTGATAATTCCAAGTGGCCTCGATTTGGTACTGGTACATCAGGTTGGTCCCAACGGTCGATTTATATTTGGTCTTTGGCAATATTATATTTCAGTGTATGCGACGGTTGGTTAACCCCATTCGGAAGCAGATATTCATCGAGAAGCGGCACAACATCGCCATTGATGTTGGCATCCCCTAACACCTGATCCAGCACCCCGTCGGTAAATTCCGCAACATCGTCATCGCGGTGTTGTTCAGGATCAATGACATATATATATAACGATAAATCTTAAAGACATACGTCAAGATGGTTAAGTGCCCGTACGGATAGATGTTGAATCCTTCGAACTGAATTTCAACTCTGGCGACTAATAATATTGGTATCAAATGTATGAAAGATGCTTTAACACAGTCGTATCTGGTGGTGCGTATCACTGAAGGGACTATCACGCTGGTGATCATTTATCAATATTGTCATTCCACCCCATACCAAATACTCCTAAGATAAACAAATACGATCCAGACTCATGCACTTTTAAGATGTGAGGTTTAGGTCTATCGAAACCGTCCTCGACAACAGCGAAAATAAGTCGATCACTTGTTATGCGGTTGTCTTTTTCCTCTCCTTCGCTGGTTGATTACGTGGATTGTTCTTCATGAAGTTACTACGCATAATGGTGAGGGCGACCATTGTATCCACATATTGTTTCGTCGCAGCCTCGGAAACATCGATTTCAGTTTTCGTAAATTCCACCGACATGCCGGCGTCTCTGATACCTTGGTTTGTAGGTGATTTCGGCCAGGTTCTTTTGCGATGGCTCATCTCGGCTTCAAAATAACATCGTTGACGTCCATGTTGCAGTTTTCCGTTTCAATCTTGGAAATTACAATCTCGTTTGGGGCGACCCCAACAATAACCCGGTTGCACAACTTGACTAAATCGGCTTTGCTGATTCAATCCACATCGGCGCCGCGTCGGGTCGCTGTGCTCGAGCGTCGGTAAATGTCAACATGCATTTCATATATGTTTAAAGTGTAGCTTCTAAGTGACAATGCAAAATCAACAAGCGCGTGTGGGATTGGTATTGAGGAGTGCATGCAGTGCTTAAACGAATGACAAGATGTCCACATATTGGGCTGTCTGTTCGAGTTTGCAACGGCAGCGTTGAATATAACAACGGTAGTAGTCCAGCTCTGGCACCCCTGGAACTTCTGTGTGAGAAATCAACGACTTCACCTGGCGAGTCAAACTACAAAAGATCTCGAGGCGTTACCACGTATGCGACCAAATGAGTCCCAGATTCTGTTGTCGAATCCAGATTAACGATTCCGGTTTCCTACGTGCGGGGGTCCATTGTCGCAAGTTCATCCCGCAAAGACGCCTCGAAATGCTTAACTGATTATGTTATCGCGAGTAAATCAAATTTCGTCCATGGACGCAAGAGAAGCATCGCTTTCTTTATCGTCAACGGCGAGGCCATAACAGAAGACCTCTTTTGCTCGTAAACCCTTGGCTCCAACGCACAGGTAGTTGAAGACATTTTCTTTCTTTCATTCAACTTTGAGATGATATGTGTTTATAAACCATTTTTATCAGAGCCATCTAAAATGCGGTTCCGACGACCCCTAACGCAGCTGCTTTCGCGACCGCGAGAGCCGCAACCGCCAAAAATACTGGACGGGCCGAGAGAAATGGAAATATTATACCGCTCTTTTGTATTTGCACCACCTCTAGCTGTTATAACTTAAATGTTACCTAGGTGTTCTTTTCTTTGGCCGCCTTAAACTTGCTAAGTTTTGTTTGAGTTAGCCACACACGAGTACCAGACTGAGGGTAATCGTACATAGAAACAATAATTGGGCTGCTCGAAGTTTTTCTCGATGCTGTGTAAATTAACCGTTGAAATGTTTTTTCTGGACATAGTATAGGGGCACCGCTAACGCGAGATCTGGCAGGCACACCAGCGAGTTGACTTACGCTATGCGGATATGATCTGCATGTTTGTTTGAGTCCTTGATGGTCCTCGCGTAATCGTCGCTGTAACGAACGTATCCAAGAATTATCGTGGCAACGTCAACATTGTCCAAAACATGCTTCGATTTCCTTTCTGTCAATGAGATATGGTGTGTTGTTGAACAACGCAATTATGCCGTTCTTGACAAATCCAACCTTGGTACCGTCGGCGAAAATGTCAACGTCGTCACGTGCACGATTTCCATCGATTTCCAAGAAGGCCTCGGCAGAACATATCTAGACGTGTAATGCACTTGCAATTATATTCGTCCACGTTCATTGAGGACCCTAGCTCGGTACAAATAATACTGACACTCTCGAACTCTTCTATTAGCAACACGCACACGTCCATGTCAAACACGAAAGCTGGTCAATCTTTAAATTTTGCCATGGAGAAACTTTAGTTTCCACTTATATATTATTGGCTTCGTCTATTACCTGTTGCGGCCCGTCCACAACCGTAATCTGCTCTCTATTGTCAGAATTGCAAGCATTGATTCGGTATTGGTTTGTGCCAGACGTTGCTCTGCGGCTTAATTGATGATTTTACTAACCGGGGCTGGCATTGTTGCTGTTGATGAAAGTGTAACTCTAA
Source organism: Margaritifera margaritifera (assembly GCA_029931535.1). Taxonomy (NCBI): domain Eukaryota; kingdom Metazoa; phylum Mollusca; class Bivalvia; order Unionida; family Margaritiferidae; genus Margaritifera; species Margaritifera margaritifera. The sequence goes on along the minus strand of JAQPZY010001427.1, from coordinate 2,336,246 downwards.
CCTTTGGTTATCGAGTCACTAATCGTCGTAGTCGATCTCCAATCGATTGAATCGATTGAACCACCTGCGATCCCAGATTTTTCAACCGATCCGCAGCAGCGTTTTTAATGCTGTCAATCACTCGCATTGCAACTTGGTTCGCTATAGATGCAGCGCGCGAAGTCAGGGCCACTAGAACCTTTGGCGACATCGCCAAGACCATGTATGTTCCCTAAACGGGTTTTCTCGCGTTGATAACATGAATGGGTGTTACACGTACAAGTACGACCGTCATTGTATTAAATATAAGGTTGATTTATAATGTACAGCTGTATCGTCAAAGTCTCCCCGCAGCCTGTCCTGGTCCACAAGGGTAAAACGAAGGTGTGTCAATCGGAGATTGATACTTGGAGTAGACAAGGGCGCCGTAGGAATAACCGAGAGCAGATTACCCGAGGGCGTATTTGGTGATAACCCGAACAATATGTAACCCTGCGCGGCTACGCGCGTGTAAGCTACGCTTGATGAACCTGGACAGTAACTGCCGCTGATGGCGTCACAAGTTAGATTAAACTGAATCGTCGAGGTCAGCCTGAAAATGTCTGGCGCGATATTATATCCCAACAAAGATCCAGGTACATTCTCGACCGTCATCTGCCGACCACTTAAGCGAGTTATTCTTGTTGACCCTCCCCACCCCACCCCCACCAAAAACAAAAAAAATAAAAAATCGGCATCGATCGAATTTTCGTTGACGAGATTGTAATCATCGAGGTGACGCTCGGAGTTGTATTTGCAACGATACGCTGCATCGCGACATTGATTGTGATTACATACAAAGACTTAAATGCAAGAACGCGAAGAAAATTCACACGTTTTATAAGAAAAATGGAACCAGACTGTTGATCTCTAGTTGCCACTGAGAGAGAGAGAGAGATAGAAAGAGAGAGATGGTTGGGATATGTTTTATGTACAAATAGTTTGAGATCATTAAATACAACCATTTCTTCTATCCATTTTTGTCATGTATATATACTCTGCTCAAACGACGCCAACAGAGCTAAATTCCAGTGGTACTTATAAGTTGTTATATTACTGATAGTTCTGCTTGTTCAAATAATTGTGACATTTCCATTTGATATTATCAACTGTATATTTACGCACGAGGTATTGAAATAATAACCTAGGACATATGCTCGTATTTTGGCTTGTGAAGAAAGAATGGACAAAATAAAGGTCATCATAAACATGTTTCGACATTCAAGGGGAAAAATAATTTTCAAAATGCCCATAGACTGTCAAAGGTTGCTATATAGTATGTGCATTGCTAGCCGGGGTCTTTAATATTTACGTGAAATGATCCCTAACGTGATTTGAGTGTTATTCATATGCCTCTAAATTACTTCTACATGAAATGCAGTGAGGAGTAATGTCAGACTCATTCAGTGCATACAAATAAACGCTTTTACGTAGACCCATAGCGTCTATTTATATCTACTCAATTAAATTGTTTAACCAAGTCTCCTAACGATGATCAAAGCGTTTAAATGCTTATTTTGTGGCTTTGATAAATCAAGTTCTACGCAATAATGGTGATATATATTAAATATATTTTTTCCGATGCTTTTAATGAAGAATAACTTTCCCCAAAGTGTGGCGAACATACCAATGAGCCATTACCTTAATAAATGTCATATGACACACCTTAGACTTTGAATGAACACATCGATATCTTGATCAAGCGAGTACTGTACACTCAAAGGTAAAGATAACTCTACAAAACAATTACATTATTAAACGAAAAAAAAAACGGTTTTATTACAATCAGCAGCAATTTTTTTTATCTTGCATTTGTATCTCAGGCAGAATGCATACAATTATTATGTTACACAGCAAAGGAAAATTGTGTGTAGGACTTTACTGTGATCGCACGTGTCTCTTGGTGATGTTATGATTGTTTAGCTCTATGCATATAAAATGCCATAAAAATGCTTAAAGCAGTTCTACTCATATTGAATTATTGTTAAAGATCGTACTAACAGTGACTCTGTCCGAATTACCAGAGCTATTAACCAACAATCATGACTGAATTACTAATCGTGGGGGTATGATAGGCAACCGAATCGACCAAACAAACAATGTAATGTTATTCTTAACACCCTACAATGTTTGATGTGGTATATAAGTTTATATATGCTGAAAATGTAAATATGTACACTATTTTCATTCCTCCCCTTATGTGTGATTTCGAGTAATATTTGATATTATTTTACGTAGAAGGAAGATAGATGATACTTGTCAAAACACAAGACTTCATTCTTGGGTTAAAAATGTTTTGTTTTTTTTTAAATAGTACTGTGATATCATTTATATTGTTTTCTTATTGTCATCTTTTGATTGTTTGTTTGACAGTTCGACTCATTTTCAAAAACCAATATAATCATTTCAAGCATGATAAAGATTGACCAGAACATAATTTTTGGGTCCTTTAATGGTTTAATATAGATTGTAAGCATATATAATAAATAATTCATTACCTTTTTCACAAGTTCCCTCACTACCAATTTCTGCCATTATTTAATTTTGTTCGTACATTCAACGTACACACTTTACAAAAGATCAGATCTTCCTGGAGACGGGTGTGTATTTCGAGTTCAAATATCAGATTGGTTGGGATTTAAATTCAGGCGACTTTCACATAATTTAATTTTTATTTTAGATTAGTGTCGAAATAAGTCACGGATTCGTTAATGTGAGGACTATGTTCCTGCTATTGCCATGTAACTACTTATTTTATTTATCTTATATTATGTCGAGAGAAAAGGTCAAGGGTTGAAATCTTAGACTAAAGTTGATATAAAGACAAAGAAATTTGATATGTACAATTTCCTTTTCATATTCGCTAAAACGAACTTTAAATGATTTATTCATACTTTGCAATAGAGAAAGAACAACATCTTGTACTGGTCCTTAAAGTGATCAATCCTCATTAATTATTGCATCATCACTACGTTATTTATTCAATATAAATTAACTTTAAAAAAAAATCATATCTCTTTTCGGACAGTTTTGGCTGGTCCCAATGGTGGCACTCTTAAATAGTCTGCGCTGAACTTACCACTTCCGTAAGCCTCAAAATGTAATTACCATGCAACACCACATGTTCATGACGTACAAACCTAATCATATTGGGTTGTGGGGGTGGGGAGTTTGGGGTGGGGGAGGTGTCTTGTTTTTCTTCAGCATACGCATTATTTCTAAATCGGTTAAGTTAAGCTATATATGTTGAAGAAGATCGGAGGTTTAATTTCTTGCGAATAAGGAAAACACGATGAGAGAATCATAATGTTTGACATCATAAATAACTTTAACATGAAAATAAATCTCATGTTAAAAATGCCTGTTTCACATTCTCCTGTTTCAATTTGGAGACATTTAGCTCTTTGGGCATCTTTTGTCTCTTGGTCGTCTGCTAGGTTGAATATGGATATTGAGCAGTATGAGCTTGTGGTCAGTTCAGCAATCTGCACTTGAAATGGCCTTCGTCACTCGGAAATCACGCCTGTCTCTTCTCCTGACGATGACGTAGTCAATAAAAAGCCAGTGCTTGAAGCGTGGGTTCATCCAAGATGTCTTGTTGCGGTTTGACAGGCGGAAGACGTGTTGGTGATTAGGATGTCGTGTTCGGCTCATTTCCTAAGTAGGATTAGTCCGTTGATGTTACATTTGCGAAAGTCTTTTTTTGACAATGACACCTGGCCATGTATGGTAATATGTGCCAACTATAGCATTGAAGTCACCAAGGATGATGAGCTTGTCAGCCTTTGGTAATTCTGCATTAAGAGATACCAGGTCTTCATACAATTAGTCCTTGATCTCATCTGGGTTGGTTATGGTGGGTGCATAGGTACTTATGATAGTTGCATGGCTTTTTCCAGACCATGGGAGTCTCATTTGCATGAGTCTGTCATTCACGCCCTTTGGGATATTTGTGAGCTTGCTAAGTAGCTGTGATTTGATGGAAAACCCAATACCAGCTTCACGTCGTTTTTCTTTACTTCGGCCACTCCAGAATAAGGTGTAGCCGGGTGCTACTTCAGTAAGTTGTCCTTCATCAGCTAAGTGAGTTTCACTCAGGGCTGTTATCTGAATGCTGCATCTGGCTAGTTCTCTACCAACTATAGCTGTTCTTCTCTCTGGTCTATATGCTGATGTACTGTCTATTAGACTGCGCACGTTCCAGGCACCGATGGTGAGTTGCGTCACCTTAGTAATCTTGTTAGGTTTTCGACCGTTAAGGTGGGATCCTCGTTGGCAACGGTATGCTGCCCAGGGTTAAGATGAAGCAGTCATTGCTTAGGGCACATTTCTAGCCCCTTCCTCATGCTACGGAGGTGAGCAGTGTGATCATAAAAAAGGCTGCTCAGTCACCCAGTGGGCTCGACATCAGATAACGGACTGAGGGAAAGCTCTTAAATCTGACGAGACAACAGGAAAATGCGAAGTTACTGGAAGTGACTGTTTGTGATCTCCTGTTTGCTGACGACTGTTCCCTAAATGCGAAATTTGTGTCTGACATGCTACATAGTATGAATCATTTCTCTTGAGCTTGTGACAATTTCGGTCTCACGATCAGTATACAGAATACAGAGGTGATGCATCAACCTGCACCAGGAAAACCTTATGTGGAGCCTACCATCACAGTAAATGACCAAACCCTCCTGGCTGTGGACAAGTACACCTATTTCGGCAGCACATTGTCTCGTGCAGTCCACGTCGATGATGAAACCAACGCCAGAAATGCTAAATTACGTGTGACCTTTGGCACATTACGTGAAAATGTGTGGGAGCGCAGAGGCATCATTATATAAATAAAAATTAAGGTCTACAAAGCTATTGAGTTGCCAACCCTGTTCTATGGTTGCGAAACCTGGTCGGTGTGCTGACGCCATGCCAAGAAACTGAACCATTTTCACATGGGCTGCCTGAGGACACTGATAAGGATAAGACACTGAGGTTGTCACACGTGCAAGCATTCCAAGCATTCACACTCTGCTGATATGTATGCCAGAAGAGCGACTACCAACGAAGATCTTACTCGAAAAAGGGAAAGCAATCTCAGGTTTGTCAGAAGAAACGCTTCACAGATTCCCACAAGTCGTCCTTGAAACACTTCAACATTGACTTTGAGTCTTGGGAAGATTTTGCACAGGATCACTCCACCTGGCGGAGTCACATCCATACTGGAGATACAGACTTAGACGGAGGAAAATTGCAGAGGCAGTGCAGAAGCGCGGGCAGTGTAAATCTTAGAACTGCAGCACTTCCTCTGTTAGTCAAGCAAACCCAAGCAGCATCTCCTTTCCAGTTTGCCACATAAAGTTCAGAGCATAAATTGGCTTGATAAGCCAATCACGTACGCACAGAAACCAAACCAATTAGTGATGTCATGGTCATCTTCGAACTCGAAGGACGAACAACAAACAACAAATACTGGTAATTAAAAAGTGGCATATATGTAACACTATGTCGAAATGAACAAAATAAATGGTAATTAGAATTAATTTATTATTGTACTACTACCACATACAATATTGTCATTAGCTGTTATTGATTAAGTACAGATTTACACATAGAGAAAATATTATTTGTGGTGACGCTAGCGTTATTTTATTAACATTCAATAAGCCTTTGTTTGTCTTTCAAAAACACAATTAAAACCTGCAGATTGCTCCAGTTCATTGCCACCTGTAGGCTCGGGGATGTAGAGTAGGCCAAAGTGCTCCCATCTATATCGGAATGGGATACTTATCTAGGCAGGAGCCGAGTTGGCACAATTGTTAGTTTTCCACACTCGCAAAAGAAATTGTGCTGATTTGTCATCTACGATCTGGGAAGGACACGGTGGTGTGTCTTTGGGCAAGGCACTTTACTTGAGTTGCCTTGCCATTAAATAACCCACTTGTGTTGCTGTTACATAAAGCACCAAACCAAATTTAAATCGATGTCATTTCAGTTGGCATCACTGATTTACTTTATGGAAGATAGTAATTGTACAGTTGACAGAATGCCAGAGCTTTGACAGTGAAGAAGATTAAAGGGGGAAGACATTCCATCACGAGAGAAATAGAAAGAGACAACTATGACAAATTGTTTTTGAAGAGTTCAAAGCAATAATAACAATAATTTGCTAGAAAAACCATTGCAAAAGAACTAAATGTATTGTCATTGTCTTTAAAGACATAAAGCTGAAAACAACAAGAAATAGTGAATAATTATCACAGCAACAACAACTAATACTATTTCTAAAGACCTAAATCACTGTCATTCGGCTTTGTTAACATAAAAATATCAACACCATGCACTTCTATAGAGATATTAATTTTAATCTGTGTCAAAATATGCTTTTATGTTTGATTCATATGAAATATTTATTTCTGAGGATCGGAGTAATAGTAATCATTGATATCTCGCAGATTAATAATATATACATATTTTATTTAAACTTTTCCACAACAGTCGTTCATGCTATATGGGAAATTGTTTGGAAAGTAACAAGTAATTTCATTGGAAAAACTGATTGCGATTATCACAATACATGATTTATTTTATGGAAAACAAAAGTATAAAACAGTGTGGTTACCATCAGAAGTTATTTATGGCAGTTAAAACTTCATTTTTTTGTACGAGTGAGAGAGAGAGAGAGATGGAGAGAGATTGAGATAGATTGGATATATAAGTTACGTGATGTCTATCTGGTTGGTTCTCGCTTATCCCTTTTGACGAGAAGATCACATGCAAGCTTATTTTCGACCGTACACGAACGTTTCTTCCCTATAATGTATAGCTCAGGAACAAATGTAAAAAGCCCCTGATTTAATACGAGTCGTGGCAAACACAAATTGAGGAACATATTGGAAGGTCGTGCAGATGCTTGTCCTATATACAAACAAGGAATAGGACTTTGTCTTGGAGCATTTCAAATTTTCTCTTCTGAAAGTATCCATGTTGAGGAAAATAAACTATGACTTCATCTGAAACGAAGAAAATTGGCTCTTCAGTATACTACGAAATTATGTTCTAATCCAACTAACGCCGCGTATGATTTCATCTGTAGGCCCAAATACCAAGTATTGTGCGCTCATAAATCAAATTTGACTTCATCTATTGGCATACGAATTCGTCCTCACCTATAACCAGCAAAACTCAATGTTTCAAAAACTGCACAATGCTTTGTTTATAAATCACCACAATTGTTATCAACATTATATTTGACCTTTGCCAAGCGAAAGGTCAGAACCAATCCTCTGGTTTTTAAGTATAAATTCAATGTAATCGGAACCTCCTATCGAGGATATACGTCAATGTATACAGACAATTCAAATGAAGGGCGGATCCAAGAATGTTGTTGCGGGAGGGGGGAGGCGTAGATAAGTTGGAGCTGCCGATGCAATACCATATGGCACCATCTAGAACTGGTTACCAAATAAAGCCCCCATTTTTAAAGCAGAAATTACAGCCATACTACACTCTTTTAAGAACATTTCTTCATCTCTTCCGATTTCCTTTCCCTACTGAAAGCCTTGCGAAGCTTTAAATTTAACAACCCGGTAATAGCCCAGATCTTACAGAAACGTGTTCTACTCACACAATCTGAAAATAATAATAATTCTGTACTGTTGGCTGCCTAGTCTCTTTGGTATTAAAGATAATAAAATGGCAGATAAAACAGACAACGATGCCCTTCAATCACCCGTTTCCGAATGGAAACTTTCATAGAACTTCAAATATGCATGTGCTATATGCTTTGCAAAATATGTTGAATGAAAACGACAAAAAGCTTCAGAAAATCAAACCCACCATTTGAGAGTGGCATACCTCATATAACACACATAGCAGAGATGAAGAGGCATTGTGTTAATCGCGAATAAAACACATATATCTGACTAAGGCATGGCTCATAAAGCATGAACCATGACTGGTGTGCATATTCCAATAGTGTTGACTGACAGTGGAACACATGTTTGTCAAATGTATCGATTTCAACCCTGAATGACAGAAGTTATTATCTGTATTATTATTAGTATTATTATTATTTATTATTCTTATTACTATTATTATTACTATTATAATTATTATTATTATAATTATGATTATTATTACTATTATTATTATTATTCTTTTAATTATTATTAATATTATTATTATTATTATTATTATTATTATTATTATTTATATGAACTCATTCAAAAAATCCTGAGATGATGTACCACCAAAGTAAAGCTTGGACAGTTTACGGGAATGAGGTTCATACAAAAATATAGGTGTAGGATTTTATATTCTGTACCTTGATCGTTCATTTTATACACATTTTGCAGAATTTTAACATAGTTACATTTCATTTTGTTTATATTGCAGCATTTTATGTTTAAGTTGACTAGAAAATTGTTCATATACCTAAAGTTGTTTGTGTAGTTCTTCGTATTTACATTTTAACTTTGTAGCCTTCATCTTAAAGTACTTCATACTTGTGATTATTTGGAAGGTTTTATCTTCCTAAATAGTTTTACGCAATTCTTTCATATTTACATTTTAGAACTTTATCTTTAATTGGCACCACATATCACGAAGTTTGGCATATTTAAGATTATCGCCCTTAAATCAAAGCATTTTTATACATGTTCTCTTGAATCTTGCTTCTTCGTATATGTACATAAACATCTTCAATTAAAGTCTTTTTTTAAAACTCTAAACTTGTGTATTAGTCTCCCACATTTACTTCAATATTTTCAAATTGAATTTCACCCAGATACATGGATGGATATATCATATACTATCTCACGACAATCACGGGAACATTTTTCTCACATCGGACAATAAATTGAATTCACCAATTTTTTTATTTTATTTATTTTATATTTATTCTTACCATTCCTGTTTGCTTGAACTTGTTGTTCTTTTTGTTTGTCGTTTGGGGATACACTTTGCGGGTCAAATAAAGGCCGGCATAGTTGCAGGTATTTGACAGAATTTTCAATACAAACGTGATACAGTTACATTTTTAGAGTAAGTCGCATGCGTTTACCTGCCGCTCGTCTGTCCCTTCTAGTCGATTTTCCTGACTGCTCCAAACTTGCCATGCATTGAACGTAATGGGGTGGTAAGCTTGGACCTTAAAGAGAATAATAATATAAGAGAATGTTCTTGCTTATGATTATAGGATGGATGTAAGATGTAGCAAATAATTTATATTGCGTAATCATAAGATTTATTTAACAGAGTATTGTGTGTATTTCCAATGAATAGTTATCTTAATGACTTAAATTCATTGTTGAATTATAATAAACATTATATAACATAATCTCTTAACGAAAATATTTATGAACACAACATGCTACTGTTTCACAGTCCTTTCACATATGGACAAATACAAAATCTCCACACTCCTTCCCGGATTATATTCATTCGGTCAACGTGCGCGATGTTAAGATATAAATGGGAGATATAAAATTAATAGACGAATTTGTCGGCTCCAATAAAAAAAGTGTTTACTTGGTCCCACATACTAACTTTCTCTGCAAGACCGAGCACGTGGGGGCTTGTCTGATTTCTGCCGATTCTTGTTACAACATATGCTTAATCTTCGTACCTTGAAAACTCCTCTGGTGACACCACCAAATATTTTGGACTTACAATATTAATATCGTGCAGGGATTTCAGTCAATCCGCACTCTTCGCTAGCAAAAGGAAGCGATCCTACTCGTGTTCGTTCCCACCTTTCGGTTCGACTACTTCTCCTAGTGTATAATCCTTTTACAAAACCTGGGACTAACACACACGTTCACACTTAATATATAATATATCTATTGTAACTTCAAGTGCAAAGAGATCAATCCCATTTCTACAACAATGTAAAATGAGGACAGAAAAAGAAATATCGTAGGGAAACTAAGAATCATTACACAATTAAAAATATTTATCGAGTCAGACGAGCGATTATGTTTGCATGCCAACACGGGCAGAGACATAATGTGAGTTTATTCTGACCTTTCACACCCCGTTTAGATATTTCGACAGCTATGTTGCAACCCTCGGAATGTATGAATAACATTGAATTCGCCAAACTCTGCGCTAACGGCACGGGATAATTGCTTTAAATAGGTTCGAGAAAAATTAAGCGACATCGTGCATAACCCTATTATTATTGTTATTATTATTATTATTATTATTCAATGATTTTTACTTCCATTTCTATCGTTGATCACGACTTAGTTATTAATATGTCAGCTTTTAATTATCAATGTATGAAAGTATCATACTTAATTATTGTTTCGCATCAGAGACGCACAACAACATTTCTGGTCTGGTTGGTTCAACCGCATTAAGGTACTTTGCCTTATGACTCGAGTTATGTATTTTGGGGCATTGAGTGTGGTTTTTTTTTGTTGTTGTTGGCTTGTGTACTTTTAACACCTTATTGGCTATATCATGCCGAGGAAATGGAATGTAAGTGCCTTTCCCAAGAAAACACCAAGGCAGCCGACTCGGTCTGGCTTACACGAGTTTCGAAACCGGGACTCTTGGATTTCGAGTCCAACTCTCTACCACCTGAGCTACCGCGGCGCCACTTGGGCACTGATAAGAAAGCGTCTTGGCAAAGGACACAAAATTACGGCCGACCTTGTAATCAAGAACTGGAGAGATCGCTATAACAATCAAATTGTTTGTCAAGAGCATGAAGAACGAAAATTACATTGATTTGAAGTAAAAACAACAACCTTGTAATATAAACCAAATTAATGTATCATTGTGTTATATATGTTACAAAGCAATCAACAAGAACGAACACATCATTACTAACACCACTACTACCTCTACTACTACCAACAACAACCTACAGAATATCAGAGCAACATGGATCTGCGGTTGATATTCGGTTTTATTAACTTAGAATTACCCATACGTTCCAATTCCATAGAGATACTAATTTAATTTAGGTCAAAATCAGATGTTTTGTATTACTTCCATAATGTACCATTAATGATATGTTTAACTTTTGATGGGACTTTATGGAAAGTATTAATTTGTCTCTCAAATATTGACAATATATACGTATATGTGTCCAAGCCGTTCCACAGGTGACTCACATGCTATAAGGTGAGCAGTATGGAAAATAACCGGCGCTTTCATTTGACAAATATATCAAGATTTGCTGCGATTGTTCGTATTAATTTTTGGGAGTTTGCTACCAGGGGCGTATCTAAATTAATATGACAACGTCAATGTTGAAACGAGAATGGATCCTCCTCGACTGAGACAAATCTTAATTGAACTTAGTCTTTACATTTAGTATATACGGTAATATATTATAAATATAGCATGTTGTTTATCTACCAGGAAAAATTTCCATAAGATCCATTTTACTTAACCATCCAGCTACCTGTGGCGACTCACTTATCTTGCCTAAACAGGTAAGATTGACTGCTTGATTGATAGTCCGAGAAAGTAGAAATAACCGAATAGTTATAACCACGTACTTTCTTTTTATTCGGAGGCTTTTAGTGATGACGGAGTAGATTTATACTTACAATAACGATAATAACCCAACAGTCGTGTGGTATATTATCAACAGATAAATGCGGGGATGGCAAAAAACATCGTCTTAGATGCAAGGTGCGGACTTAAGTGGTGTGGGGAGTAAGGGGAGGGTGGCGGGGTGGAGGCAAAGCTGGCGTGTCTGTTCCTCTACCCCGTCAAAAAATACATACATAAATAAATAAAAATAAAAATGAACGCGAAATAACCAGAACGTTTCCTCGAGTAAATTGTATTTACAGTTAGATGGTTACAATTATGCACTGAAAACACTTCAAATACAGGAGCTTCCAGGGGCTTGAGGTTCCATTCTACATACCTCTTGACTACTCGTTTCGTCCCCTAACAAAAACAACAACAATATTCCTGGATCTGCCCCTGGTTGCATTTATTGTGTGTTCTTTGTCTTAACATAATTAAATCACATTGAATACATCGTCTACCATGTGCCTTTTTATTCTTTAAAAAGAAATTAAAAATAAGTAAACAGCCACATTGATTATAAAACAGTGATAAATAGCCCACGCTTACAAATGATACAAACAATTTGGACGGCACAAACAATAACTCTCATTATCTCGCATATGAGATACAATATTGAACCACAAATCAGCTTTTCAATGGACTGAACTGCTTTGTAGACTAGTATAACATCACTTTAGGCCAGATCTCGATTCACCATACTTATTTTGGTATTTTTATTTTTAATTAATAATGAAAAATCAAAGCTATGTGATACAGTAGTGCTACCAGAGAAGAATTTGTTCAATTCATCAAAGTTTGGGACTTTCATGAGATGATACCTAGCAGAAGGAAGACCAACTGTATTTTTACTTTTATCATCCTATAAGTAAAGCAGCTTTAAGGAGTTGCAGTGTAATAGTTTCTACATGTTAGCATGATACATTTTGAAATAATAACTTTGTATTTTTATATAGATACGAATGCAATAAGGAAAGGTTGCTAGCATAATTTATCACGGAATTTAAATACATTATGTAAGATTATACTGTATTTGAACAAAACTAAAGTATCATACATGATGGCGTCGAATCGATTTGCTTCGGATATAACCACTTATTAAAGTCCTCTGCACTTATTTGGCAGTGTAATGCCCGTTTGCATAAGATGAAATATCTCCATGTACATTGCTCTAGATAGGTCAGTTTGGAAGTAAAATTACAAATTCTCTCAACCAATAACAATTGACAGCAATAATTATAGCTGTCCTTTTTTAGAAAAAAGGAAAGAAAAGATGATAGAAGACAAACAATTTGCTTATTTATTTTAAATCGTCGATCTAAGCCCCAGTCCCGAATCTCTGTCTGTCTGTCTGTCTGTCTCTTTCTCTCTCTCTCTCTCTCTCTCTCTCTCTCTCTCTCTCTATCTATCTATCTATATATATATATATATATATATATATATATATATATATATATATATATATATATATATATTATTATATAGTTATGCCTGAATCACCACTATTTGACTTCATCATATATTGTTATTTGATCTTGCTAAAATATTGTTATATTATTTTAAAAGCATTAGTACATGATTGATATAAATTATATGGACCACGCTGCTATAAAACTTCCATTTTCTTTATCATATGTGTATAAATATATACAGTGTTGCTTTTTCATCTATTCCTATGGCTGAAAAGTCATGAAAGGCAGTGCAAACTCCTTGAAGCAGTTACCGATAGTATTGAACTTACCTCGATTCAACTTTGATCTAGAATTGATTTTCGTTTCATAAATAATGATGAGAAGATGCATCTTAAAAATAATTACAACAACGGCTTTTTTAAAACTCAAAAGTGGCCTTCAGAATCTGTACCTGTAGCTACCCCGACTAGTGCAAATCTTCCTTATTGCTGGACAATAACTTCAACAGCTGCACGTTTTATGAGGTAAATGCATTGGAATCGATGTTTATTTTGATTATCGAAAATGAATCCTCAACTGATGATGGATCAGGGAATGTTTGCCAGTTTATGTGCACCACGATCGCAGTAGAAGGTCGTGTGATGAAAGACAACAGTTATTTGATGAACGATATATATATATATATATATATATATATATATATATATATATATATATATATATATATATATATATATATATATATTCCCCATTGTTGTTATACACTAGAAACCACAATCATGAATGCTAAATCCGAAAAGAAGATTTTGTTTTAAATGTTTCAATATAGTTCCAATATTTTAGTATGGCTGTAATTTATGTGGTAAAAATGAGTACGCACTATCTAACATCAAGCTCTAGTCAATACGAGTACTCGGTGTATGCTATAACATGCACTGTAATATAAAAAATAAAATAAAAAATAAAAAAAATATGTTACAGTTGTGTTTGAGGTTCTGAACGATAATTATTACCCTGCTGTCGATTGGCGGAAGCCAAAGAAACAAAATTTTAGTAAAGGAGCGTTAACTCCTGTAGGGCCTACGAGTATTTTGAACGACTTCCTTGGACCAATAGTGACTAAGCTGACTTTGTGCACAATGCTCTTCCTATATGTGTCTAAACTATTTAGATCTTTCAGGAAAGCGTTATATTCTATACATACATAAAACATGTTCAAAATGGCGAGAAAAAGTTGTTATCATTTATTATACAATATCATTCGCTAAAGACATTTTATGATAAAAATATATGTCCATATTTCTAACGTTAACACATCTTGCAACTGTGCTACCAAGATAGTTGTATTAGAATTGAACATATGTCTTCACTTGTATAATTCTTGATTTTCCGTATGGCATATTAATTTTTACACTTTTTTCCAAACAGTGTATATGAGAGACAGACAGGCAGACAAACAGAGAGACAGAGAGAGACGGCAAGACAGAGATATACATAATTATCCATTTTGAAAGTTAAATATCATAAGCTCATACAAATGAAATGTTTATTTTGGGAGGGATTCCACCAGTCGATACTAATGTGAAAGTATTCTAATTGAAACAAATTTTTTAAAAAATAAAGACTTGAAACTGCATCCTTGTTTGTATTTCTGCGTTCAGAACTAGAAACCTGTTTCTCCTGGAGTCCTTAATAGATAGGGGACATATATATCGAAATATTTCACGAAAGAAATGGAAACATTGTATTGTCAAGATTTGCAAAGCCACGAATGTTTTCTTATATCTTTATTAAACCTGTATGTTATATATATATATATATATATATATATATATATATATATATATATATATATATATATAAGTGTGTGTGTGTTCTTCAGGAACGCATGATTTGGAGGCTAAAAAGCTCCGATATCTCGCATCGCAATGAATGTGTTGGTTTCGACAACAAAATCCTTGGTCACATTTCTCGCAGCAGTAAGCGTATTCAAGAAATCCTGTGATACTGGTGATGGCATCTAAATGCTCTTGATGATGATACACGTGGATGTATTTTCCATCGGGGCGAACTACCTGAGAGTATACTTTCAAGGTATAACGAGGAGCCAAGACGTCTTGAAGTTTTTGCATCACAGGAATGCCACACACGGTCTCTTTGGATATGCCTGCTTGGTGTAACAGGAGTTCTGCTTCTTTTCGTTGTTGGATTTTGCCCGATTTGTTAATTCTCTCCCATGCTCTTGTCCACTCTGAGGTCTCATTTTTCTCAGCATTCGTTCGCCCCACAACGATGGCACGGGCTAAGCACATCTGGTCTTGGAAGTTATTAATTTGGACGATACTGGGTTTGGTACTACTATGTCGTCCACCAATAACACTTTGCGCGGTCCGCTACATCTAAGAGGTGAAATGTGGGTCATGTGAAGTGTGGCTGTTCCATCAGCGATGGCAAAATTCATCACTGGATTGTTGAACGTGTTCAATTTTGTCGATGACCTACGAAGGTGTTAATTCTCTCGGGATACTAAACTCAATCCAGACGGGGGGGGGGGGGGGGGGGGGGGGGGGGGGGGGGCGGCACGGTTGCTGGGTGGTAAAAATCGTGACTCAATATTGGTTTCATATCAAACAAGGAAATAAACTCATCACTAGGACTAGAGAAAATTCAATTTGTCTGTACAAACGACATAATCTTACATTAGGAAAACATTTTCGTTAAGAATCATCGCTTCTTGGAACAACTGACCTGAGACAGGTTTTAAATGCAGTGAAGTTAACCCAGACTGGAATTATTTGTCCTTTGAATTCTCTCTGGCCTGTTAGCAATGTATACACATTGCAACATTGATATACGTTTAGATAAAACTATGAAAAAAGGGTCATGAAAAGTTCACAAAACAATAAATGACTGTGCATCTAACATGTTATCCAGTAATTTTTGCGAGTTCTGAGGTATGGGGTTGCTTTTGTTTTTTGCGAGTTCTGAGGTATGGGGTTGCTTTCGTTTTTAAAAACCCTCCTTACTGTAGGGCTTCTTTGGATATATGCACTAGTATTAACAAGTAACAAAACTTCCACATTCATAGCCTCAAGGTATCAGTAATTATTACTATAAAAATTAACCGGCCAGGGAAATCTGTCCGATAATAGGGTCTATGGAACCTTCATTTTATATATACTGAATAAGTCCATATCTAACCATAACAGTTGTATGAGCTGAAACATATTCTGGCAATTGTTTTAAAAAAATTGACAGTATCATGGTGATCATAATTTTAAACTTTAATGTCTCTATCACGAATATACAAGGTCACGTTCCCAGTGCTGATTTATTTGTCACTTAAATTCATTTATATTATAGTTTATGCAAAAATAACTTCAGAAGGCAAATAATAAACATTAAAGCTGACTGCATGCGTAGTACAGATCAAAGGTTATACTGATTCTGTGCCAAAACATATTTTTTATATTCATGGTACCAGTTAGCATAAGTTCTGTAATAAGTTGTCTTGATGATGAATTATTAAAATATCCCAATACTTCTATAAAGGAATCCGTGGTAATTTATGGCCTCGAAAATAGGTAACTCCTTGTTGCTGTTATATGTCCTTTAAAGAAATATATAAAAAAATAATATGAAAAGATAATAATAATAAATAAAACATATGATAAACTATATTTAATTTCTGGTTAATGCCTCTTATGCTATGATTTTTCTGATGAGAATAAATTCTATATTTCGGTACAAAAAAAATGACTTGTTGCGAGAAGCATAAAGTCTGAGAAAAGTTCATGCATAGCGATGTTATAACAGTACCAATTGCGCAGGCCCAGGGGGACGGAGCTTAATGTGTAGGGGTAGGGAACATTGTATTCCGAAATAAACAAGAAAACTAGCTGTGATTGGTGCATTATGTAAGAGTTGTAGTTTCTGTCCGGCTTAAAAAAAAAATGTTGAGTCCTTTGACAACATGTGACATTATGTTAATTCATATCTAGACCATATTTTGTACTTTTTAAGATTTTTTTTTAAATGTGAGACACGTCACTGAAAACGCCTTTGTTCTGACCGAATAACTCTTACCCCTGTTTAGTTCCAACAGACTTATCTCTCTTAAATGCAATAGAGTTCCTGGTTCTGTCCTTGTCAAATTGACAATCTAACATTGCTCTCTTTGACAGTGTGTGAGAAGTATCCTGAAGTAGGATATACATTATATTTATTTTACTAAACATTAGAATCGAAGTCAATGTAAAAAAACAAACAACAATTGGTACCTAGATACCCGATGCAACTACCAATAATTCGCAAGGGAGGCAACTACATCGTGACTAAAACTAGCCAAATAGGAAAACTGATCACTCCTTAATAAGCAACCGACTCTTCCACGGGTCATGGCGTCGTCAAAGAATTGGATATAAACATACCACGCTGTTTCAACATGTATTGTATGAGATGTGTTACGCTGTATGTCGATTCGAATGGTGTTTAAATAATTCGTGCGCGAAACGAGTAAGGTATTTATAACTGCATTTAAAGACGCTGACCTGAAATTGAACTGAGTTACAGGCGCGGATGTTATTCGCAATGCTGTGCGGAACGAACTTTACCTAGAAATGTATCATTACCTACTCACATGATACATCAACATATTAGTAAGATGTAAATCATACTTTCATTAGACTTGCTAGGAAAGGTCATGATTATCTTTAGTTTTTCCTTGCTGGTTTAACTAAAACTACTTTGTCTGTACTTGCCGCAAAGCTAAAATTGTATTGGTACATTGAGGTGCTTTTAATTACATAGATTACATGAGTGTGTATTTGTGTGAACGTTTCCAACATATATGTAGTAAAATTCCCATCAGTAAAAATAGTCCTTCTGTTGAACGGCGGGATTTGCTTTTTTATTGATTTTGATGTAGATATTTTTGACTTACTTTATTACAATGATCAAACGAACATGCTCATACATGATACATTCACATGAATATAATATAACTTCATAATGCCACTCATGCATAGACTATCTGTGGTATGAAATGAATGACAAACAACATCTTCTTCAGCACCCGGCTGCGTACGTCATTTTTATTCATTTTAAAAATGATAGACACATGCTCGTCGCAGACAGATATACACTATAACAAAACAAGATTGGCAAAATATCCATTTATTTGATAAGAGACCAAGCAAAAATCGGACAAACACGTGATTTACTATAACTGCCTACATATGTACCGATCAACCACCCTACTTATATATCTAGCCACCTACATACATACACACACTCTTACCTGTTTACCCACGTACCCGCTTAACTACCCGCATACATATATATATATATATATATATATATATATATATATATATATATATATATATATATATATATACATAAAGATATATGATATGATATATATGTATGTATGTATATTTGCAAAATTAAGGCAATCATACAAAGATACGTGCATGTATTAATATCATGATACAACAGTATCTTTGTAGAATGTCAGTCATTCTGTCAGGAGGAATAAGGACCATACTTGTGTTTATTAATTTATTGCTGGTTAATTAAAACCATTTGATATGAGCTTGCTAGAAAGATATAATGTTTCTTTTTAGGTACATTGATGTCCGTTTTTATTAACCAAAACAAACAAGTGCGTACTTTGGGCCTACGTCTTCTTCATAATACATGTAGTAACGTTCAGATAAATACAAATCTACCTTCTCTTGTATGGTGGGATTTGTTTGATAGTTATCGATATATATATATATATATATATATATATATATATATATATATATATATATATATATATATATATATATATATAATTTACAGTATTAAAGAATCTAAATGCTATGTACAAAATATAATTTAACTTCCTAAATCGACGCAGATATACAAAATGACTAAAAAATAACATTAGCTACAACATTCTACTGCGCTCCAGATTTTTATTCTTTTAAAAAAAAAAAAAACGATAGGCGCATGTTTTTCGCTGAAAAGTTAACAACGGATTGAGACAACATTGACAAAATATTCTTTTTTTCTGCCATGAGACCAAATAAAATTGGGACAAATACATGTTTTTATATAATTGGAGCAACAAAATAACTTTATTATTGGTAAAAGAAGAAAAAGAAGAAAATGAGGATGAGGATGAGGATGATGAAGAAAACAATTGGAAGTGCTGCAACATACTTTCCGACCCACCTCCTTAAATGCATACATACACAGCATACATGCGTATAAACATCCACACAGACCACTTTAATATCCTTCTATGATGGAATCCACTTGTTTGCAAATACAAATAATGGATAAGAAATTGATGATCAACCTGACACGTGGAATATTAAGGTTTCTACAGGACGCACACTGGTTTTCTGTTAAAGTATCAAACCTATAATCTATGGAATCTGATCAAAATAGAGACCTACTTATGGTAAAGGGATCTGACTGGAACCGATATATGTTTATGTTCGGGTGACCGTTGGTATTATATGTCCATTATTTTGCAGTAGCCCATAAAAAAGAGTTTCGTTTCGTTTTAGGGAGAGTTACCAATATAAACGTTTTGTCCCCCCCCCCCCCCAAAAAAAAAAAACCCTTAAAAAATGTGTACGCTGTAATCTAATTGGTCAATCAAAAAGTCAACACGACATGGCCTCCTATCGGTGTCCCTCAAAACTCCATTATGTCGGAGATCTCGATTTTAAACAGACTGTAAATCGACGCTGATTTGAACTTCAGTTGCTGTAAAGCAACATGGGTTTTAATAATATGTATGTATGTATGTCTTCTGCTGTTAATTTGGTTCCTAGTGTTCGTTCCACAGAAAAAAATACATATCTGATCCTGTGTGAAGTTGCCAATAAACACAAGATGAAGAGGAATAACTCTCAAAATTGTGAAATGCGTGTAACGAAAGGTATTATTAACTATAAAAGGCATCACAAGTTTTCGAAAAAGACTTTGTTCGATCAGTTATTAAAAAAGATCAGTATTTTACAAGTGAAACGTTTGCACACTCCTTCCTAGATATTACCAATTTTGAAATTATATCCTATTTCATAGCGTTTTGTCAAAAGCGTCAAAGGGTTTTGATCCAGGTAAACATTACTGACACGGATCATATTTACACCAGTGACGGTAGATGATTACCTTTCATCACGCGTTGAGTCTCCATTAAATACGTAAAAGTTGACTACAAAATGTATTTAATCATGCTTGGTTAGCTTTAGAGTGATGTATGACAAATTACATATTGTCATAGCAGCACTCACTTAGCGACAATAGGGTGTAATAATAAACTTTCTATTATTATTCCACTCTTTCCCTCCCTCTCCCCCAATTATGTTTATTTTTACTTTCGGAAGTGAATTTACTTATTTATAATACCATTGCAAGTTTAATTGTATGAGATTGTATTCGATTATGATTTATGTTACTCTGTTCTATGTTGGTATATTGATCAGCAAATTCGTTTCGCTTACAGATACGTGTCAATTGTAATAAGAACACATTTCGGGGTACACGGTAGAGGTACTTACGAGCGAATAATCCAGATAATTGGAGTCCGGACAATTGACGTTTTACTGTATATATAATACAGTGATAAAATATTAATTGTATCCCAACGATTCAAGCCTCGGACTCTTTGTTAGGGAGATATGACATTGTAGGAGATAAAACAAAGTGGCAGGAGTATTTGGGTGCCATAACCCGCGGATCCGTCTTCGAATCTCCGTAGAGTACGAATTAAAAATTATCTAACCTGTATGATCATATTATTTATTCGAATTTAAAAATTCTCTCTCTCTCTCTCTCTCTTTATACTAACAAAGTCGCTTGTATAGGCAGGCATTCGTGCATAGCAGACACACCCGCATATCGACCCAGTAATTAATTCTCATCTACGTACACAGTCACCCCGGATTCCTACGACATAAAGCAAGGTATATAGAGGTTATTATGGAGAATTAAAAATGTACACCACACAGAGCGGAACGTGCTATCCCTGGGTCCTACAGGACAATGCTTTATAGCATTATCAGAATTGTCAAATACAAATAAATAATATTATCATACAGGTTAGACAATTTATTATTTCTACGATTAAATTTTCGTCGGAGTCATCGAACAGGTCCAACGTCTTCATGGATACTCAATCTACCCACCTGGAGGGGAACAAATAAACTGTCCTGTATTCTAAACCTATACAGCTCACTCACAGCTGACTTCTGTCACGTGGGTTGGAGTCACGGCTCGGCCAAAGTGGTTATGCGAGAAAGCTTGCCAGTAGCTTCCCGTGGGTCAGTGTTTTTTCCTGTGATTTCCCGGGTTCTTCCTCCACCAAACATACTGGCCGCCATGTGTAGCCTATCATGTGCTGAAACATGGAGTTAAACCCACACAACCAAGCCAAGTCTCTCGCCAGTATCTACTCCCCACCAGCTGCCACCTCAAGTACGTAATACAAAATCTTCTGTACGGCCTGTGCGTTCGGACCAAGTTAATATATACTGACACAAAAATTGATAACGGCGCAAATTCAAAACAGTTTCCCCGCGTGTCAAGCTAAATAAGTTATTTAACGACTTCAACCTTTTTTCTTCCTCTTCAAACAGCAATAGCGTGATCATATTGTTTCAATTACGGACAATCACTTTTTTTTTCGTCTCTTGTCAAATAAATTTAGATTGTGAAAATCTTATTTTGTTCTCTAGCCTATTTGTAACCAAATAACGTGCGCCTATCAGTGTTAAAAGGAACAGAAAAAATCCCATTAGCAGCAGGGTGTCGATCGCGATGTTATTTATCATTAATTTTTTACCACTGATATTTTATGCCAGAGTAGAATTAGGAAGTTAAATTATATTTATTTGCATGTATCATGTATGCACATGTTGATTTGATCATTGTAGTATAAGGCACATTATAAATACCTCTTAATCGTCAACAGTGAAATAAGAGAAGTACTGTTTGTATTATATGCATGCGTGACGAAGACGTACACCCAAAATTCACACTTGTGAGCTTTGGGTAATTTAAACGCATCTCAAGGTAGCTAAAACAATTTATAGCTGTGCAGGAAGTTCAGGTCAAATACTTTTGCAAGCAACCAAACGTTCAAAGAATCATGCTTTCTCCTGTGAGGTCTTTCGCTTTGGAGGGGAGTTTTCTTTGTAACCATAAGGTAAATATTCCGCGCTCATGACATATATGTCTTAGGGGCGCGTGAGTCTTAGATGGAAGTGTGGAGGGGGCTAAAGTTCATATACGATGGAAGTAGGGGGCTATGCACCTGTAGCCAACCCCTATTGTAATTGGCCACAAAAGAAAATTAACACTAACGCTAAGCTCTTGGGTCGAAAACTGTCTATGTCGCCTAACTCACTCAGAAGCTTTCACATTTTTCAGCAACATAGAACAGGAAGAAAATAACAATCTTTAGCCTATTTAGGTTAACCGAGTGCCTCAAAATTGTATTTGTTGACACTTGCGATTAAATAATAGGAAAATAGGAATGAAAATTAATATGAAACTTACATATAGTCTAGATAGCAATATCTACGTGCATCTACTCAGCCTCTTCGACATAAGCGAATCGAAATACGAAATATTATTTCGAAAAAATAAAATATTATTTCGTTATTTCGATATATTATATTTTTATATATTATTTTGTTTAAACGAAATAGTATTTCGTTATTTCGAAATAGTATTTCGTTTAATCGAAATAGTATTTCGTTATAACGAAATAGTATTTCGATATAATGAAATAGTATTTCGTTTAATCGAAATATAATTTCGTTATAACGAAATAGTATTTCGATTAAGCGAAATAACATTTCGAAATAACGAAATAGTATTTCGTTTAATCGAAATATATTTCGTTATAACGAAATAAAAAATATTTGCAGTCATGTCACTTAAGGGGCTCCGTACTTACGCGTTTCTTTTATTTTCGTAAGGATCCTTTCCCTCCGATGAAGAGCTTGTATAGCTTTAATCGTTGGGCTAAATGCGTAAGCGATCCTTTACCAATTTGTTTTATTATTATTATTAGTATTATTATTATTATTAAGCGGATTATCCCATATTAAACCAATATTTATTGGATCTCGCTCTATGAATTATGTAAAATCTATCTCTGCAGTTGAGCAGATCCATGCTATAAGATCTCCATCATGAGTTTTAATCAATTTACTTTAATCAGGGGAGCTCATTGTCCAAAGTGATCATATCAGTCGGTCACCATTATGCTTTAAATAACGTAGAGAAGATAAAGTCTGCTCATTACTAATAGAATCCTCTCATGAAAATTTTAATATTTTCATATTAATCCCTTCACAATCTTTAAATAAAGACAACGATTAATGCATCCATACTTGGTTTCCAATACTACTAGAGCCCTTCATGTGTACATCTAAGAAATGGGAATTCCTACCCCAGGATCAAAATTTGTAGGTAGGCTCGAGGATTTGCAGTTATCCTGTCAATGAATCCTGACCCCGAGAATGAAATATCCCTTGTCCAAACCAACCATTATAATGGTTTATTTTTGCCTCTTTTTTGAGAAGGAAAGAAGGGTGGTTAAAGAATGATATATCATGGTACGAATGTACCAATGTACGTATGTAATTATGCCTGCATGTAAGGAGGTAGACCGCATCGTATGTAGGTAGAACTTCAAGCTTTTCTTCTTTTTCTCATCCTTCTTCTCCTTCTAACAATAATACTGTCATCTCATTGTCTCAATTATAGAGCATGACGTGCATGCCCGACTTTTGTTTTCTTTCTTTTGCCAATCTTCTTTTGTTCCGTTGTCTAATTTTAGCTGAGAAATATAAGCTTATCATTCTTAAAAAGAATAAAAATAATTCCCTGTGCAGCACGGTGTCGAAACCGATGTTATTTATCAGTAATTTTGTACCGCTGGTATTATATGACTTGGTGGAATTAGGAAGTTAAATTACATTAATGTGCATATATAATGTAGACACGTGCTTGTTTGATTATTGTAGTATAAGGTAAGTTGCCAGTATCTATATCCAAATCGATAACTATCACACAAATTCCGCCGTGCAGGAGAAGGGAGAGTTCTATTTATCTGAATGCTAATACATTCGTGACCAAAAAAATACACGCAATACACACTCTCGTGCTTTGAGTAATTAAAACGGAGACCAATGTACATCGTAAGAAACATTACATTTTTTGCAAGAAGTTGAGATCAAATATTTGTGTTTAACAAAAAATGAAATATTAAAGAGAATCATAGTCCCTCCTGCGAAGTCTTTTTTATTCTTTCTCACAGGATGATTTTCATTTTTTTTAAAAATGATGATGTATTATGAAAGTCAGTAATGATACATTTGTACATAATTTTGTATGTATGTATGTATGTAGGTAGGTTGGTAGGTATGTATGTAAGTATGTATGGCTTATACATTTTCTTCTTCTTCTCTCTCTTTTCTTCTTTCTCCCCTACAAAGCGAAAGAAAACAGGAGTGTAAAACCATTTAGGCAAAATCTATAGAAAAAGCAACTACGTCTCTTTGTTTTTATAGGTAAGAAAAGAATTAAAACGCTCAAAGGTAAACATTATATAAAGTGAGTGTAGTAAAAGGGGACAAACCGTTGAATCTGTTCACACTGGGAAACAAAGGACTGACGTGGTGGATATAAGCCAATGCTCCAAATATAAATATTTCAATCTATTTAGAAAACTATCAAATACCGCCGTACAACAGAATGAAGACTTTTGCTTATCTGAATGATGCTACATGTATGTACCAAAACGTACACCACAACACACACTATGTGTGCTATGAGTAGTTAATCTGGACATCAATATACATAAAATAAACATACAGCTTTGCAGCTAGTTCAGATCACATATTTCTGTTAAAACAAATTTGAAGTATTAAAGAGAACCATGGCCATGTATGTTCCGTTGACAGGATGAGTTAAATTTTACCAAGATTGTGATGTATCATTATAGTAAGTAATGATACATGTGTACCTAATTATGTATGTATGTATGTATGTATGTATGTATGGATGGATGGATGGATGGATGTATCTATGTATGCATGCATGCCAAAATCTAAGTTAATACGTGTTTGCAGGACGTTGGGTGAGTAAGGGTGAAGGTATATATGTGTGTATGTATGCATCTATGTATGTATACATGCACTTTGGTTTACTGCCTACCAAAAATAACATATACGCCAGTCGCTACCGACAATATTAGGAGAATTAATAATATAGGTGACACGATTTTGATCATGTCGTCATGAACGTCTGAAATTTTCCAAACTCGATATATGGACAAATCTAAGAACACACTGATGAATCTGATAATCAACATTGTTTGTGATTGTGTTTAAGTTCAAAAGATCATTACTTCTGTTGAAACCAAATAAACACACTAAGCTGAGGAAATGTGAGTGACTTTGAAGAAGTAATATCTGTATTATTGTTCTCAGTTACTTCTCAGGCAGGTTTGATAGACAGTCCCAACACCACGTCCGTGACCTTTGGTTGAAGGTCAAACAAAGAAAATCTGTTTTTTGCACAACATATTGTTTTCACACACAATACTTTGAATAAATAAAGATTAATTTCGACCAAACTATGTATATTGGTACATTTAAATCACATTTCAGATGAGTTATGTTATCCGCATTTTGTGACCTTGAGTTCAAAGCATTCCTGCAGTTACATAGGCATGATACAGTGCAGTACTTCAATGAATTTCTGCAGTTACACAGACACAAGACAGTGTAGTACTTCGATGCAGTCCTGCAGTTACACAGACACATGTTAATTCATAATTAGTTACTTATCCATATAACCGAGCATGTACTATTCTGTATAACTTTCTCCTCACCATATTGACTTAGAATCAACAGACACAAACACATAAGAAAATGCATGGAAAGATACGGACCCACAATTTTATGAAAATATGGCTGAGATGCCTTTTTCATACATTTGAAGCAAGTTTGCATTTCCACAAATTAGATTATACAGAATGAGGATGGAACGATGTGTCGAATTGTCTTGTTTCATGCTCGTTGTCTTGACTATTAAGATTTATAAGCTGCACCGAGGAAGCAATACCATTGAAATGTGTATGCCTACCACGACAGTGGTAGTGACATATTGTGGAACCCTTGTCAAACCGCACGTCCATCCGCTAAACCTTAGTTTAGTGTTGCATAAACACATGTATAGTTCATTATTTAATTATCTTTGTTCTATGAATTTGATAACGACATAGATGGAAAAAATGCAAATATAGATAATTCAACTTTTCAATGCGTACGTACATACATACAGGCATACATACAATTCCTTTATAACGTTCAATCTTGAAGTACCTGCATTTTGTAAGAAAAAGTTGTCAAATCTTGACGGGAACGCAACAATCCTTTATTAAGTAATTCGTCACAGTGTGATCTAAACATGTTAAACAACTGTTTATTCATGCTTGTCGATACGTTTAGGTTACACAAAGCACCAGAGTATTTATTTTTTGTGCGCCTTCTTATAATTTCCACAAGTCTACAATATTACTTCTCTTCAAATGCTGACCTCTTTTCTTCGCCATATAATAATGTTTATTATATACCTGCCAATTTTCTACCCAAACAAGAGCCAGAATTGTACCGTCATTTCCTACAAGTAGGAAAACGATACTATCGTTTACTAATTCCGTATTACCATAATCTCAAACGAGGCTGGAACTACTTTATTCTCGATGATTCCTGGTGACAATAGCAGCGCCCCTAGTGAAGAAATGCAAACGCTAGCAGTAAACAAAACTCTCACAGCGATGTTAGTTAAGAAATCTCGCGTTATATTTAAAATATATGAAAGCTCTAAACCATGTGTTTGTCACAACAACAATACAAACATTAATTCCTTTTCTTTTGAAGGAGCCAAATATTACAGTTGTAAAGTACAACCCATTTACAAAAGTTCATAACTGGTAACATTAGCGATTTTCCCGCATGATGGGTGAATTTGAAATTATAAACGAGTAACATTCTCTACAACAAATCTGTATCATCAAGTTCCAACAATTTGTCAAGTTCTGCTGTAAATAACTGGCAAAATAATGTCGTGATTCCCATGTCAAGTCCCTGTCGGAGCCTCTCACAAGGTTTCGCCTGAAACAGTTCAACCGCTATCAACCTAGCCTTGGAAAGAAACGCCCAGAGTCATTCAGCTGGTGAAATCATCCGTGATGCAAAATTTGAGAACTGCACAATAACTGTAAATCACATATATGCGTCTGCTGCACCCAAGCTTCAAAGAATTGGTGTTATTGACAGTGACGGTAGTCAATCTGAGTTAGCGTTGTTTCATAAACTTCATAGATAAAAGTATTATTTATGCACATATTAGCTTTTAAAAAGGTAATTCGGTTTATGCTTTAAGATGAAGTTCGTATTACATAGGTTGAAATGCTTGGCAAATGCTTTTTTTTCAGCTACATATAGTGATTTTATTAAATTATCTGAAATTTGATTGGTATATAACAAAAATATAATTATCACAGTAATGCGATTTTGATTGCTACATTACGTCTCGTTGTCAGCATAAAAAATCCGGATCATGACCCTACGCTTTGCGTCTCGTAATTATCCGGATTTTCTAATGATGACAACTCAACGTGATCTAGCAATCAGGATCCCGTTACTGTGATAATATATATATATATATATATATATATATATATATATATATATATATATATATATATATATATATATATGTGTGTGTGTGTGTGTGTGTGTGTGTGTGTGTGCATGTATGAACTCGTGGATAATGTGTCTGACACCACTGTAATGTTGACAATGCAATAAAAACCTATAGAATGGAACATTATCCTGTCTCTTTGTACACTTAATAAATAGTTGCCACGTCGATCCGTATTTTAACCCATTTTTGTCCATTATCAAAAAGCACAGTACTTTACTTCTCAGTAGAACACATGCATTTACATACAATTAATATTATTATCAATAATGTTCACTTCGTAATCCTGCTGCGCACTTGTGTCAATTTGTTACCAAAATAAGTGCACTGTTTTGATCAAACTTAGTACTAGTTTCGTCGTTGTGAAAGAGATAAGTTCCAACAAGAATATCACCTTATCAATTGGTTGAAGAAGAAGAAGAAGATGACTAAGAGGAAGAACCAGAAGATATATGCCGTTTTCAATCAGTTTCGTCACTCTCTACTATTGCAACTATGAGAGCCTTACATGTGTTATTTATTTTCTTGCTTAAAAAAGAATGTAGACTTGAGTTATAACTATTGTATTTACACGTTTTCGTTCCTTATTAGGGATTAAGTTTTACTTTATTTACCGAAATACTTTACGAACAATCTAAAGTTTTCTTTCACGTGTAAGTTGAAATTGAGAGGAATGGGGGGGGGGCCTTTTCTATATATGCGATAGCTTTGTTAAATAATCCCATTTACATATCATCTAACAGTTTTCAGCAGCTTTTGACGTTAGTAAACTGTGATCACTTTGATCTTGGCACTTTTGTACCAACATCACAAACAATGTTTTGCACCGATCCCTACAAACAGTGCAGCATTCCCAAGTCAATGCTTTTCTAATTAAAAATTGCATTATTTAATTCTATATCACGATGTACAGATCTGCCGCCCACTCTCAAAAGGCCAAAATGCACTTGATAACTGGCGACAAAACAGAGTTAAGATATAATATCACCTAACAGCTAAATACACTCTTACCATAAGTATCCCTCTTCCCAACTTCTGTCAAGTTTCAGTGGAATTTCATTTTTTTTCGAACGACAGGTGGATTGAAAACATCCGTATAAGCAGATGTATACACCAAAGTATTGCAAAGAATACATTTTTTGGTCGAAAAGCATAGCTAATGGAATAACAAAAAATACCTCAACAAATTCCAACTTTAGGTTCTAAATGTAGAGGATACTGATTACTTTTAAATGAGTAATAATAAACTAGAGCCCTAGTTTTCAAAATAAGAACTGAAAACAATGACCCACCTACATACGAGCTTACCTATATACGTACATAACTTCATTATTAGTCAATCAATCCAACAGTAAGCAATGTATACATCCATCCATTTGTTTGTAGGTATATATATATATACAAATGCCGTTAAACATCTATGTCAAACAACCTGCACATAAGACTACCTTCCCATCAATTCACTGACATACGTACACTCAACCACCCATTATTTTTTCCATGGATACATTAATCCTTCCACCCTTCTATCAATGGATCTATTTTTTCAATCGATTTATACATGTGTCTATCCATCAATCAATCAGGGTATAGCTGCCTAAACATCTTACTAGAATGTATCTATATACCTGCGTAGCTACATACTTACATACGAATGAATGCACATACCTACCAACACAACTTAACCCATCCATATACCTGCCAACCTCTCCATCAATAAATCCATGTATGATTTCATACATTCAGACTATATTCATTTTTACCTGATCTCAAGGCGCTGTTATGTAGAAGAATCGGCCTTAATGACTCCTATAGGGAGTATCCACATGCTACCGGGTAGGGCCATTCTTGTGATCAATAACCACGTTTGCCTGATAACAAACCTTTGTGATCAATGCTAAGTCTGTATGGACAAATGTGTTTGGAGTCAGATCGAAGCTTTCTTGAGGAGCCATTTTTGGGTTAAATCTCAAGTTTGTTTGATAAACCACTTTTGGGATAGATACCATGTTTCCCTGATGCAATATTGTTGGGATCGAGCCTAAGTCTTCCTAGTAAGCGAAATTTGGGAGTGATGCCAAGTCTTCTTGAAAAGAAAATTTTGGGATTTATCCCAAACCTACCTGCTAACTAAGTTTTGGTATCCATCCAAAGTCTGCCTGGTAAGTGAATTTTGGGATCCATCCCAAGTTTGCTTATTCCTAGAGTTTCCGGATCGAGCCCTAGTCTACATGAGTATAGATTTTTGGGGTACTGACTCCGGTATAACAATATTTAGGGTTACTCCCGAATCCGATTTTTTTAAAAATTCTCTCAAACATTGCTCAGTAAGAGATTGTTTAGATTCATACAATAATGTTAGAAACGAAAATTACTGAAATAATCTATTCATGAATAAGTATTCGTTTAAACATTTCACTAGGTTTGTGTTTGTAAAACATGTATGTTCGACTCCAGACTAAAAAGAATTAAAATATTAGGAAAAAACAAATTCTATATTTGTATGAAAATCGAATCCAGTCATCCGCATATGTATACAAACATGCATACCAAATGTCTTTGTATACCTCACGTGATTTTTGCATGTAAATAAGATCATATTGTAGCCAAGTTTGTGCAAGTATCGGTGCCAACCATTTAACGTATAACTGCTATATAATAGAGAATAATGTAGTTCAGAGATGTTGACAACCAGGAAACCAAATCGCGATGTTTGAGTTTTTTTAAGAGATTTCCAATGTGACGATGGTGTCCACAGCGTAGCGAACATTGAGACGCTGGTTTTAAAGCGACTCACCATCTTGGTGTCTCTTTCTGACAAAGAAATGAAATATCCAAAAGCGGTAGAGCTGCCTCGTGAAAGGACAGATACACATATGTTGTACAATCTAGAGCGGATTTTGTACCACAAACCAGAGATTTGCCATTTAAGAAACATAATATTTTCAAATATCGATAACGCATAATTAATTACAGTAAATTAGATACGTCAGCAAAACGAAGAAGAGCCATTGTATTTTCGCCGCAATGAAAACTCCAACGTCAACGTTCTGTAATATTCAATTTACCTCATCGCTATAATGCAACGTCACAAGGAAGTAATCATGAATGGGGAATTCGGAGAGGAGGCTCGTTTAAAATCAATCGCGAGAGGTTAAAATTTGAATTTGTAATTTTTACCATTATCTTTCAGTTTATATTTCAATGCCGTCTATACCAAATTACGATTGAATGTCTTTGCTTGGTTTAAATTAACAACAAAATATGTTATTGAATTTGTACTACCATATATTGGCGTGGGCTCATTGTTTAGACTGGCACTGCGAAAATAATAAGTCATGAAGCATATTGTTTGAGTAAATATTCAGTAACTTATAACCATATCGTTACATACATGCATTAAACCTAATAAATGGAAAATATTGTGATCTCATTCTGATGTAAAGAACCCGATTTTGAAACCATGATATATCATATCCACGCATTGTTTGACATGTGTTTAACAGACATAACGATTAAGCTTTGGCCATGCAAACTATTTTAAGAAACTTGTTATTTACTATACAAATTGTCTTCTTATTCGCAGTACTTATATCTGTCTTAAATGTGGAATTACCTTGAACTTGTCCAAGATATGTGACGGGAATTTACCTTTGTTATTCACTGTTCTGGATATCAGAGGAAGTTTTAAAAGACCCCTGGGGTTTACTTTTTAATAAAAAATATTGAAATTTACTAGTCTCATAAGCAGACTATCCAAACGAGAGGTCTACATCAAATCTTGGATTCTCCTTCAGAAATCACGAATCCTTAATCCATTTCATTGCGGATTTCAACTGACAAGACAAATGTAAGTCTTTGCACCATCATTATCATCATCATCATCGTCAACATCAGCATCATCATCACCACCATCATCATCAACATCATCATCTCCACCATCATCATCAACATCATTTTCTCATGTTTTTCAACGAAAGAATAAAACAATATTTAATTGGCCCATTTGCTGTTTAAGATTAAGTAACATATAACTGATGTATTTCCTGAGATGTTAATTTCGATAATAATATCACTTTTAATCAAAAAATAATATGGTATGTTCCTGTTTCTGGTTTGTGTTTGATTTGTGCACTCTGTACACGCCAACAAAAATCATATGCTACCTCAGTGTAAGTATTGCGAGTTTTCATGGGATGCTAACTGTTTTAGTTATTTTGTATCTCTGATGTACATATATTTATAAAATTCCCTCTGAATATTTCTTACAGTTTTCTGTTGTGACAGGAGATGTGCAGAGACAAGTAAAAATATGAAACAATATAATATATTGTGAAGATAGATGACAAAGTAATACAATGTCCAAGGAAATGTGACAGACAGACACGGTGGTAAAAGGAGGAATTGTGCGAGAGAAGGAAGAACTATTTTTTTATCATCCTCAAGTAAATGTTTGCAACAAGTTTCTTTAATTGCTAATTACTGCCTATGGCGGACTAATGTCGAAGAAAACGTGTATTTTAATATTTGACAAACTTGAATAGGTTTTGTTGTTCCACATTAAATTTGCTGTGTATTTTAGATTATTTTCTGGATATTTTATGCAAGTTTTTTTTTTTTTTGTCTTTACTTAGTGTTTCAATAGACTGGTTTGAACATATTTTCACGAAAAAGAGGAAAAATATATTCAACAAGATTACGATATCTTTGTAGTGTACAACGTATCTGATATCCGTCTTCCCTGAGGGATTATTATTTGAGCGGTGTCTTAAAAAAAAAAAAAAAAAAAAATTCTTTCTTCATAGCATGTTGAAATATTTTTAGCCTGACGTTTGTCAATTATAAAATAAAAAAACCAAACGAGTACAAAGATTTAAAAAAGGTTTGAGAGAAACTTAGTATCGAACATTTTTGCTCTGTGACAAGGATAAATATTGAATAACATTTTTCATGTATATAAGACAATACAAAACTTTAATTATTTATTCAATGAAAATGTATAACTACAATATTAAGAAAAGTCTCATCAATTGTTAAAGTTCACGTGCAACTGATAAACGTTCAGTTAGCATATTGATTAATTTAGTGAAAAGTTCAGGTATATGCAGGGAACTATATTTATAAAAAAAGAATTAATGTCAAAGTTTCCAAGCGATTCGTGAAAAGTTTAAAATATATACTACTTTTACTGCATTAATCTTATAGTCATAAGTTGTGTTTGAATACACTAATATGACGAGCGAGTTATATGTAGCTCATAACTGTGCAAAACAATTGTCTTACCACTAAAATCCACATAGATCGTCCATTTCAGAGAGTTTTAGTTTTGGAAAAACCTGGTGTCGAGCCGAAAATGGTCTGGATTACTCTTGAAAAACGGTACTTGTTTTTCCCAGGTTGTAAACATGCACCATGTTGCAGATGATTGTTTTGATTTTAGATTGGATCATACACACTCTTTACATTAGAAGAGATTGTAGGTTGAGCACAAATCATCTAGTAATGAGATTGGGCTAGTTATGGTTGTACTATGCACGATTATGTGCTTAGTCTCTTTTAACCAGTGTCTCGCTAAAATCAAACAGATCTACGCCGACCGAGAATATGGTCGAGGCCTGTACGTTTGGTTGTTACCGGTATTTGTCGCTCATTTCTTTTTTTTTTTCTTTGTTTCTGTCTAAAAAATAAACCATATAGTCCATGAGTACTCTTTGAGCATAAGCGATACATATAAATACATATGTATAATGTACTGCAGATGTGTAGAATGTATCGAGTCAAAGCAGTCAATTCTTGAATAATTTATGTACTCATTGAGTTAGCGTCAAAGTCCAATGATTGGAAGCATTTTCGTCTAAAAACGACAACCTGTATTACCTATACATATTTTGTGTGGTCGGTCAAAAACATAGATGACACATACGAACATTGTATATTTATGCGATCTAACCTTTTTATTAAGAACGCTTGCTTACCTGCCTACCAATCAGCGACTTTAAAAGATTATCTGGGAACACTCGTTTTGAAGGTTAGAATTGTTGATATAGACCTTTGCCTACCATCGGGTTACTTGTGCGCAGGCTATATTCACGTGCACAAGGAACATCATACTCGTAACCACCCTAGTTTAATTAATATGTTATCTCGTCTGTCGATCTATATATGGTGCATATGTTTGTATTTTCATTATTCTTTATGAGGAGGGTAACAGAGTCAAAAGTATTGAGTATAATTCAGTTCACATCGTGTCTGCCTGCACCCTGCTCTACAGTTAACTGCATTCTAAAATTAGTTTGCTCGAGTTGCAAATTTAAAAAAAATATCAATTCAAAAGAATACATTCGAATATCCATTCAGTTGTCCTTCACGACGCCCAGCTCAACCCATTCATATTAAACATCAAAAGTTGCACATCATCATTATATATGAAACATATAAAAACTGTAATCTGTTGCTATTGATCACTTCTTTGTTGATAATTAATTTCATTTTCAAAGTATTGGTAAGGACAAAATAATGCAGCTAGTTTTGTTCATGTTGATTACGTTTCCCTTTTAAATACTTATTTTAGCTTTTAACGAAAACAAAACAGTATTGTTGTTGCTGAAATGTTCAATTAAGGCTTCATGGCTTTTCTGACACACAATAAACCAAATATATAATTAGGCAGGATGAAGATATACCATTTTTTCTTCAATCGTATGAATTTTCTTTAGAGCTAATATGACTAATTGTAAAATACTGAATTGAGCATAATCGTTATTTGTGCATACATCGCATATCTTAAGATCAAAGTTCTTCGGAAATCTCGATTTTTTCTTAGTCACACAATTTGACCCATATGGAGATAATTTATCTTAATCTTTTTGTTTCTCGTTAAGTTTCTTTATGCTATTTTGTTTTCAAAATATTGTCTGTGCTATGAAGAGAATTGACAGGCATAATGGAAGTTTAAAACATAACACTAATGATTATAAGGTATGTTCTTTCCCATCATTAACTCTTGAATAGTCTAGAATGTATAATACGTAAATAACAATGAATAACCATGCCTAAAGTGTCTCATTAAGTATCAAGCATAGTGTGGGAATCCGGAACTCCTCAGAAGAAACCTCCAGGGCGCCATCTAGTAACAATTGGGATATATCCATTTTGAAAGGTCACAACTTGCAGGAAAGGAACTTGGCGCATCTAGCAAAACTATTTCTTGTTCTATGAAGGGAATGGTTGGTATTATATAAGTTTTAAACAAAAGTCTAAGGTTAAAAGTTCTGCTAGAGTATGCTTTTTAGGCTCCGCCTCCTGAGTTTAAAAATAAGAAAAGATATGAACCACTGCTGTTAATGTTAAATAAATATAAATTAATTGACAAAAATCAAAAAACAAGTGTGTCCAATTTACAATAGATACCATCTCCTTTTTTCAAGTATTCGAGTTTCAAATTTAGACTTGTGACTAAGATGAAACGACACATAATCGGGTACTTGACTACTCGTTGCTGCACTTGGTGGTGATGTTGGAGTAGTTTACAACCAAAACAATGAAATAATTCACAATTTTGTCATCTTTTAGTTACTTCTGTTTACTCGTTCTGTGGAATGTTTTATCTTTACAACCAGGCAAATTGCAGAGTTTAGAATATGAATACAAAATAGGTCTTAAAGCCTACTTATTCGATCAATGTGCACACATTTTTGGTGAACATAATATTAGAGTTTAGTTGTGGTACGTGTTTTATGGAGGACTCCATTCTATTGAAATTCAAAATCTGAGAGATCTGAGAACCCTAACATGGACATTAGCCCTAATGTCATCATCAAAACAAGAACGTAGAATCGTACTTTTGCGCCATGACGTTCTTTATTTTCGTCCTATTTAATCTGTTCAGATTGGTTTAATACGCCTGAAACATAAATGTGTTATGTAGTCTCATATCCTTGTTATGCTCTTGGAGCTTATCAGTTATGCAATTTTGAAATGTTCATGTTATCAAGTGGTCGTAACGAACACACATATATGGATGTCTCTTCATATGTCTTGTTTTTCGTGGGGGAAGGGTGCCTTTCTAATCCAAGAGATAATAATATATTATTTAAACTAAGATGTCTACGATTACTTATCTATCATGTTTTATACATACTTCGCTCGACTGATAACTGACTTTTTTAATAGCTTTGGCGTCTTTATACGTGTCGTGAAGAAATCTAATGGATGCAACCGGGACTGAAAGATTGAAGTAACATTTTAATACTGTTCAATCGTGGCTCTGGACGCGACGATACGTCCCTAGAGGCAAAAATTACATTTGGTCATGTCGTTTATTTCCAGTATATTTTTCTTTTGCTGGAATAATTTGACTCGACGCCGTTCGCGTCTCTATGAAGTTATTTCTCCTTACTTCCTTGTCAACAATGATAAACCCGTTGTGATGCATTGGTGAATCGGTCTGCTTTGTCGTCAGATATGATTGAATAGATTACAGCTCTCTTAAGCTACTGCTATTTATATGATCAGCCTATGAAAGTGAGGTGAATTTACGTAAAAGGGGGGTGGGGTGTTGCGCTGAAGAGTAAGTTTAATCTTTTAAGCTTCGATTTTGGAACAAGGTTAATTTATAATAAATATAATATGTTCTTTTCCTGCGTAAATACCGGATATATTTCATCTTGTGGTACCAAAAACGATAATGGTACCAAAAACGATAATTCTTACTCCTGTCTTCGCCACTCGTTAAAATATCACGTTTTTGTACTACACAATGAAATATATCCTGTATTAACGTAGGAATAGAAAATATCCTCATTATATTTTTTTTATAAATAGATGATAATATCATTCGTGTTAATATGCATGTACACATGGCACTGAGATGGTTTTCAGTTCTTTAGAAGGTAAACAAAAACAGGCAAATAAGCAGAAAACATATTTAAAAATGACTTATTTTTGCAACCTTACTCGCTCTCCTACGATTATAAGTTTTAGTGGTTCGTATTTACTTGCAATAAAAGATTTCTTAATTTCAAAGAGAGCGATTTGTCGGATACTATCAGAATGCCCTAAATAAGAAATTTTAAACTATGATCACCTTGGTATTACTGAGCAGTTTTAATCACCGAATGTCCTCGTTATCATTGCCCAATATAAAATAGGATATCGGAATGAAAACACAACCATTGCTACATTTAATAAGATATAACGAATGATACGTTAGTATGCCTGGTATACGAGACTGGATTCCTTACACACGGAGTGATGTCAAACACAAGTAAGAAAGTTTGCTTGAAAGAAAAAGTTAATAACATACATTGAAATGGAAAACGCCATGAAACACATTTGATATCGATCTTATTTAACCTGGGACTGGCTTTTACTTTAATACAAGTTCAGTTATTAATACATACATCAACACTATACACGATTAATTCCTGGTTAGTCAAGGGCATTTGAATTCCAGGTTTATTTAAGTGAATAACTTTACACTTGGTCTGACTCTCATGCCCAGTCTTAACGTCGATCATTTTCCTGTGAAGTGGAGGTGCATTACAACTACATGAGCTTGAAGTACCTAGATTGTAAACATATAAAATAGTCGACGACAAGCACAAACGAGATCAAAGAAGTAACTGAATGAATTGTTTAAAATCGGATTTATTATATTACTGCTTAAAACAGAAAGACAAAAATATAACTTTTAGGAGAAAATATATGTATCTATCTTCATAACAATCTACCTACCGATTCATGTACGTACCCATCTAGGTAAATACATGCACCCATTTATAAATTTGCATTATGCCAAGGATCAAGGTAATCATATGTACTTACATACATAAACATATTAACCAACCAATGCATACATCCGCACGTGAGGTTAAAAGTAATTCACTGCGTTAACGTTTTACCAAATATGAAACGTTTTTAGCAAAGATCAAATAATAATTATTTGTGAAAACAAATCACATCGAACTGTTGCTGGTTAAAAGAGGAAGTAAACAAAAGCATACTTCCTTACATGTATATATATATATATATATATATATATATATATATTTCACTTGTTTTGCTACCTCCTCAACTACCGACGTTGGTACATTAATACATTACGTACCTACCTAAGTACATCAGTAT
The DNA here is from genome assembly GCA_029931535.1 of Margaritifera margaritifera. NCBI lineage: Eukaryota > Metazoa > Mollusca > Bivalvia > Unionida > Margaritiferidae > Margaritifera > Margaritifera margaritifera. The sequence goes on along the minus strand of JAQPZY010001427.1, from coordinate 2,298,360 downwards.
ATCCATCCATTCCTTAGTCTATCAAAACAAAAAAATCATTTCATCAATCTTTACTTCATTTTTCTGTAGGGACCCATGTATTATTGCATTCGTTTATTCACACATAGATACATGCATGTATATATATATATATATATATATATATATATATATATATATATATATATATATATATTTATATATCCATCCATCTATACAAACATACCAATGCATACTTAAATGTATTATATACATAATTTATTTCCGATTTATGTATAGGAATTACAAAACTGTATTTAATTATATAAACATTTAATGTTTAAACTCACTCGACAACTTGTCAAGTACCTGACCCATAATAAGCGATGTCTATATATTGCCTTTAGTAGGCCTTACGAGTTAAGAAAAGCTCAATGACTCATGCACCTACAACATGCTATACCATCTCTCTAAAGTCTTTGCTACATTTCTTTATGAGAGGTGTGAGGAAATATAAAACAGAGACAGGCACATAAGGTAGTGGTACAAATTATTATTCGAGTGGTTAAATGTGGTTCAATATCGGGTGGATTCACTGATAACTAAATGAAATGACCCAAAGAACCTACCGAATGCAAGTAATTGCTTCTTATAAGAGTTCTCTACTCGACCTATTTAGAGGCCCTTTTTCTGATTATATCACTAGACTGTGTATGTTTGTTTGCGCCGGAAATGTCAATCCATTGTTTAACACACACTATGTTATATCATGCATTTGATAAGTTTTACGAGATACATGTATGTATGTATGTATGTATGTATGTATGTACAGACGTTCGTCAGCACGGACGAACAAGTGACCGCATGTATATATGTATGTGTATACATGCATTCATGTATGAATGTATGTACTAATGTACGTCAGTACGCACGCATATATGTGTATATGGATCGATGGATGAATGACTGGATCGATAGAAGCATGTAGTTACCCAGGTAAATAGGTAGGTTGGTGGGTTGGTAGGCAGATAGGAAGATATATGTATATGTGTAAGGCATATAGTTTGATATGTAAGTATGTATTTGCATATATTCTATTGCTTCGTCTTCTGTTTATCAATAACGTAGTAGCTGCTGTTTAATTTCTGTACAAGCACATTTTATGACTGATTGGTCTTGACTTGTGACTGCGGTGGGCATACAGTGAACAATCACTGAATGTTTTGTTCAATCGGTAAATGAACAATCACTGAAGGGTGTTGTTACTTTTGATAATGTCTCATTTGTACACTTCCATTGGATGTCCTTTATGGGCGTAGGTTTATTTACAATGTAATTGTATCTGTGTTTTTTGTTAGAGACCTTCAACGAAATATGAAACGTGGCGCGCAAGTCAGAACTATTAATTATCCATTTATAAAAATATGGCATTATAATGACGATGTGTATTCAGCAAGTAATCAATTACATAATTTTTATATTTATCAATTAATGTGCTAATAAATATTAGTCAAATTTAAATAAAAACAAGTTCATACCGTAGTTCTCTTATTATGTTTTCCTATAGGCGCATACATATAATTTTCAACCTTTGGACTATTCCGTTTCTATTTTTACGCAAATCATTACTTGAACATTTGCTCAATTATAGTTGGATCCACGGTGTGAAATGGTTAGCGTCTCAGAATAATAACGCATGTACGTATCTCCGATAGCAGACCTGGCCTTTTATATGGCCGTGGTGTGTTTCTGATTTGATAATTGATTCCAATCATAAGTGCGCCGTATACCCACTCATATACTGATACGCCTTTACACTAACCAGTCAAACAATGAACCAATTAATTAATACAAATTCAGTTACAGTTGGATAACATTGGGTATCGTGACGAGCAATTCGCCTTATTAAACACAATTGCATAGTAATTGCAATATTTCGAAACTCTGTCCAAATACATTTCTGTACAAGATTTTCCGGCAAAAACTATTGATTTGTAATCTGATAGATAACTGCTAGCAGCGCAGTTTGTTCATGCTGACTACCGTAAACTTCTGGTTCAGGTTTCCTCATCACAGAATGTAAAGTAGTAATGATAATCATATAAAATCTTTCAATATTTTGACAAGTGTGCAGTCCATATGCGAAGGCAGTTATTCAAATGTTGAATAACTTCACGATGAATAAAGTTTGTTTTTGCCAAACTTAGATCAACAGGGGACATTATATAATTTCGTCGTTTAAAAAAGATTAATATAAAGCATTAAATTTCCATCGAATTATATCAGTCGTGATTGGGTAACACGTGTAAGATTTAACAAGACGAAAAGACTATGCAGCATTAGCTTTTTGAATATCAAGTGCTAACGTATGTTCTTTTCCGATTACCGATAAGAATAACCCAATCATTGGCATATACATTTATTTGAAGAATCAAGCAAAGTTTTTTTTTTACTAAATGATGATTTGTTTTAAAGAGTATGATGAGATGTATATGCTGAGAACAAGAAGTATGAAAAAGTCAATGCAACATCGACACAAGCTAAATTTACACCCATGGTTAAAAAAACTCATGTGCACATCAGATCACATGGATATATTCCAGACGCTTTCACTTTACTGTAATTACTATGTCGAATCAATATATATATATATATATATATATATATATATATATACGAGTATGCCATTGAAATTGAAAGTATTCATAATCTCTTCTGCAGAACGATATTGAAATTGTCACAAAAGAGGGAAACGTAGGGACAATATCCACTTTTGCTTTCGTTTGTGATATATTTGAAATTGTTTGTTAGAAAATATAAGGCGCGATATCCAGCACAATGTTATTGTACCAATCAATACTTATAAGCAAAATGGTTCATGCTAATGTGATAGCAGCTTCTGCCACAATTCCGTACTGTGGCAATCAATGTCTCAACCAAACCAAACAATAAAATTGCATGCATTTTATGTTAGATATGCTTCATGCGCTCGTTTTTCTACATCCAAGTTGATATGGCATTTTGAAGGATATATGTAATATCGTTTACACATATTATGTCTACACGTTTCATTCTCTGACAGTTACAAATGATTAGTAAACAGACACAGAGAAATCCCAGCTAACAATTCAACGTTGCAACAACTTTGCAGCACGTTGCTTTAAAGTTGTGGCAACGTTGTTGTATAACATTGTGGCAACGTGATTTGGTGAACTTGCTAGAATATTGCTACAACGTTGTTGTTTAACGGCATAATATTATACTCCTACAACATCCTGACAACATTCAAAAACTATATTGAAAACTTGGAAGAATGCAAGCTACATGTGTTTCTGAAACACATATACCCCACTACTGTCAAGAAAGTCCAAAATCTACAACTACATATTATAAAAAGGACAATATGTCCATCCATCAAGGAGGAGTAGCGATAGCAAAATTTTCAAGATGGATGACAACATTTTCAAGATGACTGCCATCATGGACATATTGGATGTCAGATCGACAGGTACGCAAAGGATGGATCCATAAGGAAATTGCCAGACGGCGAGGTGAAGTTCGCGACGAAACGAGGTATTTTGTACCGGTACGCCAGGAAAGGGACCGATACGTTTACAAAAGTTGTTGTGCCCATAGCGAAACGAGCAGAAGTGCTTAGGCTGGCACATGAGGGTCTACTTGGAAGCCACATGGGTGTTGCGAAGATCAGAGGTAGGCTGGTGAGGGAATTCTACTGGCCAGGTGTGTATGGGGATGTTCGGAGGTTTTGTTTGTCGTGTGACAAGTGTAAGCGAAATGCATCTAAGACCTCCCATCACCCAGTGCCACTAGGAACCACCCCACTGATTGATGAGCCTTTCTCGAGGGTGGCGATGGACCTGGTGGTTGCTACAGCTGTGACTGAAGAACCCGATGACAACGGAGGAGAGGCGGAAGTACTCCCTAGTTGGCCTTTGACGAGGGAAGAAACCTACGTCAACGTTGTCCCTGCCGAGACGTCAACGTCAGAGCAACGTAAGGAAGTGGAGTCGTTACTCCAAGACTACTCAAGCGTATTGACAGAAAGACCTGGCAAGATGGATTTGGAGGAGTTCACTTTGAAGCTACTGGACGAGAAGCCAGTTAAATTGAAACCATATACGCTACCACACGCGAAATTAGAAACTGTCCGTAGTGAAATTCAATCTATGATCGACTTGGGAGCCAAACAGCCAGCTGGGTCACCATATAGCTCTCCTGTTGTTTTGGTACATAAAAAACACTGTTAACACCGAATTTGTGTCAATTACAGGAAATTAAACAGGATCACTGAATTCCAGATAGAAATGTTACCTGATCCTGAGTCCATATTTGCCGGAGTGACAAATGCGAAATATTTTTCGAAAATCGATCTGTCAAAGTAATTCTGCAAATTCAAATTCGAAATGAAGACAGAGCAAAACTTGCCTTCGCAACTCCAGATGGGACGTACCAGTGGATAGTCATGCCATTTGGGATCCAGAATGCGCCAAGTGTCTTCACCCTTATGATGAGAAAATTACTCGAACCGCTAAGGGTGTCTGGAGTTTCGAACTTCATGGACGATTTACTATTAGTGACAGATACGTGGGACGATCATATCATTTTGCTGATAAAATTCTTAGAGCGACTTAGACAAACGGGACTGACCGTACTACCATCTAAGTGCCATGTAGGGTTGAGAAAACTAACCTACCTAGGTCACACATTCAGTGAAGACACGTTAACTCCAGATAGTTCTAAAGTCGACCAACTTAGAGACGCAGTACGACCGACCACTAAGACGGAAGTTCGATCTTTCTTGGGACTGGCATGATATTATCGTCGATATGTTGCTAACTTCAGCGCTATTGCTAGCCCATTGACTGACTTGACACGGAAAAATGCTCCGACAAAAGTTATATTGACAGACGCATGTGAACGAACATTTCAGACGTTGAAGGACAGGCTTGCGTCAGACGCAGTAGTTAAATTGCCGGATGTGACAAAGGACTTTGTCTTACGTACTGACGCTTGTGATAGAGGTTTAGGGGCAGTGCTATTGAAGAGCATGATGGAAACTTATTTCCGGTTGCATACAGTAGTAGGATAGTGCCGACCGCAGAACGCAATTATTCAGCCTCTGAAAAAGAATGCTTGGCAATTATTTTTGGGATATCTAAATTCCAACGTTACTTGTATAGACGAACATTTATTTTGGAAACTGACCACAACCACTCTCCTATTTAGCTCAAGCTAAGTTGACAAATGGACGGTTAATGAGATTGTCATTATTTCTACAGCAGTACCAGGTCCAGGTGCGGTATATTAAGGGCAGCGAGAATGTAGGGGCTGACTGTTTAAGTAGACTAGGGACATCTGAGGTGAAGGGTTCACCTGAGGACGTGTAAATGACTCAGATTACATCTCCAAAAATTTGGAGAGTAAAAATCCCTGATTTTACTCTTCAAGGGGGGGGGGGGCAATATAAGTGTGCAAATTTATGTCCATGTATTTCCGTAGAGCGCATTATATTGGCACGTAACAATTAATCAGATTTATGATGAAAGGTACCGAATTAGATCTGTAGACTGCGATGGTTTTAATGTCCCTGTTTTGGGCGAGATTGATTCTTAATTAAGCATTCGTTGTATAATGGTCGGACAGGCAAGGTAATTTGGGGTCCTGGTATCGAAAATTTCAGAGTTGAGAGGATGCAGAGACTATTTGTAAAGCCAGTTGAAGTAGTGTCATCTTTTGAAAGTTTCCAGAGTCAGTTATTTAAATAGCCTGCGAAACCTAGAGGCTTATGCTAACTACGATGTGCGTGTAATTATAAAAGGCGGTAGATATGTTTAATCCTGATTGGCTACGCTAAATAAGGGGTGTGTTTCCCAGACGAAATTTCATGTTTTAAATATTCCACATCGAAAGATTTAATCAGTCCAAGTTCCTGCGAAAGGCCGGAAGATCTTGACTCCGAGCATAATAAGGCGAAATTCTCTCGTGTAAACAATTGTTCAAGGGACAGGTGTCTGGAAGTTGAGGGACAGGATTATGGCGGTAGAAGTGAGCGAGTCTCGAAAGCACGAGGGAAAATAGCTCCAACTACCTACCTACCTACCTATCCACCACCTACCTACCTACCCACTCATCTATCGATACACATATACGTATGAACGTAGAGGGTAGAGAGAAGAGGCATCCGGTACAAAGTTTGATGACCGAAAGAGGCTGGATAAGAGAGAGAGAAGAATAATGGGAGAACATCAACCTTGACCTGTCAGCAACGTTGAAGTGGGAGTGACCAGCAATAACAAGGTTGGTTCGATTGTTCACTGCGTTCCATGATGAACTAAGTATATCGATATAAACAGATCGGATAATTACATAATTATATTTGTGTTGCAATTTGGTAATTGATTTCTAATAAAAGTGTATCTTTCTAATGATATGTATTATTTCAATTTGTTTTATGTAATTGATTAAATTGTTATATTTCATATTCGGGGGCTCGTGTTATTCTGTTCTATGTATCTGCTCAGATCAATATTTATCCCATCTATAATTTCATATTGTATTTATAATCTACTCGATCCGGGCAATAACACCGAGATCGATCATCCTCTAGATAAAGATAACCAACCAAATCGTAACAGCAGTGATACGCGACAACACCCGGAAATTAGTTAAAATTTTAAAAAAATAGTACGGATACTTATTTGATCAAAATACCTCTGTCCATTCCAAAGTATGCAGGTAAAACTTTGCCCAAATCTGTGTGCAAACTTCATGGCAATCCTTCAATTAGTTTAGGAGAATTAGCGATAACAAACTTCTTGTGTTAACGGATGGAACATCCCATAAGCTCTTCTTGTCTACGACCAGTAGACCTAGCAAGGCTGAAAACATAAATAGTATTACATTAATATTGCAGACGATTCAACAGCAAAAGTTGGCTTAAGAAGGTAAGCACTATTTGTCACATGTTTCTATGGTGAACATCGTACATTATTGTAGTAAGGGGACTGTTTGATTTACGCATATATACATACATACATATATATATATATGTATGTATGTATATATATATATATATATATATATATATATATATATATATATATATATATATATATATAGATAAAGTTTGCGCTGGACGAAACGGCGCCCCAGGGGTGCATCGCCTTCGGCTCTCCCCACTCGGAAACAAATACCGCAAACTCCGCGAAATGGCTCCAAGGGCTTTCTCCATTAACCCTCGCCCCTTACGACGGCCCTGTATATCTGTAGATATATACGACGGCCCTATATATATCTATATATATATATCTATATATATATATATATATATATATATATATATATATATATATATATATATATATATATATATATGCAGTATCTTCAATCTTCCTGATACTATAAAGAAATAACACATGGGGAGGGAATTAGTACCAGAAAAGCAGGGCACTTGCCACTGAATCATAACTTGGAAACTGTTAAGATCCCAATCGTATAATCATGTATACATTTAAGGGGCATAATGAAATACATTTACGTGTGCATCCAGCACAAACCATAGATCATACACCTGAGGTAGGGGACTTGCCGCTGGGTCATATCTTGAAAAATATCAATACATGAAGTGACTTTTACACATATATGATATTTTGCAACATTAGCCCCTCGATCAAGCCAAATATCATATCATGGAAGCGCATGGATATGGAACAGCGTGACATTTACATGAATCTCGTTTTCCGTTGTAAATCAGATACATTTAAACACATTTCTGGAGAAAGACAATATAAATAAATAAGTTATACATCAGATTGACCCCAAATCCATTCCAAATTTAAATAATCAATTGTTCACTGTCACTACGTTTTATTTTTTTGGTATTTCAGCATTCAGCATTAAAACGTGAATTATGCAGTCTTCGGAAGCTTGCAGTATAGGCCAGTAACAGATGCTGCAGACAAATGTCGATAGTTACTTAATTTCGGTTTGCAATCAAAACTCATTGAGTATGCGTGTGATGAGAGTTAAATTACCATTTAAGCAAGATTTAGCATTGTATTTCATCAGGAGCTGTGGCCTAAATACCTTTAGCGTTTGTTGTTGACTGTAACAGGTAGGAGAAGATCATATAAATGTAATCACTGACAATTTGCACGATTTATGTGAATTGCTATTATAAAAGCGTTAATACTTGAAACCTAGTTATTATTATTTGGAATTTGTGTTTTGCCGTTTTTTTATAGTTTTTTTTTTATGGTGCCTCCACATTGAATATTCGAATGCACAGTGTTGGCATATTTTAAGATTTATTAATTCTGATGGAGAGAGAGAGAGAGAGAGAGGTGTGGAGGAATGGAGGGAAGGAGAGATAAGAGAAGAAAATGAATTAGGCCTAAATATATAAATACAAGTTTCAATAACGCACATAAGTTCAGATGATTTTCAGAATGGGTAAATAAAGTAGCTCCAAAGGTGATATCAACACAGTGGAGATACCACTTTTGTCGCCAAGGTAGCTATATCTTATTTTCTCACATTGATACATTTCAATATCTCATTATGAACTATATAATACATTCCAAAATAACTTATAAAATGAAAACGAAGGTTGTCATTGACTCATTGTGTAACATGTCTTAGGTTCTTGCACGCACATTTTTTTAAAAAATGTGGAAGTTATGTCTTGCCAGAAAATATGTGCAAGGTCTTTATGAAATGACTAAGTATTATGAAAAATCATCTTTACTTAGAAGTTACTGAATTATGGAATAATGAACAATCTATGTTAGGCTCTACAATAAGAAATACCACTGCTTGGATGATCTTATTCTTTCTACTTTGATACATTTCTTCATACTCTTTAGCAGCAAAGAAAGCGAAAAAACTTAAAGATAATATACTTCCTTCGCAGTAAATTATATTTTTGCACACAGATTTTACTTAATTTTCCGCTTGGGGTTTTTATATGAATGTATGGTAGTCAAATGGCAAAGATGTTTGCTTTAAAACTCTCGCACTGTAAAGAAAGTTAACATACAATTATATGGCTTTCACCTACTTGGATTGAGAATAGTTTCATTGTTAGAAAAACAATGTGCTGTCTGAAGCGGACAGTGAATGGAAATAACTGCTTCTGCGTGCTGTGGACATGTATTTGAAATAGCATATAATACATTAACTTTGCCTATCATTGAAACATGGCAATGAATTTTCCTTATGTAGGTATTATTATTTCCTGAAAGTGCACCGATACAATGTTAAATTATAAAAAAAAAGCTAAAATATTTATTGGCTTGTTTTTCTGATTTTTTTTTTTTTTTTTTGAGTACCCAATAATTGACCAATGAAGTTCAGAAAATTAAAATATCTACCCACAGCTGTTAATACTCTATGATACACACTTCAGAGGTAAGTCCCAGCTGTGTATGTTTCAAATCCAAATCAATCTCGATCATTCTGGTATGAAATAGCAAGACAAGTGAAGGTTCTTTTAACCTCCCACAGGATATATAATTGTTTTAAGATCCCCGCAGTATAATCAATTTTACATGTGAGGAACACGAGGAGATAATGAACATGTATATCCAACATACCTCGGGTAGGGGACCAGACACTGCGTCATATCGTGAAGACATGAAAAGACAAAAACACATACTTGTATTACAGTTTGTAACACCGACCCCTCGGTCAGGCCATTTATATGTCATAGTATGAAAGCGCTGTGATATGCAAAGACGTAGCATTAACCTGACTCTTCATTTCCACTGTAAATCAGATACTTCCAAACAAATTTGGGAGAGGGACAACAATGAGTGAGAGTAAATAACTTGTATCTCTGAGTGATTCCAAATCCATTCCAACTTTGTGTAATCATTTGTTCTCCGTATATACTTCCATTGATGCCAATGTTTCGACAGTATGTTTATTTATATAGAGAACATGCAACTCGTTAAAGTCGAAGCATACAGATCTAGGTATGGGTATTTATGAAGTGATTATATAATTTTTCTCAGCATTTTCAGCAATCTGGGTAATATTGCATAAGCAAGGTTTAAAAGCCTATACTTAATTGTTCACAAATCTATATTCAACTTTAACTGAACACAAACTAAAGTCAGTTCACAACATTGTTCTTTTTTTTTAAAGAAATCATCTGATGTAGAGCAGAGTCGACTTTGTTAACACATTATCACGGTTAATGTCATTGGATAAGCAAAGCTCCTCCGTTAACTGTCAACAACAGAACGTACACGAAATTAAAAAGTGGCACTGTGGCAAAATATAATTTGCATTATGTATACAAATGCTAAGTAAGACTGTATGTTCTACATGTCAAGTGCGCATTTTTATTTGCACATAAAGTGTTTAATTAATTATATAATTTGCTGATTTAAATTAAACGTATAAAAATGAGCAACCAAACATAATTTGCAGTTGAGGAATTGTCACCATTACATACAAGATCTTGTTATTCTGAACAATTTTTTTTTTCAGGCCCCTATCGACCATCGTGCATTATAGACCTATACAGTGTCACATTATTAATACCGACTCTGTTTTGCGTTATCTGCAAGCGTTACATCCTTTGTTCGTACTGCTCTGTCCCACATTATGTCAACAAAGCACACATCCTGCCTCTTTTCTGTTGTGGAAACGATGTTGGCTAAACACTTTACATCAGTTTGACAATATAAATCAACTCTGAAATATGATATGGTCAGTTTCCCTGGTACAAATATCATATGAAATTGTGCATTGAAGATATTGATTATTGGCGAACAGTATATCGGTTATATGCGCTTTAATTTGATATGTGTAGTGTTAATGTTAATAATTATTTACAATCCTTATGTCGCTTTCTTAAAGACACTTTTCCTCGAATGTGGGACTTGTATGTCATATTTTCTTATACGTCAAGCCTGAAAGATCTATGTTTCATTCGATTCCTTTGATGATTTGACATAAAGTCCCTTATTTCTAGCTATTTCATGATAATCACAAATATGTGTACCAGTTCCGTGGTGAATACTACTGCGCTCATGAAAACATATATTTTACGTTATGGGCTTGCTTAACTTTAAACAAAATGTCACATAAAAAGTTTTGATAGATTAAGAAACAATATCACTTAATATATATTAAATGACAAAGCCATATATAGATGCAAAATTAATCTCTGTAGGGGAGTAATTTTATCCCAATTGATCCAGATATGTATTTCACTCTCTCTCTCTCTCTCTGTGTCATCGTCGTACTAAACGTGCGAAAATCCTTGACAACGGAGCGTTCGATGATTGTAAATCTGACAAACAGACCAACAGAGAGCGAGAGAGAGATCTGGATCCATTGGTGCAAAACTGACATGCTGGCTGAACAACCATCAGAGAGAGAGACAGACAGACAGACATACAGATGGGCTGGATCGACCATGAGATCGTTTTTATCGTCCATCTCTCTGATTCTCATTTGGTTGATTTGTTTGACAATTTTACCATGATATATAGAGAGAGGCAGAGTGAGACAGAGCGATTGAGAGACAGAGAGAGAGACTGAACTGGATCAACTGAGGTGAAACTGACATGATGGCTGACTAACGAACACAGTGAGGAGAGAGAGAGCTTCCTTCAAGAGATCGATACATCCATGAGCCATAAATAATTGTCAAAATGTTTCACAACAACCTCGTAAAATGTCTACATCAGATCGGAAATATTACAACATTTCTTTTTAAAAGTCAAAAGAGTCTGACGAGTCGTGTTGGTACCAGGTATAGCATTCTTCTCGTTGTTCTGTGTGCATGTCGTCAGGATTGTAGTGCTGAATGTCTGTTAAATGCGGGAGAACGACGTGTTGATTGGCTTCAGTATTAAATCAGCATTGTAACTAACCTTTTGGCATTTCTGTCATTCCAAATGTTTTAGGCATTCTAGCTAAAGATATGGAAATGTTCACATACTCTTTTGACTTTCAAGAAGAAAAGTTGAAATATTTTTGCCGATCTGATGTAGACATTTTACGACATTGTTGTGGATAATTTCTACAAGTATTTACGGATCATAGCGGAAGCTTCTATCATTGCTAAAGCGTGTTAATTAGTGTACCGAACTAAATTGATGCCCGAGAACAAACTAGCCATCATACCCCCACAAACCAGTAAAGCAGTCAGCCGTTGATAATCTTCCAAAGCTTTGCGTTGTGTACATTACTTGCGCGAGACTCAAAACAAGCAGATACAACATGCCAGAAACGGTGGTGGTGAAAATGAAATTGGACCGTATTTTGTGGATGGGTAGGATCTAAAAAACTCACAGACGGTGTATGAATTTTAAGTATGTTTATTTAAAAAAGTAATGTTTCATTTATGCCGTACATGTGCTGAAACGTATAATTAAGACCAACCATGTTGAAACGAAGACAAAAACTGACTCTTAACAGGAACCGGGCTGATTTTTAAATTGTTCGTGCTCTCGATCGTTGATACCAACTGTTAAAAGTGTACTAAATTTATAATTTTTCTACGAAGGAACAATACCAACACGATGTTTCTACTATTGTTTTTTTTTTTAAGGCTACGTCAACGAATTTCTAAAATTGAAGCAACAAGATTCTGGCTATCATTCATGGTGTCATATTCCAGGAGGCGAAGATACATTTAATGAATGGTACCACTGCTTAGAAGGCATCACTTTGAAACACGTGGAAACGAACAAAGGAAGACGCTCGTTTGCAAACGTCATGTTGAATTGTTTGTGGGGAAAAGTATCTCAACGTTACATACGGAATACGAAATACTTGCTAGAGCCAAGTCGATGCCTTCAACCCATCGACGATAATGGGAAACTAATTAAACACTTGGAAATCATACGTGAAGATTTGATTTTGGCGAATTACGAAGATGTCCCTGAGTTTGCACAACTTCACGAGTTTGGAAATGTCATCGTTGCTGCAACTTGGCAGTCAATGCCCGCTTAAAATTGTATACTGACTTGGAACTTTAAGAAGATAGAATCCTTAACTTTGACACCGATAGTTTTATTGATATCGATCGCCCTGAAATATATCACCGAGACATTGAAGGTGATCGTTTAGGCGCATGGACCGACGAACATCCAGAAGAGACTATTTTAAGTTTTGGCAGTAGGGAACCTACAGATTACGGTTACCAGTACAGATACAGCGAATATAACATCATACGAAATCTAAAGTGAAATGAATGCCTCTCAGCTATCGTTCCAGTCAAGTTATGAAATTTAACGTCTTAAAAAAAGCTTTAAAATCTGGTCAAGATCAAGACTTTCATGTGAAAACGTTGGATCCTCACATAATTGTACCTTTGTCCAATCACCAAAGCGGTAGTCAATCTTAAGAAAAAAGTCTGATCGTCAAAGACAAGCGAGTACAACTTCCCGATCACAACACGTTACCTTGCGGACACCGTTCTTCCCATGCCACGAGTTCTATCATCAGTGTTGTAGTAAATTCCACGGAAGGAAGTGAATAACAGTGTTCAAGACTTAGTGGATTACCAACTACTAATAAATGGACTGATTCTACAAGACAAAACCATTACTTCAAATTTTGGACGACGTATCGTGTGCGTGTTGCCGAATACAATTCTTGGATTTCCTTTACCACCATATTCTTTGTGGCTAATTTATAAACAATACATGCTTAAAAATATGACAGACGAAACTTTCTCTTGGCATGAAAAGCAAAAAACAAAACAAAAAGAATCATTCTGTTCAAAGTGTCAGATTCTTAAAAAAGTTTTTAAAAATTTCTTATTGTGTATAGTTAATAGTCTGAGTTCATGTCGTGTCGAATCTAGAGCAAAACACATGATCAGAATATTAAAGCGATTGTATTGGCTAACACATTTTTGTTTATCGCTCCCCAGCCGAATCTGGCTCAGAGTAATTTGGACAATCCCTCGATACAGGAATGATTTCACACTCCACCTTGAACTCAATTTGTGATCAATAACAATTATGCTAGCTTTTTTTGAAAAAACTCCACGTAGTGTTTTGATGTGATGTTTTGTGAGAATCTTAGATGTATGTATTGGAAAGTAGGATTTTAGTATGTCTCAAAATCAACCTTATGAGATATTTCTTTTAAAAATTGGAATTCCTATGAGATTTATTTTTGGATGTTTGTTCTTGAAATTCTAGAAGGAAAATATCCCATAAAAGCGTAAGAGTCTTGATATTTAAAAGTAGGAATAAGATATTATCTCCCTCCCTCCCTCCCTCTCTCCTCTCTCTCTCTCTCTCTCTCTCTCTCTCTCCGGCGAAATGTTAAATCTCTGTCTGTCTGTCTGTCTCTCCGGCGTTATGTTAATTCCAACTCTTTCGCTCCCTCTTAAAAAATTTCCATCTCTCTCATCTTGAAATAATAATAATAATAATAATAATAATAATAATAATAATAATGGGTTTGTAGCCACCTTGCTTTAAGAAACTCATACAAAGGGTAACTTTCTCTCTCTCCTCTCCTGTTTCACAAACACTCACACACATGAACTTCCTATACAATGTTTTATATTTAATTTATAATAGTATATGTTGCCACTTTAACATACCACTCTAATATTTACCGTAGTTGAAATGTGTAATTGAAATAGAAGGCTTGTGGATACATAGCATGGCTTCGGGTAACCATAGGTTTTGGAACAATTGGTCAGAATAGACGATTCCTATTGCATAAGTAAAAATGTCACAATGTATGACCTAATTTTTGTCAGTTGATTTCAAACTGGCAATAAAAGAAGACGTGTTTTTACTGTTCTCCCGTCTATGGTTTAGGGAATTTTGTAACGTTGTTTGCAGTCTCAGGACGTGTGCAGCAAAACATGACCTATCTAAAATTTGACACAACGCCAAATGATACTGCAGTTATTCGACAATAAAAATAACATTACTTTTTGAAACTGATGAAAGCAACAATTTGACAATGAATATTTCTAACATAAGATTTACCCTTGTCCTCAGAAATTCATTAAAAGGTAACCTAATGTTAGTTTCTCCTTGTCCTATAATGCTGCAAAATAATACAAAAATGGCGTACTCCATACAATTCCCTATGAACCTCTCTCTCTCTCTCTCTAGCGTAATGTTAATTCCTGTCTCTTTCTACGGCGTAATGTGTTAACATCCCCCTTCGCCCTCTCTATCGTTTTCTTTTTCTCTCAAAGTCCCTCTCTCTCATCATAAAAGCACACGAATAATATAAATACTACTAATAATTATGATTTTGTATGGTCTGTAGCCACCTTGTTTTAAGAAACTCATACAAAGGGTAACATTCTCTGTCTCTCTCTCTCTGTTTTACACACACACACACACACAAATTCTTGTATTTGGTGGAAATCGAGGACTCGGGTGTGGAACCCCGTACCGAGGACATTTGTTCTGGTTATCTTGGAGTGAAAAGAGATACATTTTCTGGCAGTAAATTTATAGCAGAAGATGATGTGTGGATGAGGATACTGTATGGTTGATTCTAAAGAATACGAAATTTCGCAATGCAAGCGAGGACGCACACGTTTACACAAATGGTCTTTTCTATCCATTCCAACTTAGGACACACACAACTATTGACCAAAACATGGAAACTGTAGACAATGGGACTTCATGGACAACTGGGGCTCCCATTATCTAGCAAAATGAAAATGAAGAGAAACTGTGTTAATTCGTACATGAACGGTTCACACTCTAAGGATTAGTGCACTCAGACGTAATTGTGGTTCGATTTTGCATCCCAGACAGATCTTTAACCGTTTCTAAAATCAAAGAAAGACTACAATGTGATTATCTCTTCTCTAGGTATTGCATCAGTCGTTAATTGTTAATTCTTACTTCATACAGCAATGTGGCCGCCTGGTGATTCCTCACAGTTCATAAATGTGTCTAGACAGAAGCACATGACGGAGTTGGTAAATAAGTTCGTGTATCAAAATGTATATTGTGCTATTTCAGGTTTGCGTAAATTGATACTATCTAGAACAATTTATAGATGACGCCAACCTATTCTACAAAATCTGAAATCATCATATAATTTATAAAATCTGAAACTGATATTTAGGTATAATTACTGACTTTGCTTTATTTGGATTATATTATTGGTTTCATAATAGCTATTATATATAAAGTTTGTACCATACTTAAAACATAAGACAATACATATCTTCAAAAAACATGAAGAGTGTGGAAAATGCTACATCATAGTCGAAGAGGAAATCTGTATGCAAATACAGCGAGCTATCAATACAGATAAAAGATGCACATAACAATTGACACAAGCACAGAGACTGTGGACACCATGGACAACGATGACATGTTTACTCAGACAAAATAAACTATCAATACATACCAGCGACGAACGTAATGATTGAGAAAAACATAGAGACTGTGGACATTGGTACATCATGGACAACCTGGACATTTTGACTCATCTAGTCTGAACTATCAATACAAACTACGGACGCACACTATTAACAACAAACGTAGAGACTGAGGACATTGGTACATCATGGACAACGAGGACATGTTTACACATCTTGTCTGAACTATCAATACAAACCAAGGACACACACTATTAACATGAACACGGAGACGGCGGACAATGTTATATCATGAACAGTTGGAACTCGTTTTAACTTGTAAAATGAAATTTAAAACTAAAACATAATGAGGCCATGCATGAATAGTCAGACTCAGGTGGTTAGTGCAAACATATATAATAGTGGTTTGTTGTTTAACCCTGGACAGATCCTTGACCCTTTCGAGAAAGAAATGATGATTGCACTATGATTATCCCTTCCCTAGGTAATACATCAATTGTTAATTGCTAATGCATACAGCAAGGTGGCAGCCTGGTGGTTCCATACTTTTACATACATGTAGTGCATACATAATCTCATGTATGAAAATTTCTTTTTTGATAGTTCGGGTTTGTTTAAATTTACACTATCAACCTATTCCAAAAAATATGACAGCATCATATCATTAATGGTATCTCAAGCTAATTCCTTTTTGTTAATTATTATTATGTTTATTCTATTTGGATTCTGTTAATTTTATATAATATTTACTAAAAAAGAAGTGTGTTTGATAAATGCTATATGATTATTGAAAGCACATGTTTACACTGATGATCCGCAGTACCATGTAAAACGGAAGAAACACATAATAATTTACAGAAACATAGGGACTGCAAGTAATGGTTCATTGCGGGCAATCAGGTCATATTTACACAAATAGTCTAAACAATGAATTAAGACTGATGACGTGCCGTTCGACCAAAACATTTATTTACACAAATGGTCTGAAATATCAATTAAAGCAAAGGACACAAAACATGTAGATGGGGGTAAATGGGACATAACGGGCGATCGGGGCATACTTAGACACAGGCCCGCCAACAGAAATTCCCGGCCTCTGGGCAGAGCAGTCATGGGCCAAGAAACTAGTTTCAGTTTTTGTATATAAACCTGTAGTAATCTACCATAACTTAGACTCTTGCAAGGAACAAATTTTAATATTTACTGCAAAGATTAATTTATTCATTTTATAACTGATTTGCTCTATAAATCGCCAGGCTCGTGTGCAATTGCCTCTTCCCCCACCCCCCTTCTCTTTTACGGCGGTCCTGCTTACACGGTCTAAAATATCAATAAGAACTAAGAACTAACATAATTATTAAAAAATATTTTGACACTGTAGACAGTGTGACATCACAGACAACGAGGATTCACTTTATCCTGCAAAATGAAAATGAAAATAAATAGTATTATGCCTTGCATGAACGATTCAGATTTATTGAGTTAGTACACACGGCGTATTTTGGAACATTTTTTAATCCCGAACAGATCATAAATCCTTTAAAGCATTAAAGACTTAAAGGACGAACTCATTATGATTATCCCTAGTCGAGGGAAGATATTTATTGTCAATTGATACTGCAGATATCAAGGTGACAGCCTCGTGGTTCCATACATGTACTCAGAAGTACATGATAGCGTGCATCAATTAGCTCGTATATCATAACATCTGTTTGATATTTCAGATGTAATTTTCATGAACAGCAACAAAGTTTCTACATGATAACAATCTGTTCCTCATAATCTACAGATATTATATAGTTCATAAATTCGTGAGCTGATATTTCTCTATTGTTATTCCCTTTGTTCTAGTAGTAGCAAATTAGGTATTTTAGATTTAATATCGTGAACGATTAAAGCCTTCTATACGCCATGACTTTTTCATAAAACAAAATAAGTGTGCACTATTTAGGAGAGCTATTGTTAAATTTAAAAAAGCATCCAAATAATATTGTTCTCCCGTGTTGTTGAATGAAATTTGTTTTTGTAGAGGAGACACAATACAGACAGAACACATTGAGAAAATCTCAAGTATTCAATAGAGATTAGGGTTGTATACATTGACAAGCACGTCTAATGAGTGTAATGATCATACTCAAATTTCCTCCTTGCTATAGATTGATCTTTCTGTATATCTTCCAAGACTTTATGAACTTTGCATAGTAACTCTGTCCATTTTTCTTCATAAAAGAGTTTGGAACAGGGTGTTTTGGATTTATTTAGGCTGCAAAGTAACAGAATGGTACATTGCCTCTAAAAACAAAAACAAGTTAGGGTTAGGTTAGGGTTATGGTTAATAAAGATAATAAAATTAAAAAGGTTATATATATATATATATATATATATATATATATATATATATATATATATATATATATATACACAAATTCTTTACCAGTATTTTTCAAGATTCGAGTTTTACTTTATAATTATTAAATCAAAACCACTCTATTTGAAAACCGAAACAAATTTCAATCCTAAATTTCAATTTTACACTAATTAAAACCCCATAAAACCAAAACACACTTCAAACTTCAAACTTTGAAACTTATTTTAGCTGCTAAATTCCTGACGCGCGCTGGATCAGATTACTGACGGTTAGCAATTACTGTAGTAGCCCTATCGGTGAGAAAATGTGCCAAGGATACGCGTGGTTAAAACAACACTTGAAACGTGAGCCGACACGGATTAGGCCGACTATGATCTAATGTGAAGTCCTTGCACCATCAAAACCAGCCAGCTTTTAAGGTGAATTATTAATAACTAAACGCTTGCAGATAAGCCATTTAAAAAATAGTATGTTTATCTGCTGATTATATAATTGTAATTGATGCTTTTAGATGGTATAAAGGATCCATATAACGAGTTTTGTTTGTTTGTTTGTTATTTTTTGTATTTAAATTAACATAACTGGTTAATAAAACCCGGCTATTAATATAACAAAAATCAATGAAGTTTGGAACTTTTATGACAATAATAAGTATATACGCTTGTACATTTTCACAATTAGCATTTTCATATAATTTTAACAGTTCTCGTCAGCTAGAAAAACGGACCGAGGATAAATTTACACGTGCATAAAAGAAAAAAAAAAGAAATAAAACATACCGTAGAGACATGATTATTCTTAATTTAGTAAGCACGTTATTGTAACAAACAAAGCATTAACTATTGAAAAAGTAATATTTTATAAAAAAATAATATATAACCCATTATTAATATGTTTAAGGGTTTACTTGTCGATACAACTAAAAATCATGTAATTTATTTTTACAATAGACATTCTAATTCCCAAACCAAATATAGAGATCACGATTATACATAAAATTGGACGTCCTTTGAGATCATCATAAATGGCGGAAAAGTAAGAAGTGTCATCTATGTTCATCTCAAAATATTTGTACGCATTTCCGCGGACTCCTCTTGCCTAACCATAATACAACACAGAACTCTCTCTCTCTCTCTCATAATATTAATCCATGAACAACGGGGCTATAAGTATTGTGTTGTATAACTACAAAGCCTTGAGCAAGTGCTAAGAGTTTTCACACAAAACCTGACGGGACCACTTGTATTGAATTGACTAGTATTCGTTTGGTACCAGTTTCCGTGGATTCCGTAGTTGTCATAAACTTCAAATATACAGATCCAACGAAATGTTATACATCTATGAAGACAACATAACCCCATCACTATCAAAGGCCGATTCACGAATTGCAAAACACTCAATAACATAACGAATGACGGCATGACGATATATAATGTGAAGGTGTAATGACCAAGACATCCGAATGTAATTTAAAGTACATATATATATATATATATATACACAAAAGTACCTTTATGACCGTGCAGTTGAAAGTAGGAATAGATATGTTTATTCAATGGTAAAATTTCAATATTTATGACTAGACACCAGTACTCTTATAGGTTACTCTCAGTAACATGTGAATGTGGAGGAATTAAAAAAGGTATGTGCAACCTACAATCTGCGACCTGGTTTTATCCGCTTAGTTGCATCATAGGGTGTGGCTTTAAAAATCGATAATCCGGTCCGCGACCTTGAAAAAGTTGAACATGCCTGTTGTAGAAGAATGGACAGCATGCATTGCAGCTGCAGTAGCTTCTAGGGTCGACACTACAAACTGTTTCTGAAGTTGATTTTTTTATTAAGAATTATCTGCAGTTTAAAGCTTGGGGTATAATACAAGTAGAAAGCAAATAAACACTTCTATAAAATGAGAAAACTCACACTGTTACATTTTCAAACTAAAGTTTCTATTTCACTCGTTTATGAATAATTAAAAATGTGTGAATTAGTAACATGGAATATATAAATTATTCAGCCCAATATTCAGTTTTCATTTTTAAAGATTGATATTTTTTATGCTTATTTTCCAGACTAATATTAAAAGTCTGTCGAGAAAAAAATAAAATAAGAAAATAATAATCTTGCTATTTTTAAAACACAGTGTTTGTTTTTTTTTCTTCACAAAGCCAAAGCAGGAAAACTCCAGTATACACGAACAACTAAAATATAATAATGCCTAATGTGTTTCTTCGCATTTTAAGATATATTTTTTTGTCTTCGCTTTTTTCTTCACGTGCACGTTGGTCAAGAAATAAGGTCATTGTTGTGTCAAAACATGTCAGGCGTTAAAGCAGACACAAATCCCTGTAAAGTAAGTTTCAGTTCGAGGGAATAAAGTTGAAGATTTAATTTTCAGTTGACTTAGATAAAACCAACTGCAGCAAGTGGGTGTAAATAACATGATTTATAAGCATCCTTTTTTGGTGATGTGTGCTTGGTCGAGGGGATATAGGATTGGTGCACGCAGGCAAGGCAATAGTTGCTGTAATCCGTGTATCCATGTTCGAATCTCAATAGAGTATGAATGAAAATTATCCAACCTGCATGATAATATTCTTTCTACATGCTTAAAAATTCACTTCATATTATCACGCATCCTCCTGTAGGATCAAAGGATAGCACTTTCCGCTCCGTGCGGTGTATATTTGTATCTCACTATATATATGACTGTGCAGTTAAATATAGAAATACATATGTTTATTCAATGGTAAAATTTTAATATTTATGACTAGAAAACAGTACTGTATAGGCTTTTTTTCCTTTTTGCAAAAGCACGGAATTTGATACCCACGACATTTTATGACGTCACATTATTATGGGCAGCTATGTAGTATTTTGAAGTGGACTTCTGTAATAGTAAAGGGAACGGCAATTTACTGTGAACCAGATACATATACCAATTCGAACAATACTGTACACTGTAACTGATTACCAGTCGTAAAATTAACTCTAAGTTCTGACTTGTTTTGTGTGTGTGTGTGTTTGTTTTATCTTATATTAAATTAATAAATTGAGAAAAAAATAGATGTTTTAGGTAGGTACTTTTATTTCCATTCTTCTAAGCCTACAGAAATGCAAGTTACAAATGTCCTTTTTACATATTAGTAATCAATCACGGCTATATTTGCAAACAGAGAAACGTTTACATTCCGTAAGTTGCCTGTTGGTGTTGTGATATTAAGATTGCGTCCGACATTGCTTATTCGCATTAAATCGCCGTTCGTTGCATGATGGGTGATACTGCTTTATGAGATAGCATTTAATATTTTATGTTGATGGAAGTAAAATCAAGAATGTCTTGAAAGCTGGCATTAAGTGTGGTACATCATATTTTGACACATCCATATTTAGTCAGTATTCAAAAAGACCAGTGACTGACCATACCAACCTTGAAATGTATTCATCCATGGAGTTTACACGTTTTTAGTTGGATATACTCTGAATTTCCAAGTTATTTACCAGGATGACAGGGGCCACGGAAACAAAACGTGACTCGTATTAGTTATGGATGGAGGGCGGGAAGGAGACTGTGTTGTGTTTGCTTAAATCGCATTTTGCTTGACGGTGTCACAAAAAACGTGCGAATGGAAATCGACATTGGGTTCGATTACATACACACATGTAAATACCGTGTATAACTGAGATAAAATCTGGGAACTGTTATGATATTTTGAAATAATACACTCTTTGATTGTGAAACATTATTGTCACAGTGGAAGAAACTTTCATTTTTGAACATTAGGAATATTATTTATAGAAAGAAAAGGATAAAATCCCAGTGTTTTATGTTCTGCTGTGTTCTGTGTATATTCGCAGAGAAAATAACAGCAGCAGCATAATTTCCTTTCCCAAATTCAAAGTAAAACAACACATACAAAATATAAAAGATTGAAGTAAAACAATGATATGCGCATCGTTGGGTTTGAAGTTGTTTCGTCTACATGCTAGGTGGCCATGCTTACCACTGGACCATGCCATCTTCTAAAAATAGCTCAAAATTTCTTGCTCATAATGTTATCGACGCGGCAGGCAAAAATTATATCTATTATCCACATTTTTTCTAGATTAAATTAATTTTTTCCTGACCCAATATCCCCCTCCCATCCCCGCCACCTTAATGTTTATGTTTGTCCACGTGTAACACAAACTGAATATATATGAAAGTTAAAGTTTGGTACATTTACTGGTATTTCCATCCCGAAATAACCTAGATGTAGGATATTTGCTTGAAACGAGTGAATAACGGATATGTTTCATCGAGTGGGTGAAAAACTCAGTATTTTCATGACTGGCGAAGCCACGAGTGAAAATACTTGAGTCATTAACCCAAGGGATGAAATCTTTCTATTATTCACTAAGAGCAAGCAAATTTCCTTTTTATTTTATGCTCAAACGTTTTGGATAGCAATATGTAATACAGATCAAAGAAGCAGATTTCTTACTGTATCCCACGTGATAATGTCAGCGGTTTACCGTTTATGTTCTGCTCTGTATTGTATATATGTTCGCCAGTTACTCAAATTTCTCGGTCATAATGTTGTTGATGTCTATTGAGGGCAGTGAAAATTTATTTCTGATATTCCACTCCAGTGAATTATTACAATTATTTCTCTTTGAAAATTCAGTAATTCATGGTCTAGCATAAACTAAAAGTTTAAGCTTTTATGTTCCAAATCTGACGGAGTTATAACCCTTAATATATTCAGACTCTCACTGATATCACATCTATGTTAAAAAAAATATCTATTAATATCTACTAGAATAATTTCTTGATTTGCCGTTTTGATGAAATTAAACATTAAAGAAAGGGAAAATTAGGAAAGCAATAAAAGTGAAGGTTATGTTTTATATGATATTTCGGAAGAAAAAACATTTACTGCTAAATGGAAATTCACAGCGACATTTCTTTTTAACCATAAGACTTCTTACGGTGTCTAGTTGGTCCTAAATGAAAATAAAGTATGGCTACTCCTCCTGAATAGATAGTTATATCAACATGGGATTTTCACCAAAAAACATAATTATATCTTGTCGGTCCTAAATGAAAAAGGTATCAATCTATCATCCAATATGTCTGCCATGGTAGCCATCTTAAAAATATTGTTATTGCTGAAGAATATTAGATATGGTTGTAACACTAAGTAGTTAAAATAAAGAAATGTTCTTATCTTTTATTAACCGGAGAAAAAAATTAGCCAGTAGAGCGCCATTTCTTTCAGAGTAACTCTTGTTTTTGTTATACTCACATAAACCAATAGCAATTCCAAGTTTAGGAAGCATTGAAATTATTGCTTTTCAAATATCAATAAGAACTATATAAATATAGAACAATTTGCTAAACAAAGCTTATCAACGGTTGCTAACTACTGGTAAATTTCTATTCTAGATTATAGTCAATATGAAATTTTTGTATACGTTTCTTATGAAGATTACCAGATCGTCGTTTGTAAAATAGGTATGCTCACAATGTCAACTGTATAATTTTCAAAAGCTCCAAAATAGGTAAACTTTTTTAAATTGTTCGTAAGGTCTGAAAATCTATTCAAGTCATCTACACATCCCTATAAACTTGTCTACTGAATTAATATTGTCTGCCTTGAGTGGTTATTGTTCAGTCGTGCTCACAATGTTTGCAAGAAAAATTTATTAAACAAATTGAACAATTGCTATAATAGTATTACAATCTAATCGGGTCATCAAACCACATTTAATTTGTAAATATGGAATGGTTTTTTACACAATGATGCTCACAAGTTTTTATTTTTATTTTTGCGCAATCATGCTTACGGCGAAATGGACGTGACCAAATCCAGATGTCCCCGCTGTAATAAAAATCCCAAAAGTTCAACAAATGTGAATAAAATGGAATATTGCTATAATGTCACGAAAGTCTTATCAGACCATCTATATACACAAAATAATATGCTGCAAAATGTAATGGCTACATATTTATTATTTGCTCTGCTATTGTGTTCAAACAGATTTGTTATGGGCGTACAAATGGACATCAGTACAATACTATACTCTCTATACTTCTCTGAGTGCATACAAAAAATCCTTGAACATAGTTTCAGTTGATGAAGTACAAGCAAGGGAACAAGAATGATTTTGAAAAACAAAACAGTAATTTCTGTTCATTGTCAGTTTACATAATTAGATGCATACATTTTTATTATGATTGACAAGTACAAAGACATACTATGATGGAAACTCAAATCATTTTCACCAACTACTAGTAACTGAATTTTTTTTATGTGATTGCAAATAGAAAGAAAATAGTTTTTTTTATAGAATTATGTACTTTATTCATTAGTACAGATATACCATCTGATTATTTGGTACAAATTTCATATTACCTATGGATTTTTAATACCATATTCTATTTATGAATGAATTTTAACTCACGTGAGATAAATCTGCTCTAAGAAACATAACCAGATGAGTCCATATTTTTGTACTAATATTAGACACTACATAAATGCAGATAAAATGCAATTAGCAGCTTTAATTCTTGATTATATTTTAAATGGTGGGCATGCAGTATATATTTTATTGGAGGACATTTTTGAAGGAAACTTTTATGACAGTTGGCAACATCTGCATTTGTGAAAATATAACCACAAAATGTAATATTAAATGTCTGGAATTACTTTACATAGATGTCAATCCCCATCTGAATCGCAGAGTATGTTATTGGTATATTCAAAAATTACCTTTGGGCGTATCTAAATATAATGTTTAGCATCTGAATAGTCAAACAGTCATTAGATAAGATGTCACTAACAAACAAAAAAACAACAAAAATATAAAAAAAACATGGACGATCCAGTTAACTAATTATGATCAGGTTAAGACACTGCAACTAACAATAGATTGCTGACCAGTGGTATTGCTGGTTAGTTGTGAGTATTACATGATTATGGTCAGGTTGGCACACTGCAACTAACAGTGGGTTGCTGACCACTGGTATTGCTGGCAAACTGTGCGTGTTACATAATTACAGTCAGGTCAGCATATTGCAACTAACAATGGATTGCTGACCACTGGTATTGCTGGCTAGCTGTGAGTATTTAATAATGATGGTCAGGTCAGTACACTGCAACAAACAATGTATGCAATGTATTCCTGACCCCTGGTATTACTGGCTAGTTATGAGTATTTAATAATTATGGTCAGGTTAGCACACTGCAACTAACAATGTATTGCTGACCACTGGTACTGATGGCAAGCTGTGAGTGTTATATAATTATGGCCATACTAAAAACTTGACTTCTGGCTTGTTTGAGCAAATCTGACAGTTTCATGATTACCACTGTATATCATATACAAATGTAAATAGTAATAACTTCAAAATATTACCATACTGCCCACATTTAAATTTGTTTTTTATTTAAATATTGATCACATTACAGCTTGTATTCTCTGTTTGCTTTGCTGATGATTACTCAAATAAAATGACCTAGCATAAAGTAGCAAAGCCATTTCAGTGATCTTTTTTCCCCCAACAATATATTGGAAAGCAATGTATAGTGTGTTGATTAACTCTATAACTGTTCATGTAGATGAAGGATTATTCTGATTGGCAAACTACCGGGATCTATTATGAAACATTATGTATTTCCACATAACTGTGGGATGCTATACTCGACTACATAAATTATACTTGCTCCAGCCAGCACTATTGCCACATGCCAACATTACATAATGTCATATGAAATGGTGTGATATACTAAATCCATTATTGCCTTCTTCATTGGGAATAGTCCTGCAAAAATGTTGTCGGGTGGGACAAAAATATGCACTTGCTATAGTACGTCAGAAAATGGTTAACACCATTGCATATGCAATTGTTTCACATGACTGCATTGTTATCTATGTAACAATTTTCATATATGTAACCGATATATTTACACCTCGTGACAATGACAGAATCATACCATGCAAAGGAAAGGCGTAGCGAATGAGACATCCAAATGTATCTGAAAAAGTCATTTGACATCACTTCTGCAATTTGGTCAAATTCAGTATATTTCATCATGCGATACATACAATCTTGCAATTGTGCTCATTTTAAAGTAAATTTATGAACTTGTCAAATAATTTCAATCTTTTGCTTGCCAAGCCTCACAAAAGAAATGAGCACCCATGCATGATCTTTCATTTAAGACTTCTTCTTCTGGAGTAAGTTTTTCTCCAAATAATTTCGTTGTAAACTATATTTTATTCTCCTCCAGTTTCAATTGCTGCTCTCTGCTATGTGTGGATTCGAAGTAAAGAATTCATATACTTGCTTTTTGTCTGAAATATAAAATTAGTGACCAAGTCAACACTTTGTAATTTTATTTATATTAAAATTGCTGAAGATCTTTATCCAAACATGAGGCCCAATGGGGCTTCTGTCCACTAAGGGTTCAATTACATATATATATATATATATATATATATATATATATATATATATATATATACAAAATTTTCTCTTCAAATAAAAAAAAAATGTTAACCCTTTTTCACTATGTGTACAGTGCATAATAATATAGTGACTTTGTTAAGTTTAATTTTAATACCACCAATTACAATCTAGCTCTACTTATATGGCATCTGTTATTACTTATATGGCATCTGTTATAACCAGTTTTATACCACCAGGATCTCTTGAACGTGATGTGTATTTTTATAGAAACAAAAGGTTTATTTTTTTAGAGTTTAATGTGATTGCTATATTAAAGTTTTATTATATATTAGATTTTTCTAGAATGACACTTGATAGTAAAGTATGTATTACTTACTAGGTACAACATCTGTTACAATGTATGTGTGCAAGGAATCAATTACTTTAACTTCATCTTCGGGCTTCCTCATTATTTTCTTGGCTTTAACACAGTTATGATAAATAAAGATATATGTGTGGTTCCAGTTAACTGAGTGCTGCTCATTTTATTATGTCAACCCTAAACTTTTTTTTTCAATGATGCACCCACAAATTGGAGAATTGTATAGACTGATACAATGTATTACTTTATTGGAGTTATAAACAGCTTTTTCATTTATATTTAAGCATTCAGTCATGATAAACAATGGAAACTTGTCAAGACGATCGGTTGATTACCTCTGACACCTATTTTCGTTTACATTTAAAACGCTAACTTATGTTTATATTTAGGACTGACTTGCTTGTCAAAATCCTACCAGAATCGCCATAAAAAAACAATTTATGTATTTCTTAATCATAAATAATCACACAAAAGCCGTGCAGACAATTTGTACATTATTAATAGCCGGATGTTGCTACTACGTATAATTAAGAATGAAAACCAAACGTCCAGAATATTGGCGACCAAAGCAGTTTTGTGTATGTATTTGCGGGGGAAGCTTACATTATACCTTATTTTGTTACCAATTCAATATAATCATAAAATGGTGCTTGATTTAAGTTTGAGAAATTATTGTCATATTTAATACATTTATTTACACAATTTTCATGACCTTATATTAATTTTATATAATTTTATATTTAATGTCTAGGAAAATAAAGTTGATTCATTATCAATAACAAGATATACGCCATAGTGATTTCTCTATTTCAAAAATAAATTCCCAGGTCTCCCTTCTCTCCCCCTCAACCCCACCCCCTCCCCGAAAATGGAATGGTTGGTACCTAAGGTTGCAATGTATTTTATGTGCGATGTGATTTCGTATATATATATATATATATATATATATATATATATATATATATATATATATATATATATATATATATATGTTAATATATGCCGTTTCTGTTTTTAAAATGACTACCTATTCATTGTGCTGTTTTAGTTGCCTATTTGTCAGAATACGTTTTTTTATCGTTCAAATAATCAAACGTAAAATAGAGTTTCTTATATCCAGTGCAAGTTTCTCCACCTTTACACACACACACACACACACACACACACACACACACACACACACACTCACACACACACACACACACACTCACTCACTCACTCACTCACTCACTCACTCACTGACTGACTCACACACACTCACACACACACAAGATGATAGGAAGATATTCCATGTCACCGACTGGAACCATCGCAAAGCACACAGAAAATACATATTGCTAAAAGTGGCCAACAGGAAACAAAATAGTTTCGGCAGGTTCAAATCTACCCGAATATATCACATTTTGCTACATCTGATACAATTCAAGAATGTACTTAGCAAAATATCTTAGATCGGTAATCCAACCGGGAAAATGGCTGCAGTCTTTATGCCCACGTCAATGAAATACCAATTAATTTTCCTGTTGGCATACCGATCTAAGATAGTTTCTCTATTCTGAAATCGTATCAGATGTTCAAAAAAGAAATGTGATATATTTCCGTAGATTAGACCCTGCTAAACCTAAATTTTCTTTCTGTCAGTCACTTGTTGGCATGTTGATTTTTTGGATCCTTTCTTTTTTTTATCAAATGGTTCTCCAGAATGAAGGGAAGCAAAATAGAATTAAATCAGTAGACATATTAATACAAAAGTATTTGCTCCAGTGCGGTCTTCCCCTCATTCCGCCATAACTTTATCGACGACATTACTGTACTAAACCAATTAATACTCACCATTAAATCATTTTGCAAAGAATAGAGGGCATTTATCCCTAAAGCTCCTCTATATTCATATATATAAGTATATGCAGTTTCTGATTTTAAAATGACTAACATATTCCTTGTATTGTTTTAGTTGCATATTTGTCAATATTTCTTTTATTGTTCAAATTATCAAACGTAAAAAGAGTTTCTTATATTAGTGCAAGTCTGCGCTCCTACACAACATAGTAGAGCGGTATTCCAAATTACCAACGGGAACGATCGGAAAGTAGACAGAAACAAAATATTGCTAAAAGTTTCCAACAGGAAGAAAATTTAGGTTCGGCAGGTTCAAGTATCAGATGTTCAAAAAAGAAATGTGATATATTTCGGTAGATTAGACCCTGCTAAACCTAAATTTTCTTCCTGTCAGCCACTTTTTGGCATGTTTATCTTTTGGATCCTTTCTTGTTTTATATCAAATGATTCTCTAGAATGAAGGGAAGCAAAGAAGAAAATGGAATGGTTGGTCCCTAATGTTGCAATGTCTTATATGAGTGATGTGCTGTCGTATATATATATATATATATATATATATATATATATATATATATATATATATATATATATATATATATATATATATATATATGCAGTTTCTGATTTTAAAATGACTAACATACTAACATATTCCTTGTATTGTTTTAGATGCATATTTGTCAATATTTCTTTTATTGTTCAAATTATCAAACGTAGAAAAGAGTTTCTTATATTAGTGTAAGTCTACGCTCCTACACAACATGGTAGAGCGGTATTCCAAATTACTAACGGGAACGATCGGAAAGTAGACACGAAAATAAATATTGCTAAAAGTTTCCAACAGGAAGAAAATTTAGGTTCGGCAGGTTTAAGTCTACCCGAATATATCACATTTTGCTACATCTGATACAATTCAAGAATGTACTAACCAAAATAAATTAGATCGGTAATCCAACCGGGAAAATGACTGCCGCTTTTATGCCCACGTCACTGAAATACCAATCAATTTTCCTGTTGGCATACCGATCTAAGATAGTTTCTCTATTCTGAAATCGTATCAGATGTTCAAAAAAAGAAATGTGATATATTTCGGTAGATTAGACCCTGCTTAACCTAAATTTTCTTCCTGTCAGCCACTTTTTGGCACACACACACACACACACACATATATATATATATATATATATATATATATATATATATATATATATATATATATGCAGTTTCTGATTTTAAAATAACTAACCTGTTCATTGTACTCTTTTAGATGCCTGTTTGTCAGAATAACAGTTATTTCTTTTATTGTTCATTGGTGCAAGTCTTCTCTCCTAACTCCTTCACACACAACATGGTTAAGCGGTATTCCAAGTCACCGTCGGGAAGCAGACGGAAAATAAATATTGCTAAAATTTACCAACAGGAAGAAAATTTAGGTTCGTCAGGTTGAAATCTACCCGAATATATCGCACTGTGGTACATCTGATACGATTCAAGAATGTACAAAGCAAAATAGTTTAAATCGGTATGCCAAGGGGACAGACGACCCCTGCCATTGTGCGCACGTCACTGAAATGCCAATAAATATTCCTGTCTGCATACCGATCTAAGATGTTTTGTCTAGTACATTCTCTAATCGTATCAGATGTTCAAAAAAGAAATGTGATATATTTCGGTAGATTAGACCCTGCTTAACCTAAATTGTCTTCCTGTCAGCCACTTTTTGGCATATTTATCTTTTGGATCCTTTCTTATTTTATATCAAATGGTTCTCAAGAATGAAGGGAAGCAAAATAGAATTAAAACAGTAGATATATTAATACAACTGTATTAGGTCCAGTGAGGTCTTCCCCTCATTTTCCGCCATAATTTTATCGACGACATTACGGTACTAAACCAATTAATACTCACCATTATATCATTTTGCAAAGAATAGAGAGCATTTATCCCTAAAGCTCCTCTATATTCATTGGTCAATATAATCATCAAATGGAGCTAGATTTTGGTTCTGGAGAAATTATTGCCGTATTTAATACATTTATTTCCACGATTTTCTTAACTTTATATTAATTATATTTAATTTTATATTTCATGTCTAGGAAATTTAAGTAGATCAATTATAAATATCAAGATATACACCATAGTGATTTATCTACTTCAAACAAATCCCAGGCGTTCTCCCTCTCCCACCCTCCTCCCCCTGCCCCGAAAATGAAGTGGTTGGTCCTTAATGTTGCAATATCTTTTCTGTGCGATGTGCTGTCGTATATATATGTATATATATATATATATATATATATATGTATATACAGTTTCTGATTTTAAAATGACTAACATGTTCATTGTACTGTTTTAGATGCCTATTTGTCAGAATAACAGTTATTTCTTTTATTGTTCAATTATCAAACGTAACATAGAGTTTCTTACATTGGTGCAAGTCTTCCCTCCTAACTCCTTCACGCACAACATGGTAGAGCGGTATTCCAAGTCACCGTCGGGAAGCAGACGGAAAATAAATATTGCTAAAATTTACCAACAGGAAGAAAATTTAGGTTCGCCAGGTTGAAATCTACCCCGCACTGTGGTACATCTGATACGATTCAAGAATGTACAAAGCAAAATAGCTTAAATCGGTATGCCGAGGGGACAGACGACCCCTGGCATTGTGCGCACGTCACTGAAATGCCAATAAATATTCCTGTCGGCATACCGATCTAAGATGTTTTGTCTAGTACATTCTCTAATCGTATCAGATGTTCAAAAAAGAAACGTGATATATTTCGGTAGAATAGACCCTGCTAAACCTAAATTTTCTTCCGGTCAGCCATTTGTTGGCATATTTATTTTTGGGATCCTTCTCGAAGGTAATTAGGATTACCTTGAACTTTTAAAAGGACTCTTAAGTTTGCCTCAATATACAGGAGAGACTACAGCACACGCATCGTGGATTACGGATTATCCACTCAATACGGTGGACGTGGACACAGGAGTAAGGTATTAAGTGTCTTCGTTTAGTGGATGTCCATCCTGTCTGGTGGATTTCCCCCAGGTCTAGTGAAAATCCACTCAATCTATTGGAAGTCAGTCTCAGATTTTATTGCAGCCGTAGTGGGTTTTATGCCACCCCTCTCTAATTTTATTATATTCGCTCCGCGAGTCAACATACTAAACAAACAGATGGGACCTGACCATGGCAGGTGTCAACTTTATAGCTTTACCTATACAAACTATACAGTGGTAATATTTCTTACGGTTAATATCAATGGTAACATTTCTTATGGTATTTATCAGTGGCCTAGCTAAATATACATACAGACGAACGCGCGTACCATAGAACAATACAAGGTTTTAAATGTCTTGGATATCTTCCCACCCCTGCCCATGATACAGCATACATCAGAAAAATTGCCTAGCTGAAACGTACATCCCTGTTGATGTTAGCATATACATTTACATACTGTTCTGCATCAAGCGGTAACATCGATGTTCTTTCTCAGTAAATGATATTTCATAAAAGTGCTTTGTGTACTAGTTATTATTTAGTCATAGTTTCCCTTTTATCTCGATACTATTTCCAAGACCCACTTTGAAGAAATGATTGAAAGCGGTATTACAAATAAAACTCGAAATGAGATTATAAACGAACGCCGTACTATTTATATCATTTGTACGATCAAGAACACTGGAACATTTTGATATGTATGTCATAATTCTTTCCCAAGTTTATTATCCAAGAATAACGTGGCATCGTATATTAAAATAAAAGATATACGAGCTATGCTACGAAAGGGTTCTTCTTCAGCATTACCCTAAAACTTGGAAAAGAACATTATTTATCAGAGAGTATGATTATCTTTTAAATCCGCGGAATTGTGTACGCATCGCCTAAAACTGGTTTCTAGTGTTATATAAAGCAAATAATATACAATATTTTTATTTTCTCGATTAGGGACCAAGTATTTAAATGTAACAAATTGTAATGGTCTTGATTCACATACTAGATTATTAATATTTTGTTTTATAAAAATCGCAACAAGTGTATTTTCTTGATAGCTAAATCCTATTACAGCCCCAACCCCAGTAGCGCATACAGTAGAAGTTAAATTACTTAAAGTGTGGACTTGTAATATGGACTGAGAAATGCAATGAGGTTAAGCTGTGATATTTTCGCGTAAAATTGGTTTTTACCGGTATATACCAATTTTGACGCAGCGCATAAGTCTATCACAGGAGCACAAAGCTAGGGCATGTTTAGAAAAGGTCTATTAAACAGCAGGCTGTCTTATTTTTTCTTAAGTACATGTGTGCTTGTAATATTTTTATTTTATTTTATGTAAAACTGAGAGAGAGAGAGAGAGAGAAAGAGAAAACCACAACTTTCTGTCGACGTTACACGTAGCTTTTATCGCTCACTCAGAAAGAGGCATTGATCTTTAGAGCGTATGCATTTTTGATATGTGTTGCAAGTATCTTCATTTTGGAATTCGTCTACTGAAAAACTTTAGAAATACAATTTTGCTACTGCTCTTTATTCAGAATAAGTACGTAAGTAAATTGCAGCTTAGCAATTCATTTTGTATTTAAAAAGAATTTATATAATTAATTGAGTTATTAACTTGCTATTAGTGTGCTTTTTTATTTTCTTACTATTCTATATTAGTTCTATAGGAGAATCTGGTCATAATTAACATATACGAACTTAAAGCTTCAGAAATTTTAATAGATTGAAAGTCGAATGAGCCAGCATTACTGCAATAACCAAACTGAATACAGTGACAATATTCGGGACGACCTTAGAATTATATAAAAGGTTCACAATAAACAGGCAATAATTGGGATTTACAACCTCTGAAACCAAACCTCTTCCACCTCCAGTTCGGAGCAGATAAAGAAGTTCTACCAACGATACCTGTTTAAAGCCATTAAAAATATGAAGCCACGCATAAATAGCAATCAATGCAATTAGAGATAGATTGCCTTGGCAAGCACGTGGCTTAACAATTGCGGGCGATATACAAGACATTATTGAAAGATATGATGTGTACAGCTTATGCGTAATACAGTACATGTTAAATAAAGGGAAAGAAAAGTATAAATAAGAATAAATTAGACTTATATAAAGCTAAAACTAAACCGACGGATAAAACTGGAAGCTATTTATTGCACAGTAAATACAATCGTATCTACCGTAGATACCCATTTCAGAACTAAGGTTGGATAATAGTAGACATTTCGGTTGAATTGCAAAAGACGATGATGATATGACGGATATCCAGGAGAAATTAACTGCTACTACAATATGGAGAAAAAAAATTAAAACATTTGTTTCCCAATCCGCACTTACTAAACGGTCCCACCCTTTTTTCACGCTGTGCTTATGTATATCTTCAGGCATTTAACCTTAGATTATTATTGCTTTTTATTCAACTTAGTTCATGTGACTAAGCTTTGTTTTGGTTCCCAAAGATTCAGTGCCGTTCGGACGATTACGGACATACTTTCAGTAATTTGACATTGTTGACCTCATTGTTAAAACCCAGTACAAATTACATATTTGATCCCTGTTCCTTGGCGACAATGTTTTATTTGTAGTCACGTGAACTTTTTGAACAGGATAATTGGGTCAAAAAATATAACAAATTAGTAACTAAACTGACCAACAATATTCGCTTGACATTCTGGAACAGTTTAGCAGTATTTATCATGTGGATTGAAAGAATGTATTGTACCAAATAAATTGTATATGCATTAACTTAAAATAATATATGCAAGTTTATCTCCTACCGAAAATATTTAATAAATGATTATGTTTTTTCAACACTTTCATCCGTCCGTTTGGTAATATTAAACTCGTCAGATGACCAAAGCAGCAATCCTAAGTATATTTTTTAAGCTGTTGGTTATATAATGCGGCATCACGTGCTTCGTAGGTCTGCGTAAAAATAATAGGTTTACGGTAAAAGTAAACAGGTGTCTAGTGCCTGAGAAAATGTGTCGCATGGACATGTTTATTAGGGTCGCAGGTACTAAACAGAGGTCTGAATAGTAGTTCTATTTGTGGAAATATTACAAGCGCTGGAAAGTGGACCTGGATCACACTCTTTCCAATGTTTGGAAAACACAAATAAATACTTCTGCACTAATGAACAGTACTTTTAGTGAATTCTTACATAAGTTTGTCTTTGGAAACAAGAGCCAGGGAGAGATGGTACGAGATCAAAACACAAGAAATATAGGAGATACAATAAAATGGAATAATAAGAAAGTAAAAATGAATAATTATATTTATCAATTTTTATTCTATACCAAATAATTACATTATATATTTTATGTTAAATATATTTTCTAACTAAGACAATTTATAATAAATTACAAGAAACCAAATAACGTTACATTTGTGGAAACAATACAAACATTGGAAAGGGAGTAGCGAGTAGGCCTCTCCACTGGGGAGATGTTCTCAAATGAGCGACCCGGATCCCACCAGTTCCAATGTTTGGAAAACAAAAATAATATTTCTGGACCAACGAACACTATTTTTTAGTGCTTTTCTTCATAAGTCTTATCTTGGAAACAAGAGTCAGAGAGACGACACGGGATCAAAACATAATAGATACAATATGAACTGAACAATAATAAAGTAATAGTTAATAATTATACCATAAAATTTAATCTGCATTTGAAGTCCACATAACCAAAAAATATTCCAGTGGATATGAAGAAAAAAAAATACGAGGGCTCCCGTCTGCCCGAACCAGGGAAGAGGAGTCGGATTGGGGGACGGTAACGGTGATGTAGGGGGCCGTCCCTGTCCCGCTGTCTGGAGAGAGAGAGAGAGAGAGAGAGAGAGAGAGAGAGAGAACTCAAAAATAATATTAACTAATAAATGGGAAAACTCACAAAACTAATATAACTCTAACACAACACAATAGGCACAAAGATACATACACACATGGGCTATATCTCTCAAGTAAGAAATAAGGACGGGTGACGCCTATGCTCTTGGCTAACGCGTGGTAGTACGGGTCACACCAGAGTTTCCAAAAATAAAGGCATATACAACATCAACATAACGAAACAAGAATATTGGGGGAAATACAGTATAATAAACTAACAACTGCGAGTTGAAACCCAAAACACGCACATCATTCTGACACGCACAACAAACTCTATTGTATCATCTCCGACAAAGTGTTTGTCCTAATTTTTAAAAAAATTTATTTCTAAGAAAAACCATACCTCTGCTCTATCATATTTTCCTCATTCCTGTTTTCTTACCTAAATGGTTATCTTACCAACTATTATTGGTAAAAAATAAAAGGGACATTGAAATGCTAATGAAACTCGAAATATTCCAAAAGACGCTTGCGCAAATGCCGCAAACTAGATATTGAAAAAAAATAGGGTATAGCCCCTGTGACGGCGATGGAGGGACATTATGGTATACAGTTGTCCTGGTGACGCCCATTTATCGCCTGCACATGCTAGAAATGCAATACACCAAGCTCAATAGAATTTATATACACACTTTCCTTAATACATTTACTCTTACTTATTCCTTATTATCCTTTGTATATATATATATATATATATATATATATATATATATATATATATATATATATATATATATATATATATAATGGAAACTAAATAATAACTTACACATTATTTGACCAAATACTGCCGTCCACACAGAAATACGATTGTATAGCACGTCATAACACAAATATAGCACTCATACAGATATCATCCACTGGACAAAAGGAATCTCTGGCAAGGATCACAAAATAAATGGGCTACATGGCATGGAACCCAGGCACAAAGTGTAATGCCTGAGAAGGGGAATACTCTTTAGACCTGTGGCAGAACGAATGGGGACCTGGAAACGGGAACCTAAACAAGTATGCCAAATAAAAAAAAGTGTAATATCACGAACCCTAATCTAAAACATAACCATAATACATTTTTCATTCCATATTGTATTTGGGTTTTTATTAACCCACAGCAACAGGCCTTTGGGGGATACAAACAGATATAAAAAAAACCTGTACAATTTTCGGATCAATAGGGGGTCACCTTAAAGGCCTTCTAGCTTTTACAGCTTGAGGTCCGAGAGGTTTCCACACAAATAAACGGACTAGTAGAGGTTGCATTTTCGATAGCGCTGTGTATATTTCACTGTGTGGGAACATGTTTAGCAAACAATTTAAAAGTGACTGCGGGAATGAAAAAAAATCACAGCATTTCTCGCATTTTTTATTTTAATAACGGACCGAAACCCGTTAATAATTAAGTGTGATTTCTTTTTCCTTTTGTTTGGTTTAAAGCAGAATCTCTCCCTCTCCCTGTCTCTGTCTCTGTCTCTCTCATTAAAATTACTATCATGCTTTGTTAGTTCGTTTTCGTTTTTTTCTGAACTTTTTCATGGAATGTTTTGATTTCCTCTCTTTTAAAATCGATATCACACAAATGAAAGTGCAGACTGGGAATACTTATTCCTCGGCCTGTGTATGCTCGTTGAAGTCCATATAAATGCAGAGAAACACATATCCTTTCAGGACGTCTGAACTAATTATGAACATAAATCAAAGCCTGAATGGAATGCCAGTGGATATATATTTACAATATCAGTGTACCGGCAATAAATATAAACAGCACGTCAACTCTGGAAGTTAGGATTGTCGTAATAATGTATGTTCTGAATGGTCTCGCTGTCGGTGTTTTATACAGCTGTTCGATTTGCACCTTTCTTTTTCTTTAGCGAAGTCCCGAAATATGCTTAACCTATTGTGGTGTAATTAACAAGATCTTAAACCCAAACTAACACCAACATTCTGCATGAATATCAGGAATAATTTTAAAATTAAAAAAGTTTTAGAAAATAAATAAATAAACGTTTACAAAATTAAATTATGGGAAAGTAATCATCTGACATGTTAGAAAAAGATACAGAAACGAAAACTGTTCGATACTTTTCGGATACTTATATCAGTAGTTTTGCTTGACCTGTATTATAAAACTATTTGATTTGGATAGGAACATCATGTGCACTAACGATATGACTTTAAAACTTTGTCAATGAACATGAACAGCTGCCTCAATACATGCTAGTGATAAGTAGCTGTTACCTCCACAATGGTTTCATCTACAACTATATTCAGTTCTTTATGGCAAATACATTGCTATTTTAATATTTGTTATTGCGGTTGACGGATTGACTAATTGATTGATTGACCGATTGTTCTGCAATTAGACTTTAGTGTGACATAACAAGTTTCGAAATAGTCCACCGCTCTGGAGATCATATCAATTAGCTGGATTTGAACGTTCATGGCAGGAATACATGTATAACCCCCCCTCTCTCTCTCTCTCTTTCTCTCTCTCTCTCTCACTCTCTCTCTCACTCAGACATGTTCAGATTTAATGTTGCAAATATGAGGCAATGTTTGTGTCTACCATACTATGTATTTTCGTTGTGACATCGTATTTTTCAAGCTGCTTTTAGCTGAATAAATTGAGCGTGCATACGACGTTGTTTCTATTGTATTTTGTGAGTGTTTTATATCAATCTGAAACAAAAATACTAATATACAAAAAGACCCCAAAAAACAACATATCTATTTTTAATTAAATTGAAGTTCCCAGCAATGGCTTCAGCGCTGACGGCCTCTGTAATATCCCTGATGTACAAGGGGTCAAAATGTTCTATGACAGTTCATGTTTGTATAGAGTTAGTGGATGGGGATACTTTTCAATTCGTACTTACAAACAGTTTATCCATTTGTATTGTTATGGCCGCTAGTAATGAAAAAGATACACTTTAACGGTACTATACTCTCACGGTTCACTTTCCAAGTTACTTAGATTATACATTTGGCAATTCAAAGTGCATTGTAAAGGATTTTTGTATTGATGATTGCTACTGTATAGGGGACGCGAAGAAATTTTCAAACAGTTTTCTGATCGCCATGTTGAAAAGTAGGAATATTAATGTCTGATACAGTTTTTACTAAATGTACTTTTAACTTACGGTATATAGGTTTGTCCTGTCGAACATCTTGTGCGTTTTGGCTATCATTAAAAACCTGCTTAAATTTGGAAATGCAAATAAAACGTAACAATACCTAATTAGCACCACTATACTCGTATACAGACTGGTGTTTGGGCGTTTATATTTTGTATTGTGTTAATGAGACTTCATTTACAACAGAACTATGTATACAAGCATAATGCATGATATGTAAATCAAAGTCATCAGCTCACTAAATGAAGCAGGTATATGCGTATAAAGGCACATTTGAATGCATATATCAGTTAATAATAGCTTGCACATTTAGCTGCCAGTCTTATGAGTGCGATGATGCTGACAAACATTGCTGTAAATGTTTCCTTTTGGGACTGATGATCTTGATTATAAATGTCTGACTACCATCTATCTACTGAAGTTATATGCACGTAACGTTTCAGTTCGGTTGGTTTTACTTCAATGTCACTATAACAGGATCTGTCATAATATGCATAACCATTCTCTCCTGTTTTGAACAGTAAGTATGCAAATGATGTAATAAGGTCGCATATTGTTCACTGAATAATACAAATATTCCATATCAAGGGCATCTTTTCAATAGCTTCACGTGTGTAAAACCTGGCGGAAATCAGGGCGTTTTAACTTTCGGGTCGGATAATTATGCGAGTTCGGTACAACTCTAGAAGGAATTTGTACGTTTTTTAAATAGCAGTTTCCTGTACCTCTTTCGTATGACATGTCGTAGATTTATTTGCCTATATTAGACGTGTAAAGCACGAGTGTATTTTGTTTCCCATCACTATTTACTCACATGCATGAAATTGTATTACAAATACCAGAGACCGTTGTATGCCCTAGCTTTTCTTCTTCTTGTTTAGCTAAGTTATTGGTATTTGATGCTTGGATCTAAAGGAATATAACAATATTTGGAAACCTGTAACTTGATAGAGCAGATATCACTACAAGTTTTCCACCGGGCAATCGAGGACATGGTTTCGGGCGTGTGTATCGTCAGCTTTGGAGAAAAGATACACTCCAAAATCGCGAACAAGCACCAAGCGTGTAAACGGGGACATTCCTACAAATCATGTTTTAACACTGTTTTGGGTTAAAATTGTCCGTAGAAGCAAGATTTTACCCTTTTTCCAACCGAGGACGTCCTCGGTTGGAGGTGTGTCCTCGGTACGTTGGTGTGTAATCTCATTAATGTCCTCGATTTACACCAAATACAAACACACACACACACTCACGCTTGAACTTCCTATAGAATGATTTATATATAAATCCTAATGGCATATGTTGCCACTTTAACATACCACTCTAAAATTTGCCGTTGTTGAAATGTATACTTGAAATAGAAGGCTTGGTGATGCATATGTATTATTTTGACTGCATGGCTTGAGTCAAACCACAGCTTTTGGAAAAAGTGTTCTGCGTTCATTTGACAATATTTTATTGTGTGCTCTATGCTCACAGTAGCTATAGAAGCCGTCCACGTGGCTAGGTCAATTGGTACGAAACGGCGTGTTTGCTGGACAGTAAACTTCAACCACTGCTTGCTTTAGTACATAATGTAGCTAGGTCAATCACTGCGAAACTACCTGATAGCGGTTTAGTACGTAGTGTAGCTAAGGCAATCAGTACAAAACGGCGTGTTTTGAGGGACATTTAGCTTCAACCACTGCTCGCTTTTAGTAAATAATGTAGCTAGACCAATGAGTGCAAAATGTCTTGATAGCTGTTTAGTATGTAGTGCAGTTAGATCAATCAGCACGAAACAGCGTGTTTGATGCACACACAACTTCAACCAGTGCTCGCATTAGTACGTAATTGTGTCGAAATCAATGTTAATCTTTATTACTGTGAAAGACTGTTCAAGTGATGGAAATCGGGAAGTTGTTGCTACTTTCTGTGCACTTTACTAGCAGTAAAAGGTCAAAATAGTCCACGACTCAGGATCAAGATCAATAGAAAAGTGGTTTTGTGAACATTATATTTATGTATTTTCTTTAGCCCAGAAACCTGGTGTGCATCGATGGCATAATGACACTGTTCTAAATTATTGTAAATGTAATCTTACTTTACAACGTTGTCAGCCTTGTAAAAAGGTTTATGTTTAATCTTCGGTATTTGTATATGAAAAGGAGGGGACAAGCCCTAATCCCCCCTTTTCACTTTAAGTGAGCGGACTTTATTACAAAATGTTGATTTTGGAGAAAAGGGTGTTGACATTTTTCAAAATTTCTTAAACTCTCTCTCTCCCTTTTTTTCAAACACGCACGGATAGACAGACAGACTTTTTCCCAAAAAATTATTCAACTTTCTTTCTTTCTTCTTTCTTTTTCTCTCTCTCTTTCTCTCTCTCTTTCTTTAACACACACACACAAACGCACCTCATCAAAACATTGAGAGACAGACATATTTTTTATGTTGAAACGTATGACGTAATATGGTATTTCCGTTCGAGTGTAGGCAGTCACCTCATGCTACACTGTTACTTTTCGAAAAGGTGGTTTCATGTTAATTTCCCCTTTGACCCTATAAATAGCTGACCCCATGGAGGCTCCCACATGTTAACCTACAGAGTAATGTTAACTCCCGTTTGGCTCTCAAGAGACATCCTCTACTACTGTTGGCACTGAAAACCCATTCACCAAAGCTTAGAAATTACAAATATAAAATTAGCATTTTGTTCTATACCTTAAACTCCAGTGATCCTGGATCATCAAATAAAGTATTACTGATTCCCACAATAGCTTGATATGTGTAATAATTCTACCTTCCTTGTGAAGTATTCGTATACGATTATTTGGCTCCTATTATTCGTAATCGGTTCCAATTTGTGTTGGCTGAAAGATATCCGTAACTTTAATTTAGGATCTTTTCGTTTTAATCGCATGCAGTTTGTGTCCTTTTTGGAAGCTGCTAATTGAGATAGCTATTATTTTTGTTACATGACATATTCGATTTAGTAAATACCATGAAAACATCTGAAATTCAGGTAATATGGATAACTTATTAAGACAGATTCTTAATCATGTATCTAATACATTCTACCATCTATTTCACTACTCCATTCTTCTGCATTGTCTTCATTATTCTTCTTTTGCACGTCGAACAAAGATTCCAGACTTTAAGTCTATCATGTGTTTGTCGTTGTTTATTAAACTGTAATCTCTTGACTTCGTAGTGTATGTTATACATCATTAGGTTGTGCACAGAAGGTATTATTTGATATAACCTATGTATCAATACACTTATCCTTGCATGTATGATTAAGCCGTTTTGCCTCTTATCTTTACAACAGCAGGAAATTAATACCGCTTGATATGATGAATAATTCATGTCGCTGATCTTTCTAGAACACATCAAGACGTGATAGTAGTAGTAGTAATAATATAAAATAAATACAAAATTAAAACATTAATAATATAAGTAATAATAGTTATAAATACATCAATAAATGATAGTAGTAGTAATATCAGACCACTTCATATCACTGAGTTCCGGTCATACAGTTTATTGTCCTAGTTTACTAATTTCTGTTTAATAATGCTAATGTAATCCAATCC
The DNA here is from genome assembly GCA_029931535.1 of Margaritifera margaritifera. Lineage (NCBI taxonomy): Eukaryota > Metazoa > Mollusca > Bivalvia > Unionida > Margaritiferidae > Margaritifera > Margaritifera margaritifera. Next base: position 2,255,417 of record JAQPZY010001427.1, on the reverse strand, counting down.
ATCACATTGGTTCATGCTAGCGGAACACCTTTACGTAATAGATATTCACAATTATGCATGTAGCAAAAGAGATATTCATAAATAGGCTGTAAGGTGTAAATAAGGTATTGAATGTTGTCGATACGATCTGGATTAAATTTGATAAGATGTAACAATATATAAAACCATGGTTAATCATAGAGTTAAACATTTACTCCTAATAGATATGTGTATTCTACCATATATTTTATTACCCAATTTTTGATACATACACAAACCACATTTAACCAGATGAGCATTCCAAAATAGCATGACACAACTTATTCTTCATGAAATATTTTGTTTTATGTTTCTTCTATAAGTAAACAAAAATTGAAGGTTATTTGTTTAAATAAAATTTCAGTGCTAATCAGGCCAGTAAATTTTTTAAAAAGAGTTCTTATAAACAAATCACAATGATAGAAGTGAAAATGGACCCTGCTAAGTACATTTCCATCACTGGTGGGATGCGGGTTGAGGGTACGATAGTGGATGAATTTCAAACAGCAAAAAAAAAATTAAAAAATATATATAATAATAATTAAAAAATAATAATAATAATAAAAAAGAAATCTTGATGAACTAATAGCACCACTGGACTGGTGCCTATCCACGCAAAAAGCTATGCACTGTGGACTGCCTTAGCACAATTCAATCAATCAGCAGCCAGCATGGTTAGCCCCTAAACTACTCTGTAATGACCCTTCAAACGGTGTGAAATTAAATTATTGCAAAACTGTTACTATCCTACATAAATACTAAATGTGGTGGAATGCAAATAACAAGTAAAGATACTAGAGCTACTGCATTCTTGCACTTCAAGAAGAGCACTCAGTCGGTTGGATGCACACCAAAGCCAAATATGGATAAACAGTATTGATCATGACATGTATATATTAAATATACTAACATCAGAAAATTCACAACTGATGCGAATCATTACCTCGAATGAGAGCGATCACTTAAATATACAAAGGTGAATGCTCTTATATACCTGATCTTTATTCACGATCTACTCAATTAGTTTGTTTTTATAAATACCGTGCGGAGGGCAATATTATGCAGAGGTATATGAACAACTAACCTCTTACACACTGGATCTATTATATTTTGGGAAGCATTGAAATAGTCAAAACACCAATCTTAAAAGGAATTAGAACGTGCTCAGGTGTGCAAGTTACATCCGCATGAGTGTCTATGCACTTGAAAACCTCAACAGGAACAGTTTTACATACTTCAGGAGCTGGTTACGTAAAAGGAGGTAGGAGACAAACACTTTGCTGCATTTATTATCAAGTAATTATATATAATACAATTATAATTTAGCAATGTTTTTTATAAGACTGCAACACCATAGGGTAGGTATGAAGTAGATACAAAGCATATCAACAACATATGTCCCCACTGAGTAACTTTAACAATACTATCTATTTCAATCGTGTTTTAGAGTATATAAAACAAAAAGTTTAATATAAACAGTTTTGTAGATTTAATCTCAACCTGACATAACTTTGAAAATAATATGATTTATGTGCACATTTAAATCAGCAATATTAAAAATACTACCTGAATTTTAAAATACTTATCATATAATTTAGGAAATAAACTTCTCCATAGATTTGTTGTAACAATGTAGATTAGAACATACAAAGTTTACATTATGTTTGCTTACCAGTTAGAGAAAACAACGGCGCTAACGTCAAACTGTATTCCAGCCCACCTACTCCTCAACAACATCAATACCCTGCCTCGAAATTGTGTCTGTCGAGTAGCTGTCTGAATTCATCATTGGCCAATGCGTGGCTGAAAGACTGACCTATTGCAAGTAAATAATATGCATGTTGCCTTTTTTTTCCAATTGAGCCCGAGTCAACTCGGTGAGGCTTCGTACAAAGCCTTTGATGTTTTATTAGACATATAATCGGGTGAATGGATAAAGCATTTAAACATAATCACTTATGATCAAGAAATTTTTATAAATGTATATGGAACAATTATTTTAGGGAAAATACTTCTGCGAAGCATCATATTCACTCTAAAGCTACATGTGTAAGTAGGCTACCAAACTTGACCTCTAGTTCAAGATCGATAAAAAGCGGAATACTGCACTGCAAAACTCGTCCTGTGACTAGGCCACGGCGTACATCTTGCACGCGTTCGAGATTTCATCCAAATTAAACTCCTAGGTCTCATTGGTAACCTTTACTTGCCACAACTGTCGTAGATAAGCATGTTCCTCAGTAGACGTACAATCCGGATAACAAGCGCATGCAGCATCGTTACATTTCATGCTCATACTTGAAAATAAGCGTACCTCTTCCGGTTTTTATGTATCCAAAACAAGCCAATATACGTGTAACCAAGAAAAAGGTTTATGTTCTGGTTATCATTATATTCTTATATTAGAAAAAGGTATGACCATATATATATATATATATATATATATATACATATATATATATATATATATATATATATATATATATATATATATAAGTCTTTCTTAACCTTCGATTGCGAAAGAATTATATTTTCCAAGACGAAATGATTTCTCTTGCTAAAAGGAATAGTCAGGTCTTAAAGGGAATGTAGCGGTAATTAAATAAGTATTCGTCATGTAGTAGATGTACATGCAAAAGCGCCTTTTCTTACTTATCGATAATGTTTGATTATGCAGGGTATTACACCTGAGTATTTAATTGTTTTGTTTTTTTGTTCTTTTTTGCATCACAATGAGAATTTATATAAGTCTACAATCTTCCTTCTCTTCAACGTTTCACTCTCTTTTATTTGTTATGCAACGATTTAAATAAAATCGTGCACAATATGACTTACACAACCGTAATGTCGAAAATGTATTACAATCTGTAGACTGAGAGACGATGTCACACCTGTGAATAACACGAGAGTCAATTGATTTATCCAAGCACGTTGTAAACTTAATAAACGGAGGACAAGTCGATTCGTATTTAACCTCAATGTCATTTTCTAGTATCAAAAACAATACAGTCACGTTGAACACCTACATATTGACAATTTATTCTATTAGCAATTCAGTTGGCTTCTACATCGAGCTGTGCAATTGTGTAAATTTGTTTCCAAACTAAGCGCGTTTTTAGTAGACCTACAACGTATTTACTTCTTCTGCGAAGAAAGAACAAGCGAAAATGGCAACCGAGTCAAATGGAGCAGTTTCAGCCATAAGATCAGCTTAGCATGAATGCTGAAGAACAAGAAAGAAAGAAAGAAAAAAGAGAGAAAGAGAGAAAAACATGAAACATCGATGCAAAGTTGATAAACGGAGATCAAATCGGTCTGTAGTTAAGCCCAATCCCATTACAGTTTCAAAAACAGCACAGTACTTTGCTTCCTAGTTGAACACCTATATTTACAGACAAGTTATATTATTAGCAATGAAGCTGGCTTCGACATCGAGCTGCGCAATTGTGTCATTTTGTTTCCAAAATAAGTGCGTTGTTTTGGTCAACTTTAGTAGTAGACTTACAAATTATTCCCTTCTTTTCGGATGATGACCAAGTGAAAATGTCAACCGTTTCAAAGAGATCAGTTCCAACAATAATATCAGATTATCATGAATGATGAAGACGAACAAGAAAGAAATTCGGAAGAAAGAAAAATTCGATGCGTAGATGCGCAGGATATACACCGTTTTCCCCATATAATTATCAACGCTCTATATTATGGCAACTATCAGAGCCCTACATAGGCTATAATTTGCGATTTAAAAACTGATGCAAAATTGAGGTATACCCCTCGTACTTTTGCTATGTGTGTTAAAAATAGCATTTTATTCGGACTAACCAAAGGTTATATGCTTCTCACCTTACTATGGTAAAACGTTTTACTTTATTTAACTGACTCATTACCTATAAATTTCAAAGATTTATTTTCCACATTTTTTCAAGTGTAAGTTGAAAATGAATGAAATGGTGGGGATCGGGGATGCTTTTCGATATATGCGATATGTATGTTAAATATTACATTACTCACTATATCCAGTGCAGCACTCACTAGCCAGTGATCAAATATTTACCGACTTCTACACCCCCACCCCCGCCTCCCCGCCGAAAACATTCACTTGAAATAGTTGACAAAGAAGAGTTAAGATGAAAGATCACCTCCCAGCTAAATGTGCTTTTACCACAATTCACTCTTTCTAACCTGTGTATAGTGCCTGCTGCTTTTCATTTTCTTAAAACAATACATGAACTGAATGCGCCCGTTTAAGCAAAACAAAGTGTACAAACTACCTTGGGAATATATGGTCAGTTGTAAAGACTGATTTATTGCAACGAACACATTTGTTGCCGAATATCATGGGGAAAAACCATATAGAAAGATCGCAACAAATTTCAACAATGTGATTATGAAACAAATTCAACAGGACAAGAAGCGCAAAAAACGTATCTACATTCCTACCTACATACATACGTACACTAAAACTTAACTACCTACCTACCTATATACCGTAAGGGGACTCTTTCACAGAAGAGTGACTAAAACGGGACAAAATTACTGTACAATACAATATCTTCCAAAATGAACCAAACCACTAGACTTTCTTGCAGCCAAGTAAGACAAATTGAGCATATTTTTACATTTTTAAAAGAGGAAAAATACACACAGTGTTCCGATCCCCTATTTCGCAAAATAAAAATACAACAATGACCTATCGGCATAAATACACGCAAACTTATCTACATACCTTTATCTAGCAAATCATCCATTCATCCACCAAACAATAAAAAATCTAGAAATCCACCCATGCATACCTATCTACATACAGACACAACTAGTATTAAACCTGCTACATAACAACCAGCATATAGCTGAGTGTTCAATTCCATTTGCCTAGCGAGTAAATTATCCTGCACCTCGAGTCCTTACCTACGACTTTGTTCCATCCTTTTGGGGGGATTAGCGCATGGCCGTGTGGGTTTGGTTGCTGGTACATGGGAGCTGGACGATAGTTGCCATAGCTCGCAGTATGGGTTCGATTTCGGCTTGAAACAAATTATAACTATCTAACCTGATTCATTATAATCGTGTTATCATATATAAATCTCTTTCATGTAATCATATATTTCATGTGGGATCCAGGGATAGCGCTTTCATTTAAGTTTGGTGTATTGGTGCAAATTTATAATTACAATTTAATGTACATACCTTGCATTTCTCAAAAAGAAATCCAGTGGGTTTGTACACATAGCTGAGTGTTAAATTCCTTTTGCCTAGCGAGTGAGGTCTCATGCACATCGGGTCTTTACCTTCGATCTTATTCAATCTTCTTTGGGGAATTAGTGCATGGCCGCGTGGGTTTTGGCGCTGGCGCAATAGGAGCTGGGCGACAGTTGCCGTTATACGCAGCATGGGTTCAATTCCCGCTTGGGACGAATTATAGCTCTCTAATCGGTTAATATATATATATATATATATATATATATATATATATATATATATATATATATATATATATATATATCTATATATTCTTCACCAATATAATTTATCCTATATATATACATGCATAAATGCATACGTACATACATGCATGCACATCCATACACGTTATTATTGGGAACATTTTTATCTATCTTTAATGTACTGCACCAGGTTTTGATAGTGTGGTATACCACATCCACGTATTGTTGTATATGTTTGTTTGTATGTTTAGTCAACCCGAATTTTTTTTTATTTTTATATGAAGATTGATATTTACTATAAAAACATATAATAATAAATATGCTCTTTTTCTCGTCTTGGTACTAAGGGCAGTCTTATCTGTGAATGTACATTGATTTTATTCATGCTCGGTTTTTATTTTTACAGCAATGCACCTTTCTTTTATCCACTATTCGTTACTTACAGATTCAGAGCACTTCAAAGACTATAATGTTTTTTTTTGTCTCAAACATAATATCCAAACATCAAGCACATTTATGAGCTTTCTAAGAGACTGCCCAAACGAGAGGTCTGTATCAAAGTTTTGAATTTCCTTCATAAATCTAGAAGCATTGCTCCAATTCTTTTTAAGGATAATCAAGTTAAAAAGTAATTATTTCATCATCATCATCATCATCATTATTATCATCTTTTTCTTATTTATGTTTAGTTATTATTCGCAATCTAATACTAAGAAAAAGGTGTTGATAATATCTTCAAGCGAAACAATACAACGAAACAAATAACATGAAACGATATACTTTTCAGAAATTATAGTATTTAAATGTTTGTCGAGTAAGGTAATTAACCCATATAGTTTTGCATCCCTAGGTGTATCTACATATTGTAATATCTGGCTAAGTGATTCTGTCGAGAGTTTTAATATGTGATAGATCTATTCGTGTTCAGGATGGCGTAACACTTCACTTATTCATTTTTTTAAATGTTTAGTTAGATAATGAGATCACATTTACATACAAATGAAAACTAAGTTTGAAACCGTATTCTACCCCGATGGTATTGTCTGTCCAATATCAGAAAAATGACAGTTCTTTACTATCTAGCTGAACACTTGCATTTACAGACCAGTGATATTTAAATGAATTAGCACTGACATTAGCTTCGACACCTCGCTGCGTACTTGTGTCAGTGTGTTCCTTAAAATAAGGAAGTGGATTTCTATGCTCAAATTTAAATTAACATAGTTGGCTAGACAAAGTATGGAATGAACCTAGCTGAACAAAATAAAAATCGACTTTGTCGGGGTGGAAAGAGCAAACAAGAAATAATATCCATTTGAAAGAGAGCGGTTCCAGTAATTACATCAGTTTGTCTATGTCTTAAAGAAGAAGATAGAATGAAAGAAAGAAAACACAGATGTGTACATGTACTTGATACACGCATCCATCCATCCATTCTTATATACAGACAAATCCCTTTAGATTAACTTCCGTGTTTTTTTTTTTAGAGGTCGTCTGTTAAAAAGAGATATTTAAATAAATGAGGAAAGTGCTGTCCACACTTAATTATTAGTGTCAGTCTCAGTCTGTTGTTGCATCTATGACAGCCTTACATGGCTTATATTTTATATTTATTTATTTTATCTTTTTAAAACCACGCAGACTTTGGTAATGCACATATCTCTTTTGTTATTTGTGTTAAATATGTCATGGAGTAGATGAATACCGCGCATATAGTTGCCGGACGGTGATTCAGTAATGTTCCACAACCTTTACCAAGTCTTTGAGGGCACGAAAATGTCCAGTGGAATTAGCCAAGCCAGACACATGTACCTGGATAACCGGGTCTGTTGCACAGAAAAATTAAACTCTCTTGACAGTACGACAACGTCGAGAGATTTGTAGTCTCTGCTCTTTTTCTCTGAACCAAACTTATTTTTTTTCTGTTGTCAGGTTGAAAAATGTAAATTTATCACCTTTGACAATCTCATTCCAACGTATCCGGCCACTCTTTTCATATTTGGCGAGTAGTTGTTTGGTGAATTCAAACCGAATTTATTTTTTATCAGCCGTCAACAAACGCGGGACCCATCTTGTACAAACATTTCTAAAATTTAAAATGATTTTTTAAAATATTACAAACAGCTGACGAATGAATGACTGTGATAATATAAGTATCTTGCACTGTGTATCAAGCATCTTCATCAACTGCCCCCTTCACGCAATGCCATAAGAAAGTAGGCATGAATACGATTCATTCATTGAGATTGTAGAATAGTCTTTTAAATTCAATCTCGATGAGTTCAAGGTTTCATCTGCAACTTACAACATTATGTTTGACTTTACCTTTAAATGCGAACTGTACAATATTACTATTTGATATCGTTGTTTGGTTTAAAATACGTAACAAAGAGCATATTGAATTTGTATTGAAATGTATAGGTGTGGATTCCTTATTTTGAAATATACTGCCAGAACACACAAACTCACACACACACACACACACACACACACACATATATATATATATATATATATATATATATATATATATATATATATATATATATATAGTTACGACTATATGGTCTAAGAAAAATGTAACAGAAAGAAAGTGAAACCAACAATGTCATTAAAATCAACAAACAATGTATTTCTAGACAATTAAAATGAAAATTAAAAAGACACTTGCAGTAACGTGTATTAGAATCCAAATAATCAAATAATCCTAAGTGTCCTAATCACAAGTTCTAAATATAGAATGTTCTGAATGAATGATTGTTCCGAGTGAATGAATGATGATATATGATGATACATTCCAAGTGGGATCAAAATCGGATCCAAAGCAAGCTCATTTATATGCTAGATCACACACCCTTTTAAGCACTTTCGCGATCTTGATGAAATAATCATATTTACGAACTTTGATCAGAAGTGGTCAACAAAGTGCTGACAAGCTTGACGAATCATATGCAGCGTCACCTCATGTATATCCAACTTTGATCGAAATGGGATTTTAAAAAAGAAAAAAAAATAGCATCGTCTCCAGAGTGGAGATATCCAAATATTAACAGAAAATAGACGGACACAGAGCCACACCATAAGCTACTTAACCGTACGATCAAGTAAGCAAATAAACAACATTTGCTCAAAATGTTCAAGATTGTATATGGTGATCCATCGTCATTTACCCTCCATCATGAATATATTTATTATGTTTCATAAATGCACAGACAATCAACGTCAGAAAAACTTAGTTAATTGCACAAAAAGATAACGTGAATGTGTACGACCACGGCAATGCTACATGTGATATCTGTGTCCCAGCCAAGCTTCGCAGGCAAGAAAAACTTGTTTTTTGTTATAATGTGAAAATCCAATTTGCTCATCTACATATTACTAACAATAAGTGTACAAATTTGCTTGAATAGTTTTTGTGTAATCATGCTCAAACGGATTTAGGACCACGTTGGAAAATCATAAACAAAGAGTATGACCTTATCAAAACAGTGATATGCATGTAAGCATATAGCAAGGTCATCAACATTTGACCATCATCTATTGCTAAAACTGTGTAAGCTCTATATTGAATATTTGTTTGCGTGATAGTGCTGAATCAGATGCAGGAATGACACTGCAACTATCACAAAGGGCAATAACTTTGTCACAAAAAAGGCTAAAGTGTGTGAAAGTTCAATCAGATCATATGCTTATCACAAAAATACAGTTTTGAAAAGTTCATATAGCTACGTGTAATAGTTCATGTGCAATTACGCCAAAACGTACTTGGTATTACATTCAGATAGAAGTGCGGACAGACAACACTAAAACATTATGTCTCATTATGTTAACACAGTAATGGCATACACACACTGATATTTATGAATCTACTCAACCCGAGGACGAGTTGAAAGTAATATTTAACTGACCACTTTAGTTTTAATCTGCTCATCACAAGTCAAATAGTGTTCCTCAACCGTATTAGAGAATCTCAAATGCTAACAAGGTAAAATAGCGTTTTTATAAAACACATGCAGCCGCTCGACAAACGTAGGCGAGTTAAACATGGACCGGAATCTGAACACAGAATTTTGTTTATATTGAAATCCCGTGTTAAGTACAATGATCTGAAGCAAATAGAGTTGATTACTCATATGGCTTGGTGCAATCTGTGTCTGACAAAAAATAAATCCCAGTCAGTTTTCTGTTCATGAGTGAATATATATCGATCTTGAATTCAAGTTACATATACATTTATTAGAAAATGGAAAGTATGCTTAATTTACTATTTAGCTCTGCAAAGATTTTAATAATTAAGGTCTCATGCAGTCTGCCTTATATATGCTGGAGGAGTAACCTTTTCATCTAAATGACGCCAAATGGATATTACATCAGACACATATTTGGAAAACCCACCTTCATTCTGATGATAAGTTCAATATTTAGCCTTGCTTCATATTCAGACATAATTTCAACCGAAAACTGATATAACATTTTGATATCTTACGAATTAAGATTCATTATTACCAGCTGTATGCTGGACTTGTTTCCTTTTTAACCATCTCTCTGTTAAAATCTACTTTCTAAATAAACGTTGCTATTGCACTGTGAAGAGACTTATTAAGTCACAGTTATTTCCTAAAATTGTTTGGTGACTTCAATGTCGAGATCATCCTCGGCACCTGTAGCTTATTATTCCAAAGACCTTTTAAGCTCTGACAAATAATTTGATATCAGAACATTACGGTCATAATTAATTGTTAAACATGTCCTTAAATTTTGCATTGCTGCTAGTTTTATTAATATCAATTTAAAATGAATTTGTGACTTGGAAAAAACAAACATGCGCACTGTATCCAAGTTTAGAAAAGGCTGAATAATGATCAAGGGATCATGGATAAGCAGAGCAAAATATACATCTACACGACACCGACAACAAAAGATATTGAACCAAATTTGGAGAAACTTAGACTAATGTATAGGCTAAGTATACCCCTTCCAAAACGCTAATAATAATTTATATGTAGGAACATTTATTTCATTACACAAGGCACGGCAAAGTTCATTTCCTTCTTTAAGCAGGTACTATCGCACAATTAGCTATTATATAATAAAGTTAATTTTTATCAGAACCTCCTGTGTTCGATGAAATTGAACCTATTAAAACTGAACCACCTTCGAAACCATTTTGGACATCAAAATATTTTACCGTGAAACATTTATATAATAAACAAGGTAACATGCAGACATTTTTTATTTAGAGCAAGTCAATAGAGCACTAAAACCTGATATAGTTTCTTTTTCATTTGTGATTATATACTTACAGCTGTGAAAGTATTTTAAATGGCGGTCTCAATTAAATACATCATGCCAAAATATTTTAATATACAGCTATTAAGCAGTAGCAATAATCATCATAAGCCAATCAAAACATAAAGTAGATACTTTGTTCATAATTTGTTATTTTGTATACGTGTTTATTGATATGGATATGCGTCACAACACAACTATTTGTGAAAATGTTCCATTATCATCCACAACATTCATGTTTAGCAACAAATTAAACATCCATATGTTTAATTCAAGGTAGTATGAAGGAAAAGGTAATCATAATAAGGTAAGCGTATTAAGTCGCACTATTCATCGAATAAAGACTCTAACATGATTATAGAGTGATAATCACCACATTTATATTTGTGTTTAGGATACCAAAGTCACAGATGGCATTGATTCAAAAGCACTTATCAGGTACTAACATGATGTTTTACATGTTGTTATTCAGTAAATATTGAATTTATTGCTTCAAATATTCTTGTTCGAGAACATTCATCATGTAAGGATACTGTTTCACAGGTGTAGAATCTACAATGCCAACGTCATGACAGATTTGTTTTCGTGTAGGAACATCAGGAAACAAGGCTCATACTCATGTAATCGCTGTTTTAGTACATGTTTTTCATGTTGTTGTAGATGTGAAAGTTTCTGGTCCAGATTATTTAATATTTCTGAATTCCGACAGTATGTTAAATCAGAATCACTACAGTCAGATTGTATTCCATCGTTGACATCCTCACTGTGTGGGACAGGTACATCTGAATTCATTTAATAATTAACTGGGTTAACTCTGTCAAAATTCTCTTTTAACATATTTATGTGACAACGGTGTTTCTGTTTCCGCCTCCCAGGAGTGATAATGATATAATTTAAGTCATTCACTTTCTTTTCAACAGTATAAGGACCATACATTTTAGCCCGAAGAAGATTTTGAGGTAATTTTGACTGAGTAGAGTGAAGAATAGTTCTTTGTACTTCACAAGCCTTTTACAACTTATATTTGATATCTGAGACAAAGTCTAGAACATTAATCTTTGAATCTTCATTTGAAAGAAGTTTCTCTTTCAATAATTGCAATGGCCCACGGACAGTATGTCCAAAAACTAGTTCAAATAGACTAAAACCCAATGACTCATGAACTGATTCCCTAACAGCAAACACCAACAATTGAACGCCCTCATCCCAATGGTTTTAGTTCTTATACTTCTCAAAAGAATTGCCTCTGGAAATCTTGTAAACGCACACATGACGGTCAACGAGTATTGGTTGCCCAACTTGGTCTTAGGTAAGGGACCGACACAGTCTACCATTATTCTGCTAAATGGTTCGTCAAATGAAGGAATAGGTTGCAGATGAGCCTTAGGTATCTTCTGATTGGGTTTTTCTACCATTTGACAAGTTTGACAAGATCTGCGGTATTTAGAAACACCACTTTTGAGTTTCGGACAACAAAATGTATTCAAGATGTGTGATCAGTCTTATTGACTCCTAAATGACCAGCCAAGGGATTTTCATGGGCTAGAATAAGAATGTCCTGTTGATATGGCTTAGGAACGACAATCTGATAGCTCACTGACCACTCGTCACAGGCGGGTACCTCAGATGGTCTCCATTTTCTCATAAGGACCCCATGTTTCACAAAGTAAAAATTTGGGACTTGTGTGGCTTCAGTTTCACTAATAGCTCTCAAAAACAAACAGAATATTAAAGTGAAAGGTAACAAAATCAGAAAAAATCAACAAGCATTTTATTTCTAGACAATTAAAGTAAAATTTTAAAAGACACTTACAATAACGTGAATTAAAGTCCAAATATTTATAAGTATCGTAATCAAAAGTCCAAAAATATATAATGTTCTTTATGATTTCCAATAGCCTACAATGTCCTGATGTACCACAATGATGTCATCTAGAATATATTTATAAGTGTTGGTATGAATCCCCAAGTCATGTATTAATCCAAAAATGAGTGAGCACTTTAGTATTCCCAATGAATATCGTAAATACATAATACCTCTCTCTGAATTATATCTGATTTCAACAACAGAACTAAAATAGATTCCTTACAAACTCTCTTTTAGAATGGAAATTTGTTGACCAAAATCTGTATATAAATACACATGCCTACATGACCTATGTCACATCACACTATAATAATTTTTATGGAAAGTTACTGTGTGTACCTGAGTTTTGTCACAGCAATACATGGAAATAACAGTCCAGCTGCTAACAAAACAGACCTTGAACTCAAATGCTATATAAATATGTTGTTTATGAAATAACCATAATCTGACTAAAGTACAACTTACAATCGTGGACACATATTATAAATTCAATATACATAAAATAGCTCACAATTGAAATAGAATTATAAAGCAAGATCCCATATATTGATGCATATTTTACAGCTGAAAATCAATGATATAATGCACAATCACATATAATAATTGGTTATCAAAAATAACATCAGCATTTAATGTGACTGAAATGTCTTGGAGATTAGCAAGCCACATCACATTGACAGGAATAATCATACATTACATGTATTGGTTTATTATTTATTATGCAAGGTTTGTATAAAAGGACAATCTGGGATCCTATTTCTACCACGAAGACATGTATTCGGAATACTTGTCGTCAACCTAGTAAAAACAGTTTAATGGTCGTATTTTATTGTCATGTCAATTGTAGTACCAAATGCCCTGACCTTGGCAAATTCAAGTGAGAAATACCTTAGCGACTTATATGACATCACATACGTTCTAATAGTCTGTAAGGGTGTCTATTTTATACTTACAGCTGCAATGAAGCTCCTTTAATGTTCCATTCCACCGTTGTATACTCTGTACTGGAGAATTTCTAATGTAAAAGTGAATCCAAACATTTTATTTTTTTTCTTTTTTTGAAGCCATGCAGACTTGTGTAATGCATAAATCTCTTTTATTATTTGTTTTTAACAATGTTTGTTTCATTCAGACTAACCAAATTTACTTCCAATTTTTCTTAATAAGGTACCAACCATTATTTGATTGACCATATCAACTTGCTAAAAGTTTGCATTCTCGTATATGTTGAAATGGGTGGAATGTTGGGATTCCATTGTGATATATGCGATTGCTTTGCTAAATATTCCAATTCACAGATCATCTAACAAAGTGTTAAGCAGTTTTTGAACATAGTCACCCGTATAAGAAAACCAAAGTGCTAATATCTGGTTAGAAGAAGAGAAAGAGTTCTTGCACTGCAAACATTTTTTTTTCAGAAAGCACAAAAAACAGAATAAATAAAAATATGACAACACGTTCGAGCAATATAATATAAAGGTAGAGGATGCTGATTAGTTCTAAAAACAGGATACATACACATAGGGTCCAGAGTCCCAATTTCTCAAAATTAAAAATCAAAATAAGCACTTACCTATATTCACTGGTACATAAAGAAATGTCATTATACCAGTACGCTTAACATACTGCAAAAACGCCTACCTTTCAACCAAATCACAGGCCTACGCACCCTCAATTACTCATTCATCGTTTTAAGATAGATTAACTATCCCCACATATCCATACATTGATTACATTGATCTTTTTTATCAACATTTATACATACATTCATCCATCCATCATTGCATCCATCCATACTAGTATAGTATGACACTATAGAGACAACGTGGCTTCCTATGTTAAACTGTATACCATTTACGAGTGTCTAGGGCATTTTAATATTAGGCTGCCATTATGGTTGATAGTATTTTCACAGTACGAGTCTTTCTGTTTGTAACAGTTTATTATGTCAGAGATGGGTATAGTGAGTTTGTCTGCCCTCTAACTAAAATGCCGTATGTTGTCTTGCTTGATAAATATATGGACATAAAATTATATTAAAGTGATGGATCGTTATATGGGTATCTGTTTGAGAGAGAGAGAGAGAGAGAGAGAGAGAGAGAGATAGAGAGAGACATATAGAGATGGACAAGTTAAAGAAGTTTGGAAAACACCAAGTCAACACCATGTTTCAAAATCAACATTTATTTTTAAAAAACCATCAATCCATCGGCCAATAGATGCCTACAGTGTACAGTGTATCTATATACCTGAATAGATGCATACCTAAATATGAATTTGCATACATACCAACACAACTAAATCCATCTATCTTCGTATCAACCTATCCATCAATCAATCCATGCATACGTACTACACAAATGTCATATATATATATATATATATATATATATATACATTTGTTTTCGGATATTTTCTTCCATATGTTTTTCCCATTGGCAGAGCATATCTCTAGCCTTCCAAATATGGTCATTCTTGTGATCAATCAGGTCAACCTGGAAAGATATATTTGGAATAATTTCAAATTCTTCGTGATACGCCATTTTGGGATTCCATCTCAAGTTTGCTCGATAAACTGCTTTTGAAATTGATCTCCCGTTTGATGGGCAAGAGAGGTTTGGAGTGATGACATGTCTTCTTGAAAAGAATAATGTTGGGATTAATCCTGAGTCTGTCCGATAAAGGATTTTTGGGATCCATCTTATTCCTGTCTTGTAAGTAAAATTTGGGATTGATACCAATTGTGCTTGATCACTGATTTTGGAATCAATCCCATGTCTTCTTGACTAGTAGTAGTGGGGTCTATACTGAACCTTATTAATCAGATATTTATTTACACTAAGCTTTATTCAGAAGATAATTGAGGTACAAATCCAAGTCTGGCCTGTTGAAGATTTATGGATTTGATAGCAATTTGCTTGACATAAAATTCAGGATTTAGCACCAATCTGGCTGTTAAATCTTTTAGACGGATATCTAGTCTTCTCAGAAACAAGCATATTTACTCTCGAGTCTTATATTGTTTCTTCCCTTGATTTTCTCAAAAGCTGCTTCGTTAGAGATAGTTGAGATTCATGTAAAGAAATTTAAATTTAATTGTATTGAAGTGATCTTTGCAGAAGTAAGTACGCATTCAAACATTGATCAAGGCTTGCAGCACCGGCAACACTGGCATTAAACAAGGCTTTTGTCTCTAAAATACATTCGTTCTGACTCCAGTCCAACAAATCTGAAATGTTATAAAAAAAACTGAAAAAGCTATAATTGTTTGAGAATCTAATCAAGTCCTGCACATATACTTACAAACATGCATACCAAATTTCTTTGTCTACCTCTTGTGGTTTTTGCATGTAGATACTGCCATAGTAAAGGCGAACTTGTGCACGTACAATTGCCAACCAAGTGAATTGGGACTATTTTTGTATACAGAACATTTGTGTAAAAATATGTTGATAAGAGGGTAGACAAATCCCGATTTTTTAACATTTCCACTGTAATGCCGGTGAAGCCGGTGCTGCAAACATTGCACCAGAGGTTATTATCCAACTCGCCATCTCGGTTCCACTTTTGCTGGCGAGTAAATGAAGTTGGAAAAATTGGGTGAGCTGCGTCTTGAAATGACAGGTACAGATAAGTTGTACAATCTACAGCTGATTGCGTACCAAACACCAACTATCTGTTATTTCAAAGAAAAAGAATATGTTCAAGTCACGGTAAAGCATAATCAATTACAGAAAGCAAAATTCCTTTAACAAAACAAACAAGTACAATTGCATTTTCGCCACAGTGAAAACTGTAACGACAACGTCACGTAATAGTTCAATTGAGGTATAATTTAACGTCCCGAGGAAGTAAGTGCGAATGGCATTCATTCATTGGCAGTGTCTTTTAAATTCAGTCGCGATTAGTTCAAATTTGAATTTGTAACTTACAACATTATTTTTCACTTCATATTTAAGTACCGACTGTACACATTTACTATTTGATGTATATTTGTTTCCGGTGTTTAAAATAAATAACAAATAAGATATTGAAGTTATATTGAAATATATTTGTTTGGATTCATTATTTTATTGACGGGCACTGCCAAACAATAAGTCCACATGCAAATAATTCTGTACAAAATTCAATGACAGGTATATATATATATATATATATATATATATATATATATATATATATATATATATATATATATATATATATATATATGTATATTTATATAAAATAAAACCTTATAAACGAGAAATATTTTTTTCTCACGCGAATGCCCCAAAACGGATTTTTATATCGTGATATACCATATTGACTTATTGTATGATATGCTTTTAACGCGCACAACGATTAGGTCTAGGCCATACAAGGTTGATATGAAGCATGCTATTTAATGGTAGAAATGTATTGGGTTTTCTATCTTACGTGTGTAGGGCTGCCTTACGTGTGGAACAACCTTGATGTTATCAATGGGCGGTTAATTATGGGGATTTGCATTTCCGTTATTCAGTGTTATTTTTTTTACGAAGACAGTTTTTAAAGATTCCCAGTGTTAATATTGTCTTAAAAATAATATCAACCAATCAGAGACACTTATCAGCTTTATAAGCAGACTATCATAACCAGAGTGCTGTTTGAAAGTTTTATTATCCTTCAGAAACTGAAAAACATTGCTCAGCGTGTTTCAAGGATTTAATTATCGTCATCATCATCATCATTGTTTTGATATATTTTAATTTATTTTTTTGCAATATAATGCTAAGATAATTTAGATAATTTATCTTCAAACTAAGCACTAAAACAAATTAAACAACATACACTTGAGAGAAATCCTGCTACTTAGTTGTGTGCCAAGGAAGGTAATTAACCTACTTGCAGTTTTGTATACATATAAACAGCTACAGATTCATGCAGATGTATAATTGGTCTGATCGAGAGTTTTGATATTTTAAAGGGTCAATGAGATGTTCAGGGTTGCGCAACATATCGCTGACTTATTTCTTTAAATGTATATTTGGACAATAATATTACTGCTAAGATTTTTTTCTTTTGCACTCTTTACTGCAATGCAAATCACAGGCTATCCTGATTTAAATAATGGGAGTCTTCGTGGGATGCTCGTTGTTTTTGCTGTTTTTAATCTCTTAAAGTTCATATATCTATGAAATTCCCTCGGAACATTTCCTTCAGTTTTCTTCTGTGTCGGCAGCTGTGCAGAGACAATATTTCAAGATATACTGTAAAGATATAAAACAAATTATTTATTGTTATTTATTGGATTTCAGGTTTGATTTGAGTTACGATAGTCTCAGTGGAGGTACGTCTTTTATGTAAGGTTAACAATAAATGGTTCATTTACATACCAACTATGGAGTGGCAAATTCCCTCGCTCGTTCTTCATTTAAAAAGCTTCCTGTGACGTTTATACAGGTGTATGAGTCCGAAATTCCAGGTAGAGCATTTTGGTTATTAACTGACATTATATGCGGAAGAAATTCATAAATTCATAAAATTTTTATTGCCTAGGTTTGCTATTTTGGAGACTGGAGAGCAATCAACTTTGAATATCGCGCTTTGGTTCGAAAACATAAGTTGGAAAACAAGGTATCACAACTATTTAGTTCGTGCTTTTGCACCAACACATAATGAAATATAAACAATATAGGTGCACGTACATTATTGGTCTTACGGTCCGTCCCCCACCCTCATCTCTCTCTCTCTCTCTCTCTCTCTCTCTCTCTCTCTCTTGGTTGGTCACCCATCATATGAGTTTTACCCCAATGGATCCAGATCTCTATCTCTCTCTCTCTCTCTCTCTGGACCACTTAACCATCATAGCAGTCCATGGGCGAAAGTCCGTGGAGAAAAAGCATAGTGGATATTCGCCCGTAGAATGCGACGATTTATCTGGACCTTTGATGGTAAATCTGAACAGCAAAGCGACCAACTGAGAGCAAGAGAGAGATATAGGATAACAACATTCTCATGGTCAGTAAAAATGGTAAGTAAAGCATAGTACTGACTTAGATCAACTGTAAATAACTTTCATTGTTTGAATTACCTCTTTATGGTTCGTCATTTCGCTTAGCATATTCGCAACTTGTTTCGATCTACACGCGATGATCGAATAGAACGGCTGCATTTTCACTGTTTGGAACGTTTGACATGCCATTTTTGTAGTGCTCTACTTTCTTCAGTTAAATCAACTTTCACGCTTAAATCCTAAACGTCCCCTTTACTTAATTAGTCAACATGAATTAAAATAAAAACTCAAAAAGGAATAAATTATTAATTTCCAAAAAGGATTCTGAATAGTAACAATAGCTGCATAACTAAATTTTGTATCGAAAGCACATTGCAAAGGGATATGAAGAGTTTCCTCTCGCCCCCTCAAGCTTCGTTTTCTTTAATGAAACATTTATACATCTCGTGGTATATCAAAGACACAGCGTGGAAACTATATATATATATATATATATATATATATATATATATATATATATATATATATATACAAACACACGCACACACATAAGGTAACCCGAGGAGGCCGATCATTTCAGGAAACAACCATCTCGCTTAAAAAGAAATATTCTGAATTCGTTGATTATGACCTTCGGTCTTTCGTGAAAAAGTGCCTTCAAACATCCAAGATATTACCAATAACTTTAACGAAAGACCGAAAACTAACCTTGTATATAACACTTTATCAGTTACTTTGGATGTTTGTTTCTTATGCACAAACATCCGACACAGGGAAGGTATCACATACTGCAAAGGAAGCTAGTGATGGTCGACCTGTCCTTTCCCTCCTGAGTACCATTCGATCAAGCTTTTAACACATTCTCATAAGTTTAAAAATTTTCCAAACTTCCTACAAATTATTGGAACTGCAATGAGCACTAAAATGGCACCTTCGTATGCCAGTACTCTTATGGGAAGACACGAGTAGACGTTCCTTAATGAGGCACTCTATAGACCTCTATGTTGGTGAAGATTCAATGACGACATATAATAAAAATGGATCGAAACGGACGTCAATTTCATTTTTATTTAAAAATTCGTCAATGATTTTCATTTTACGATTAAATTTACGCCAGAGTCTTTAAACAAGTCCAGCGTGTTCTTGGATACTCAATCTGCCGTTTTGGAAGGGAACATAAAAACTTAACTGTATTCTAAACCAACTGACTCTCACCAGTATCTACTGCCGACCAGCTTTCCCCCACCCACCAAGCATGTAATACAAAATCTTCATTGCGGCGTGTGTTTTCGGACCAAATGAATGTATATTGACACAAACGTTTATAAAGGCTCAAATCGAAAACAGTTTCCCAACGATTCGAGCTAAACAAGCTCTTTAGCGACTTAAACTTTACTTCTTGTATCTATTCAAACAGTAGTAAAGTAATCATAGTGTTGCAATTACGTACAATCACCTGTGAGCCCGATTTGTATTTGGTTTCTTGCCAGATAAATGTATATGTTTACACTCTTGTTTTGTTTGTGCTATATTGTATTAACAAAGAACGTTCACCTATCAGTATAAAAGGAACAAAAGCAGGGTGTCGAAGCCGATGTTATTTTGTCATAATGTCGTACCACTGGTATTTTATGCCAGGTTGGAATTAGGAAGTTAAGTTATATTTATTTTCATGTAGCCTGATGGCGCATGTCTGTCTGAACATTGTAGTATAAAAACACTTTATAGATATCTAAATCTAAATCGTAAACAATAAAAATACTCGTTGTACAAGAAAAGAAAGACTTTTATTTAGCTGCATGTATGACGAAGAAGTACACCCTAAAATACACACTCATTTGAATTTGGTAATTAAAACGGACATAAATGTGCTAAAAAGAATAGCAATTTCATGTCCAATATTTTTCTTAACCAACTATGTAAAAAATGTAAAGAATCATACTTTCTTCTGTGGGGTATTTCGCTTTATAGTGGAGTTTTCTTTATACCACAAGGTAAATAATCCGCTCTCATAGCGTTTGCGTTAAGTGTTTCTCTTCTTTTCGTAAGGGTCCTGTCCCCCTGATTAAGAGCTTGCCTAGTTTGAATCGTTGGGCTAAAATTCGTAAGCAACCCGTTAATAATTGGTATTATTATTATTATTATTATTATATCTCAAGTTTCGCTTTCCAGTAATTGGATTATCTCATATTTAGCCGCCATATTTTTTGTAATACCACTTGATGAATTACGTAAAATCTATCTCTGCAGTTTGAGCAGATCCAAGCCTACCCGATATCCATAATGAGTTTAAATCAGATAACTTTTAACCGAAGAGATCATAGTCCAAAGTGTTCATATTATCGGTAATCATTATGCTTGCATTACTGCATTCTTCATCACAATGTACACCCCCCCCCCCCACACACACACACGAAAAAGATGCACTTGATATCATTTCATCCGCCAAAATGTGAACTGAACGGTTCGGATATAGGCAGATGAAGAGGCCAATTTATTACAAAGAATACATTTGTTTTTCGAAAAGCACAAAAAATGGAATAAATATAAAGGTCGAAACAAATTCCAGATTTGGAACCTAAAGGTATATGATTGAGTTTACTTTTAAAACGAAGAATAATAAACTCGAAATCAAAGCAATGATCTACCTACATACGAGCTTTCCCTCCTACGTACATAACTTCATTCACAAGTCCATATATCCACTAGTAAACAATCTACCCAACCATCTATATATATATATATATATATATATATATATATATATATATATATATAGATAGATAGATAGAAGCAGACGCATCTTCATTTGGATTAGGTGCTGTACTAAGGCAGAAATACGGTAGCACTCTGAGACCGGT
The DNA here is from genome assembly GCA_029931535.1 of Margaritifera margaritifera. Lineage (NCBI taxonomy): Eukaryota > Metazoa > Mollusca > Bivalvia > Unionida > Margaritiferidae > Margaritifera > Margaritifera margaritifera. The sequence goes on along the minus strand of JAQPZY010001427.1, from coordinate 2,233,961 downwards.
GACGTTCGCATCGCGAGGTATGTCAGAAGCTGAGCAACTCTATGCTCAAATAGAAAAAGAGGCTCTTGCAATAACGTGGGTATGTGAACGCTTCAACAGCTACTTAATTGGGTCACAATTTAAACTTGAAACTGACCATAAGCCATTAGTACCACTAATGAGCACAATAATCTTGGGAGATTTACCCCCTAGAATTCAACGCTTTAGAATGCGTTTGATGAGATTCAACTTTTCTATAGTTCATGTTGCTGGCAAGAATCTATTAACAGCCGATACTCTATCCAGAGCACCTTTAAGTCATCACTCTGAGAGTGACAGAGAACTTCAGACTGAGACTAATGCCTATGTTGATTTCATAGTGAGTAATTTGCCCGCATCAAATACTCGACTTGAACAAATCAAGTCTGAATATCAAAATGATTCGATTTGCAAACAAATCATACAATTCTGTGAACAGGGTTGGCCAGAGAAATCGGCTATTGACAGAAAACTTGAATCGTACTGGTCAGATAGAGGTGAATTTACAGTTCAAAATGGTCTCTTAATGAAAGGTACACGCTTGGTAGTACCAGAATCACTTCAAAAAGAAATTCTAGAGAGCATTCACGATGGTCACCAAGGCATAGTTAAATGCCGAGAACGCGCCAAAACGTCAGTTTGGTGGACAGGACTAAGCACTCAGCTAGAACACTTGGTAAAATCTTGCCAAACTTGCATCGAAACTTCGAGAGATCAAGCTGAACCAATGATACCAAGTGAATTTCCAAGTCGACCTTGGCAAAGAGTCGCATCAGACTTGTTTGAACTGAATGGTCAAACATATCTCTTGGTGATTGATTATTTTTCACGATATATTGAAATAGCAAAACTTCAAGGCACAGGTTCGAAAGCAATCGTCAATCATCTCAAATCAATCTTTGCGCGACACGGTATACCAGAAGTATTAATTTCAGATAACGGTCCGCAATATACATCCGCAATACTTAAAGAATTTGCGAAATATTACGGGTTCAAGTATATTACAAGTAGTCCAAGATATCCACAGAGTAATGGTCTTGCCGAAAGAGCTGTCCAAATAATTAAAATAATGCTAAAAAAGGTAGACGATTCTTACATAGCTCTTTTGACATATCGTGCAACACCATTACCGAATGGATACAGCCCTGCCTAATTACTGATGGGATGAAAATTACAAACTACTTTGCCAATGGCACCAGAAAACTTACAGAAAAAATCGCCAGATTTAAAGAAACTGAAGAAATCGGAAAATTATCAGAAGCAAACTCAAAAGAGAAATTATGATCGTCGACTTCGCGCTTGAAATATGAAAAAACTTCAAGTAGGGAATAAGGTATGGATCAAAGATCATTTTTCTTCAGGCATAGTTAAATCTGAGGCATCTACACCTCGTTCATACATGGTAGTAACGGATGAGGGAGAGATACGGCGTAATAGGAGAAATTTAATTCCCATGCCTATCACAGTATCAGAGCCTGTCGGAGTGAATGTTTCAAACCCTGATTCTTTGTCTGACTCAGATGAAAGCAAGCCAGTACCAATCAGGCAAAATGGATATTTCACACATTCAGGAAGATTGTCAAAACCACCTGAGAGACTGAACTTGTAAAAATGAAGTGATAGCAGCTTGTTTAAAAGATACGTACGCAAATGCCGTTATATCTCTATGTCTAACAATTTGCATACAAGATTATCTTCCAATCAATTCACAGACCTTCGTACCATTAACCGCCCATTCATGTCCCATGGATACATTATTTCAACCACCCATATATCAATTGATCTACTTATCAAATCATTTATATATGTTTACATCCATCCATCCATCAATCCGAAGATAGCTACCTAAGCATCTTACTAGAATGTATCTATATACCTGCGTAGCTACATCCTTACATACGAATGCACATACCTACCAACACAACTAAACTCATCCATATACCTGTCCATCAATAAATCCATGCATGCATTCATACATTCAGAACATACATGGACTAAATGGACTAAGATATACTTGCACTCATTTATTAGTATACAGGTTTAATATAACAACACACACGTACTCAAAGACACACAGAAACACACAGACACACACACACACACACACACACACACACATATATATATATATATATATATATCACGCTATTTTTAAAGAGGAAGTACTATATAATTCGTTGTTAGTGCAATCATTCATTATGGAACTTATTATAGACTATATTCATTTTTACCTGATCACAAGTAGCAATATAGTAGAATCGGCCTTTCTAACTGACATAGGGCGTATCCACAGCCTACCGGGTTGAGTCATTGCTGTGGTCAGTCCCACCTTTGCCTGATGCAAATATTTGGGATCAATCCTAAGTATGCCTGGAGAGATGAGATTTGAGTCAGTTCACTTTTATTTTCGCCACAATGAAAGCTGAAAAGTCAAAGCTAGGCAATAGTTCGACTTCCGTCACCACTATAATGTAACGTCTTAAGAAATTAAGCATGAATGGGATTAATTAATTCAGAATGTATGATAGGCGGGGTCTTTTAAATTCCATCGCGATGAGTTCAAAATTGAATTTGTAACTTATAACAATATGCTTCAGTTTACATTTCAGCACCGACTGTACACAAGTACGATTCGAAGTATTTGTTTTGTTTAAAGTAAATAGCACATAGGATATTAGATTTGTATTGAAACATATTCGTGTGTACTTATTGTCTTAACGGGTACTGCAAAAAAAGAAAAAGTCCAAACGCATATTTTTCAGTAAAAAATTATATATATATATTTATTTATATCTTTATAATCATACTATCTGATAGACACATCTAACCTTATTAATGGAACTATTTTTATCTCACGCTAATGTCGAGCACCCGAACTTGATATCGTGATATAACATATCCACGTGTTGTATGATATGTGTTTAAAATGCACAGTTATTACGATCAGGCCACCCAAAGCTTTTATGAAGCATGATATTGTATAGATGAAATGTATTTTTGTCTATTCTATGTACGTAGGGCTGTCTTATCTGTGTAACTACCTTGACGTTATCAATGGGGGTTAATTTACGGGGATTTACCTTTGCTTTATCCAGTGGTCTGTATTTACCAGGAAGTCATCAGATACTCTCAGAGTTAATATTTTCTGAACATTAATATCGACCAATCAGAGACACTTGCAAGCTTTATAAGAGACTATCCAAACGAAATGTCTACATCAAAGCTTCAATGCTCCTTCCGAAATCGAGAAGCGTTGCTCAAAGTGTTTTGAAGAATTTCAAGTGACAAGGCAAAGGTAAGTGTTTTCGTAATCATCATAATCATCATCATCATCATTGTTTTCTTATATTTTAGTTTATTGTTTGCAATCTAATACTAAGATAATATAGATGTTATCTTCAAACGAAATAATAAAACAAAACAAACAACATCAATCGATATAATTTACATACATTATGCTACTTAGTGGTGTGCTAAATAATGTAATTGACTTACATGTAATATAGAAGCAGCTTCAGATTCCTGTAAATGGCAAGTTAATGGGTCCATGGGGTTTTCAGAATTTTACAACATATCACTGATTTATGTCCTGAAATGTTCATTTCTATAATAATATCACCTTTAGTTACAGAAGAAAAACATAACATTGGATATATTCTTCTTTCTAGTTAGGTTTACGGCAACGAAAATAACAGGTTACCTCGATGCAAGTATTGCGAAACTTCATAGGATGGTCGCTGTAGTAGCTGTTTTTTATTTCTTAAAGTACATACATTTATAAAAATCCCTCGAAACTTTCCTTCGACCTTTCTTCTGTGTCGCCCGATTTGCAGACACAAGTTTTCAAGATATACTGTAAAGATATAAAACAATTATATATTATAAAGAGAGACAACACATTAATAAAATGTCGAAGGGAATTTGACAGACAGATATGAGGAAAAAGGAGAAGCGAAGGAAGAATTCTTTTTTGTTAAATATTTTAATCAACTTAAACAAATATTTCACAACAACGAATACAATTTAACTTACCGTCGAGACTACATTGCAACGAAATACTCGTCGTTCTGCATGTCTCTTTCGCTTCTTAAATCGCTACTTCTTGGTACAGCGAACCAAATTCGTACAAAGAGGGTATATTTGACAGACTTGAATCGGTTTTGCTGCTGAGTATTATATTTTCTTTGCATTTAACATTTTGTCTGATTATTTTAGACATGTTTGTTTTTCTCTATTTTATTAATAGATTAATTTGACCCCATTTTCACAACAAAAAGAAAAACAAAAGTACAAGAAAAATATATCCAACATCATTCAGACATCTTTGTAGACTATAACTTGTCAGATGTGTTCTCTGAAGAATTATTTTTCGAGTAGTGTCTTAAAAAAGAAAAAAAAATCTTTCCTTGTAGAATGTTAATATACTCTGAGCTTGACAAAAAGTAACCCAAAGAGCAAAAAAGAAAAATAAATATAAAAAAAATTTAAAAAAATTGTAATCATAAATAAAATCTCTTCAGAAAAATAATATCTCATTATTTTATTCTGTTTCAATGGTATATTTCGAGTAAGTATTTTTATTTATATAAGACAAAACAAAACATTATTTATTCAATCTAAATGTATAAATAAGATACGAAAGAAAGGTCACGTAATAAGCGAAATAGTATGGATTACCCTCAGCGACGTGGAGGATTTCATAAGGAGACTTGATTTTCCCCTGTTGTAAACATGCACTCTGCTGCATATGATCGTCTTGGTTTTAGATAGGGTCAAAAAAACTCTTTGAGGCAGAAAAAATTTAGGTTGAGCACAAATCATCTTGTAGTGAAACTGGAACGAAGTGAGCACGTGTTCTATACCTTGATTTGCCTACCCTAGAGTTAATTATGAACGACCTATGTACTGTTGCATGATCCACGCAAGTCGCGCTTAAGCACACTCTCGAGCGGCTCAGAGATATTTACATTGACCGAGGGTCTGGTCAGCGTATGTACATATGTATGTACATATGTTTGTTACCGATAGGTGTCGCTCATTGCATTTTTCTTTCTTTCTGTCATAAAAATACACCATCAGCACTATTTATGCATAAACGACAAATGTAAAATATGTGTAATGTTCTTGTGACCTATTCGCCAGTTTGTTTACGCGTATGCAACAAACAACGTACTGGAAATCACCCTAGCCTATTCATATGTTATCTCGTCCGTCGACTTCGATGTACATTTTTGGAAAATATACATACGCATACATTGAATATCTTAAGATTAAAACTCTTAGAAAATCTCGATTTTCCTTTCAGTTACCAATTCGACCCATCTGGAGCTAATTTACTTTAATTTAATTTATTATATTCTGCTTCAATTTCGCCACTATATGATTTACGCTTTAAATAACAAGACACTTATCTTATTAAACCCATGTACAAACGACTTATATATATATATATATATATATATATATATATATATATATATATATATATATATATATATATATATATATATTAGATAGATATAGAGTTAGAGTTAGAGTTAGTATTTTGCCTTTTACGATACATTTCTACCTTAATTTGAAAGTATTAAAAATACCACTGAAATCACACAATCAATCATCAATCGATCCATATACTTAGAAACTTACCTACATACCTATCTATCTGTCTCTCTCACATCTATCTTCCTGAACATCTTTTCAAAAGTACTCTGCTCCTCTGTAGTATTAGTTTCATATTTGGTCATTAAACGGTCATGTTTAATAATACGAAACGCTTTGTAAATAAAAAAGTGGTAAATGTGAAGTGAAACCAACACTTCAGAAAACAGTCTATATATTGTATAATTGGATGTGTATATATATATATATATATATATATATATATATATATATATATATATATATATATATATATTATACCTGCTGTGCTACGTTTTACCATCCTCGTTGTTTGCCGTGGTGAATGGTTCGAATAGCATTCAAAATTACACTCTGTCTTTTCGTTCTTTTGTTTCTTTGTTTTGTTTTTCTTTTTTGTCGTATTCGAATAGGGGGAAAATGTTGGAAGTGTCTGTTCTTTTATATATATATATATATATATATATATATATATATATATATATATATATATATATATATATATATATATATACAGAGTGCTGTGGACAGTTACGCTTCTTTTATTATCCCTCAACCCTACCCCCTACCAGTTCTCTCTGCTTCGAAATGTAATGTGCGGTGTATCAGTGTCTTGCTCAATCGTGTCAGTATAGTACTTGTTCCGACTAATTTAAAAACAACAATAGTACTTTCGGCGCTTTATGTTTTAAATAGTCGCTTATGAAGTGATTGACGCCGGCCGGGTGTGTAACATGTAGTTAGTATCAAAGGATCCAACAATTAAATTAATCTGAGCAATTCAATTTTGCAAGTGAAAATTGTAAAATTGTCGTTACATTGCTGTCATTCACAGTTTTCAGATGCCGTTGTACTTCCATGATATACAATATTGTTTTCCTATCTACTTTAGCATTTGAATTTCAAGCACATGAATGCTTGGGTACGAACTTGTTTGTGCTCGAAATGTCTTAGATTCGAAGAGTCATGGGTACGTAATGACTCAGGAATGAAATGTCTTGGGTACGATATGTCTTGGCATTTCGTACATTAGTTTCTTTTTGACTCAAAGGAATCAACATATATCGAGTGTGATTTTTCTTGGTTAATAGTAATTAAAGCCTCGACTAACCGAATAGTTGTTATCACCACGTGCTTTCTTTCTAGTGGGTTTTTTATGTGATGACGGGGTATGGTTGTATTTACAGTAACGACGATAACCCGGCCTTGATCTGGGCATTCAAATATTGTCCACAGAGAAACACGGGGATGTCTGAAAAGATCGTATTAGGTGGATTTACTTTATGTTGTTTGTCGTAAAATACATCGAATTGCGTGCATTATCTAATATGTGCATGTCGTATTGCTGTATACAAAATAACGCATATATGGACGGCACAAACAATAACTCTTTGCTATTCTTTTACGCAGGTATGAAATACAATTTTAAGAAATGTACCTTCACATCTCAAATCATATATGAAGCCGAAACTATTCTGCACATTTTTAAATGTTAGGTAATATTTGGGCAACAAAGGAAAGTTTGCTTCTCTATGTATTAGATACTATAGAGATTTGCATGAGGTCTAAGTTAAAATAATGGCTTCTGAAATTGTACATTTCTCTGAATGAAAATAACTCTGGTATGCGAAGTATTCATTTCAATATATATATATTTTTGTTTTCGTTTTTGTTTTAGTATTTGGTTAACTATCCCAGGCCTTACCATTGAAATATTATTTTTCTCGTTGAAGCGAAGTTATTATTCATGAACACTGTCGTATAAACAGTAATGTGAAAGTCGACTTGTCGATCTCAATGCACAATGATTTTTTTAATTTGTAGTAAAAACACAACATATAGCAAGTTGGGTATTTGTTGTTGTTGTTGTTGTTGTTGTTCTTGTTAAAATTGGATGAAAGAAAACAATGTTCAATAAAAACATTATGAACTACATACCAGCTTTTCAATGGACTTAACTGCATTATAGCCTATAGATAATATAATGTTAGACCACCCTCCGATTTACCCTCCTAATTTAATTTTATGAATAAGTAAAAATCATATATATATATATATATATATATATATATATATATATATATATATATATATATATATATATATGTGTGTGTGTATGTGTGTGTGTGTTTGTGTGTGTGTGTGTGTGTGTGTGTGTGTGTGTGTGCGTGTGTGTGTGTGTGTGATACAGTAGGTATATTAGTAAGAATTGATTTCATCCTTCAAAGTTTGGGAATTTCATGACATGGTGTCTAACAGAACCTAAAACTAATTTGTTTTTCAACCTTAACTCACTTAGGGAGTTTGCTGTGTACATTTTTTAACATCATAAAGTTTTGAAATAACTATTATGTATATATATATATATATATATATATATATATATATATATATATATATATATATATATATATATATAAGATTAAGAAGGAAAGGTTCCTAGCAATATGCTTCGCAGAATTTCAATACAATACCTAAGAATAATAATACAAGTTAATTTACCGTATTTGAACAAGGGTAAAGTATCATACATGATGGTGTCGAATCTACTGGCTTCATATATATCCACTTTTGACCCCGCATGTGTTTTATAACAAGATCCTGCCACCCCCACCCCCTCTCTTGCTGTCAATTGTTGTAGTCCATGATAATGTTTAGAGCTAATACTGCAGCATTATCATATTGACTTTCTTAGAACAACATATAGATCGACATTACTCTGCTGAAACACGTGCACCAAACTGAGAGAACAAGCTCATAAGGCTTTATTATATGGTTATGTTTGATTCAGATATATTTGGCGACATAATAAATTACTTTACTCCTGTTCAAATATCAAACTACTAGATTAAGAACATTCTAACACGATTGATTGAAATTATGGGTCCTTGTTTTTTTTGTATATATATATATATATATATATATATATATATATATATATATATTGTTGAAAATTCTTGAATCGCAGTGCGAACTCCTTGAACCGATTCATTGCTCTTCATAAAACTGGAAATCACTGTCAATGGGAAATAACTTTTATGAGTAGCAGTAGATACAGAAAACAGTGACAATTATGTCGCCTTCAGTAGAGGTAAAGTCGCTATAGTTAAAAGTCATTCTAATAGTCACATATTTATAATTTGTGAATATATCATCATAAGTATACTGGTATAATTGCAATGAATTACACGTGCGGTTTTGAAGATATATCTCATTAAAATCAAAATACAAATTTGACATGAGCAACATAGCTGGATTTTTATCGCAAAATTCCACGAGTTTTAAAAGCTATATTCCATCGCAAATAAAATTTTTAAAAATGGTATGATATGATTGTGTAGCTCTCACAATGAAATATAATGAAAAGACCCCACACAATGGTAATATCGGTGCTTTGGGTGAAATAAGGTTCTATGATCAGTCTTTAGATGCCACTCATCAACTAATAAAATATCACGCTAGACTGTCTGCAGAAAAGTCTAATATCATTCTGCATCATGCTTTCAGTCCTTGGGACACCGCCAAAAAAAAAATAAAAAATAAAATGTCTGAATCAACATATATAAAACACTCTCTAAATTGTATAGATATTCACAACATTGTTAATAATTTTACTTCACTTAATACTGAATAGGAACGATGAAGGGCAAACATCAAGAATAGTTCAGATATGTATCAAAAGGCGAACCCTTAGCAGAAGGTATTTCGGAAAATCATAAGTACACACTTTTGGCCTCTTCAAATCTAAATTTCAGTTTTCTAGCTACCTCTGCAAAATCAAATATCATTCATTTAAGAACACATATGTATCCTTGCGTATTACATATCACCCTATAGAAATTGAGATAGGTAAATATGACAGAATATTTTAAGCCGGAGGCTTTGCCAGTTTGTAATGAAGCCATAGAAGGCGAAGTGCACTTTCTAGTGCCATGTCCAATATATCAGAGTAGGACTACGAGGATTAAACATAAATAATAGTCATACAGAGGTCGTGATAACAATGTTAGATTCCCCCTCCCCCTGTACTACGTACATATAATTGCGAAATACATATTTGATTGCCTAGAAGTCAGAGAAACGTAGCTGTCCTCGCTGCAACCATAACTTTGTATGTATTTGTTCAGGAAACAATATTAATGTATTACCACGTAGGTGCTAATACATGTATATTAGGATGTAATTCACATATCATTGGGTGTAATGTTAATGTTAAGAAACACACAATTGTCTTGTGATATTTCTTCGATCTTTTAGTTGTACATTGTCTATTAATATGGATGTTTGTACAATAAATAACTAAACTGAATATAATTATCCTCAGATGTTTGTTTATAATCGGAATTAGGTGGTATCCATTGCATTTCAGTCAATATCAAATGGTTTCAAAATTTATAGATAAGATACTGTAAGATTTACTTGCAGCATATGTTTGTAATTCAACAAAGGTAAAACTGATAATATATTTCATCACTAGCATTATTAGTAATGCTATAATAATGTATAAGACAAATTATGTACATCATTCATCACCTTGATCATGCAGTTTTTTTTTGCAAAGTTATTTTCTCAGCAGAAATGTATTAAAAAGGGTAATATTATAGAATTTCTTAACATTATTTTTTAAAAAAACCATTTTGTATTGCGATGATTTTCTGCCATAATGTAAAATATTTCCATAAATAAGAATGTTTGTCCCATATAAAAAGTTATTAGCTTTAATCTTTCAACATGTCTTTTGATCTGAACAAAATCACAGAACACAGGATGATTAGATGAAATAAATAATCGTGTCAAGGCCTCTGTTTTACTTCACGGGTCAATGGCCACACCTTTCCGATGTTAAACCGAAACTGCTACATGTCTTAAGCCGCGTGTCTTAAGGTGCACATACGATATGATCGAACATAGGTTATCTCTCTGACAAAAATAGCGATATTTGCTAACTCGACACGACTCAATGATAATTAACCTATCGATAGCCAAAGTCAAATAATTGGTGATACCCATGGGCCGCTTACCAATAATATGATTAGAAAAGGAATTATATATATACTCTTGGTTGCATGTGTGATGATCGTTATATTTAGCCTAATTGGCGAAGTTGAAACACACGAGCTTTGTATTTATTCTGTATAGAGTTCCATCCCCGGCCCATACATAAAAATGAAGTTGGTGATCTTGGACTACAGAACAGTAGAAACTAATCCGTAAAGATGACACGACATGAATTGGGAACATGTTGCGCAATCGATTTGAAATATATACAGTTTAACTCAGACAAATTATTATTGTATTAAGAACCATACTTGGAATGAATCTAAGGTCGATGCGATCTCCTTTTATTTGTTTCTAATACTGCATTCATCCAAGTTGATTGTCATTTCATACTAATATTTGACGTCGCTAATATTTTCATTGGAACAAAAATAACATTTTCTTCCTGCCCATTTTCATAACAAGATTGTATCGAAATATTTGACTTTAGTGAATTCAGAAGTTGAAAACTGAACTGTACAAATGAAGAAAAAAGTTGATAAATATTATACATTTATAACGTAAGCTTAGTATAATAAATGATTAAATCAATGCAATGTCTGACCCTAAACTGAATGCACGTTATAGGAAATAATATATACAATATAGACGGCAAAGCTATTATAATTGCAAAAACGGAGGCTGCATTATATTTTTTTTAGAAAATATTAACTTGTGTCCATATGCATCCGTTTCCTTTTTTTGTGTGTGTAGAAAATCACAAACTTTCCTATATATAAATGAGGGATGCATCAGGAATAGATATCTACAGGGATAAAGTGTGCATGTATCTATGTATTTTTCCATGCAAGGGATTTCAGTGTAGGGTTTCACATGGAGAACGTTTACAAAAAGCAAGTAATACAATGTCCATGATGGTGATAAAGTGATAAATGAAATTGCGAAAAATAATGGTAAATTACATAAAAATACAAATGCATTTAGCACATGATCAATTTAGTTTGAAAACCGATATTTACATTGTATTGTAACAAGGTTGTAACAGATGCAATGATTTCTCGCGATAAATATGTCTGTCGGGCCTATTTTAAGATGATACTCAACCCATGCTTAAGCCGTATCTGTTACTAGTGTAATGCCACGGAAGATCCAGTATTGTAAAATCCCCTGACTTGTAGGGTGGGTGGGTGGCATCCATTGATGTTATTCAGACGAAGAAAAAACAAAACAAAAAAAAACAGGTTCAGTGGTGTCGAAACTGTCTGGGCACAAGCATTTAATTCGTTCTCCAATTTCATAAACACTGACCTTTTGTATCTTTCCTACGAAAAAGGTGTGTATCACAAACGGTTTGGGATTATCTTATTGTCTAGCTTTTATTTCTGCAGGAAGGCAAAATTTTAATAACACTGAAGAACTCTAAGATTAATTTTTAAATTTCCAGTATCGAAACCGAGTTAAAAATGTGTGTTCAGTTTCCAGACTGCAAGTATATAATTATAAACAGAGGTGACTGTCTTTTAATTTTTAATTAAACTATGCTCCGAAACACATAACCAGACCATACAAAAGTACATCATATGAGGAGTCAAGCACTTCAACCAACTTCACTGGGTAAAATTCACCAGTTTCGTTGTTTTGCCTTGAAATGCCGGAGTGGGAGGGGGGGGGGCATGACATTTGCATGGGTCAAATACACTATCAACGGGTAGTAGATAAGGTGATGCTGGGTAAAGAGTCTATAATGTAAGATTTGGGCAACTCACGAGAAAACTGGATAGATTTGATGAGATCAAAGGTGAAACATTTGTTTTGCTACAGTACTATGTTACTTGAAGTATACTAATTTCTGTTGTCGCTCAAACTCTTTAGCAAATGGAGGATTCATTCACTTTTACTGAAAACGGAGACTATATTTTTACTGCTATTGACGAGAAATATTACCTTTATATCCCCTGCATGTTCATTAAATCAAACTGCTAGACGATTGAACTGTCTATTTACTTCATATTTTTTTCAGGGTGAGGGGGGCTACACACACACACACACACACACACACACACACACACACACACACACACACACATATATATATATATATATATATATATATATATATATATATATATATAACATCAGAAACAAACAAGGCAGCACATTCTTAATATGTGCAAATGTAGCTGATTGGGAAGCAAAATGGGACTCTTGATTGGATGTCACTAGCTCGACCATTAACAATTTCCTTATATATATACATTCATTTTCTTCACTCTCCATATACATGTGCATATACCTTCATGTCAATTAATGTTGCTACTTTTCAAGGTTGAGGGACTATTTTACAATCTACAATTTATTTGATCAGCCTCTCCACATTTTCGACGTCAAATGTACACGAAGACTTGCCACTTACTGGAAATTGTCTTAAACTTAATATTTTCTATCACCCAGCGAATGTTTATTCTTCTAAAAATGTGACAATCTGTCTTCCCGCCAGTTCATTTGTTCATGCAAATTATCTTGTAAAAAAATTGACAAATTGTTTAGTACCATAGTCATCATTTAGGACACTACTTGTATCACATCTTTTCTTATCTTTCTCATTATTATGATGCTTATGATAATAATCATTTCGTTTCGTCTCTTTAATGTTCGTTACTATTACTTTTGCTACTGTTTTAAGGGAAGGTTTTTCGTTGCACACATTATTAATTGTATTTTATGGTAAACCAAACACGAGCCACCCCTGGCAATTTACTATTTTAGAGCCTGTCGTATCTCATGTAAAAAATAATAGGTCAAGAGCTTTTAGGTTCATGATCTACATCCAATGAAAAATCGCAAAGCTACTTACATCTACCAGCAGCTGTTAGTTAATCGCTGTTTATCCTAAATTCCGACGAACCCCGAATGATACTCAACCCGTACTAGATTCTAGTTCTTACATAATGATACCGATATTAAGCCTTTCTTTCATTTAGTATGGTTTAATGATGGTTAAACACCTCAAATGATTTCAATACATTACATGTCTATTTTAAATTCTTACAAATTCTCTATCCAAATTTTGTACAGATTTTAATTTAAACCACAACGTGGGTTCTTTTGTGTTATTTTTTTCAATAAAGTCGGAAAATAATGCAAAGAGTGCTTTCCTTTGAAAAAACAAAAATATTGATTATATTTTGTACGTCTACTCTTACTATTATTATCTCAAAATAGTTTCCTCATCAGTAAGGGAGTTTGTTTTTTGTCCGAATATGTCTTATCACAAAGTCAATGATTTCCATGAGTGACACTATTCCAGAACCAGCAGTCAAATTCATCTCATCCATTGTTTTTTTTTCTCTTGTATACTGGCCGTTCCTTTATATTTTAATGGACTTCTTGCAATGTAATTGTTTGAGTTCATTTATGACTGTGGGGTATTATGTCACCAATTGTATTCAAATATGTAACTAATTGGTCGTAAGATCTGATATAATCGCTTCACTTGTTTGGCTACAAAATAACAGGTATCGAATATTGTCTGATAAACAGAGAAAAAATATGTTACTCTGAACAAGTTCACGAGAAATCTAGATAGGTTCAACGTATCAAGGACAAAAGATTTAATTTGCAAAAATATTATGTTACTGAAAGTAGAAGAATTTGGGATGTCACTAGTAAAATGTACTGAAATGAGATATATATTTAGTGCTGTCGCTGACGAGAGATATTACAGACCTATTCCCTGCATAATCATTAAAGCAAATAGTTACCTGATTTGACTATCTATTTACTTCATAATATGTGAGGGTTGACATATATATGTCTGCACACATACATACATATATATATATATATATATATATATATATATATATATATATATATATATATATATATATATATATATCAACCGAAGATGTGTGTCCTTGGGCAAGGCACTTTATTTAAATTGCCTCGGCTCTCAATAATCTACTTGTGTTGCTGTTCTGTAAAGCACCCAACCAAACCAAAATTAACTGAAGACAGGAAATTGTAGAGCGTTATAAATATGTGCAAATGTGGATTGCATGGGGATTGTCAATAGCTCGACTCTAGACAGTCTTTCTCAAGCATTTCCTCTAAAAAAAGAAGAAGAGCATATTCTTCACTTTCCATGTACCTTCATATAATGTTGTTCCTTTTCAAGGGGTAGTGGAATATTTTCCAAACTAGAATGTATGGTATCAACTTCTCCACATTGCAAGCAACAAATGTGTACAGTGATGGAAGATTTGTTGGAGAATGTACTAATATTAAGTTTAAGTATATGCATTCGTTTTTCTTATCAATAAGGAAGTATCGCTTTTCCAATATGTCTCACCAGAAAAAACGATATCCTCGAAGTAATCTTAACACAACATGCATCTCGTTCCTTATAAAAAAATAACTGCCTAACGTATACCTATTAGAAAATAAAATCAGTTATACTCAAAGAGTATAAAAAATGGAGAAGAATATCCTCGATGAGAACTAAACCATAATGTATAATTGTATTTATCACTATAATTAGACTGAATTGACATACTTTCAATTGTGATTATATCATATAATTACGTTAGAAAAAAAAAAAAAAAAAAAAAAAAACAAGAAAAAAAAAAACAGAAGCATTATGTATAATTGAAACAAAACACGTATGTCAACCTGCATAGGAAGATCAAGAAAAAAAATACCCATTACTTTTTGGTCGTCAATTTAAAACGAGGAGAAACGAGTTATAATGTTATTTCGATTTTATCAAAAATATTAGCTGTATTACATACTTTAAAATCCAATTGTCTTGTGCATGCGAAATGAATTTAAGTGAGCCATTTTCTTTTCTTTAAAAAAGAACAGTTTATGCAAATCAATGGAATGTACGGATAATACTTAAAGTTGATAATATTGTCTCCTTACCGCAAGAATAACTATAATCCACTTTACATGTTTTTTTATATCCTAATGGTCAGATAATCGCTGGATGTAATGAATGGCGCAAGAAAACAAGTTGTGATGTAGAATAAATGCAAACAAAACCTCTAAACAAATACAATACAAGACACTAGCAGCTAAACCAGCGTACACATGCAATAGAGTGTACATAGACAAGGAGGAAGTTTCTATGTATATACACGGTACCCCCCCCCCAACTTTTGCTGGTGAAAAGTAAGTCCTTTTGCCAATTGTATTTTGTCCAAACTTTTAGTTACTACTACTACTTACACTACTGTAAACACAATAAGGTTATTATACAGTAAAGTGTACATTAAGGATTTGTATTGTACGATTCCATGTTATGTTGGGGGAAAATAATGTATCGGACGATGCGCCGTCAAAGTGGATAAATAGAATAAAAACTCCATAATGTAAATTTCCTTGTATTATCATCTTTGTTATTATATATATATATATATATATATATATATATATATGTGTGTGTGTGTGTGTGTATTTTATATATATATATATATAGTTCTGCTTCGATGGTATGCATATATGTGGTCTCTAGGTAATTTTTCAAACTTCTTTCCAGTTTGTTTGCTAGGAGAGGGTTATAGTGATATTACGTAATTGTAGTTTGAGGTAGGTGGAATTATTTGCGACTCTCATCTTTTCATCTGGCACAGTTACAACTAACTAAGTTTTTGAGACATAATATACGTAAATTTTGTTTTGTGCTTTGAGTGTTTGCTTTAATACGTCTTTGCACAAACTCTTCCTTACCTATCAGTCACATTCAACTTCATCTGTCAGAGCTATTTCCCATCGTATATATATATTTCGTTTACTTTTGAATGGACTTAATGCAACGTAATTGTTCGATTAACTTCTGACCCTGTTACAAAATGTATTAAAATATGTAGCTAATTTGCCGTTAAAACGGATATTTTGTTTAGTTAAAAGGTAATGCCTATGAAGAGTTGATACCTGCTATGTCGTTATGGAGCGCGATGTTTTTTTTACTACCAATCTTTATATATATATATATATATATATATATATATATATATATATATATATATATATATATATATATATTATGGGACACAATTATATTTTCATCATGTGATTTGCAACAATTCATCATACTGCACTGTCAATACATCATTGACTTTTAGCTAGCTTTATAACCATTTTCTCACTGTTTTGAAACGAGTTTAAATTAAATGATTCCCTCTAAATCATGTAATAAATCATTCATAAGCATTTGTTTATGTTAGCATGGTGTCTTATGTACCAACAAACCCACCATACTGATCTCAGCTTTGAGTTGTGTTACGAATCTAGGTCTTAAAATAATGTAACAGAAAGAAAGTGAAACAAACAATGTAAGTAAAATCAACAAGCAATTTATTTCTAGACAATTAAAGTAAAATTTCAAAAGACACTAACAGTAACGTGAATTAAAATACAAATAATCCAATAATCCTAAGCTTCCTAATCACAGGTCCTAGAAATAGAATGTTCCGAATTAATTCAGTAGCCTTGAATATCCTGATGTGTCACTAGTCTTAAATGTTCTGATATGCCTGAATGATGTAATCCAGAATATCTTTGAATAAATTCACATAAATCCCAAAGTCAAGTATTAATGCAATATGAGAATGAGCACTTTTAGTAATTCCAATGAATATTTCAAATAAATAATTCCTCTCTCTGAATTTGCTCTGATTTTAACAAATGTTCCATCTGATTACTAAAATAAATTCCTCAATACACTGATCTTAATAATATGAAGTTTAGTATAGGAATTAAATATTGTTTACCAAACCTGTATACATATAAGGATAAGTCACCAGACATAATATTCTAGAATACGAGTAACTCTAACGGAAAATTCCGGTGCGTACGTGACTTGTCTCACATCAAAACATGGAAAATAACAATCTAATTGTTAAATGATATGTAATAATAATAATGAGGACTTTGTATATCGCCTAATCTTTAGAAGCTCTAAGTGCTTTACAACATCAGATAACACCTAAAAAAACATATATAATGATATGATTACGAAAAACAAACACCATGAAATTAGAAAACAAAAACATGCTGAAAATAGTTAAGGTAAGGAAACATTATTAAGTCTCTAGGTCTATTCTTGTAGTCGAAATAGGTGAGTTTTAAGAGCACTCTTGAATGAGATTACTGTGTCTTTGTGTCTAAGTTCAGTGGGCAATTCGTTCCACATTGCTGGGCCCTGGTATGCAAAAGAACGTTGTCCGTATGACTTCATTTTGATAGTGGGAATAATGAGAATACGAGTGTCGGAAGAGGAGCGTAAGTATCTTGCTGGTGTGTACACATGGGTGAGGTGAGATAGGTGTGTTGGACTGGAGCCAGTCAATGAAACGTAGCATAGATAACAAATTTTTTGTTTGATTATGGATCTAATGGGTAGCCAGTGTAGGGTACAGAGCAGGGGGGAGGTGTGCTCTGTTCGTGGTACTTTAAGAATGATCCAAGCAGCTGTGTTTTGAACTTTTTGAAGTTTCTGAAGTAGAAACTGAGACGAACCAGATATAATTGAGTTACAATAGTCTAGTCTTGAAAGTACTAAGGAACACACAAGTGTTTTAGTGGCATCAACTGAAAGATAATTGCGAATGGAGCTGATGCGTCTCAGCTCAAGATATGCAGCCTTGCATATGTTCATGACATGTTGGTGCAGTGAGAGAGTACTGTCTAGAGTAACACCTAGGTTTCGTTCTGACTGTGTGAATTTAATGTTGGTGTTGCTGATATTTATTGTTTGAGGTAAAGGATGTGAATGAGAAAGTCTTTGTGTTGTAATCAGAATGGCTTCAGTTTTATCATCATTCATTTGCAGCTTGTTACATGTCATCCATGATTTCACATCGGAAATGCACCTCTTTACACCTTGGATGGTAGCATCAACTTCAGTTGGGTGGCTCGATTTGTATATTTGGGTGTCATCAGAGTACAATTGGTGAGACACTGGATGACGATCTATGAGACTTGAGAGCGGCTGAGTGTATAGAATGAAGAGAACAGGTCCAAGAACAGAACCCTGTGGAACACCAAAACATAGATCAACTGGGCTGGAGTGTTTTCTATTTGTGGACACAATTTGTGTCCTGTTGACCAAGTAGGACTTGAACCATAGTAAGGCTGTATCGTCAATGCCAAATACATGATGGAGACGGTGAAGTAATATATCATGATCTATTGTGTCAAATGCTGCAGACAAGTCAAAGAGGGTGAGGACTGTAATCTTTCCACTATCCAAAGCAGAGAGAAGGTCGTTAACTACTTTCAGAAGGGTAGTTTTGGTACTGTGGCGAGGGAGATATTAAGACTGTACATTGCTAAAAAGACTGTTTGAATTCAGATGAGACACAAGCTGGGACAGAACAACTTTTTCTAAGATTTTTGTAATGAATGGGAGGTTAGAAACTGGGCGGTAGTTCTTTAAATCGTTATGGTCAAGTGTTGGTTTCTTCAGAATAGGCTTTACAATGGCAGTTTTGAAAAATGATGGGAATTCCCCGGATAAGAGAGAAGAATTAATAACATCAGTTAGTGAAGGCAATATTGGATCTAAGCACTCAAGCAGCAGTGATGTCGGAATAGGACCAAGTTCACATGACTTTGGGGCACTCTTCATCACGATTGTACGTACTAAATCCATAGAGACAGGTTCAAATGCTGCTAACGGTTGCCGCTGAAATTCTGTATCGCAACTGTATGGCGACGACGAGTCAATTGAAATTGTGCTGTCAAGCTTATTTCTAATGGTTTGTACATTGTCACGGAAGAAATTTGCAAATTGGTTCGGAAGGTCGACTGAAGAGAAGGTCGTTGGAAGTGGTGTACATTTGTTCCTTGACATTAGCTTGTTAGTAATCTCGAAGAGCTCTTTGCAGCTGGAACTTTCAGTAATCTTAGTACTGTAGTGGGCTGATTTCGCTGCATGGACTATGTTTGTAACATTCTTCTTAGCGGCTTCGTAGATTTGCTTGTGAATAGTGAGTCCGGTGGAAAGCCAAAGCCTCTCAGCCTTACGGCGGTCTCTTTTAGCAGTGCGAAGCTGGTCCCTAACAGTGCTATACCACGGAGAACACTTTTGAATTGACACTCTGCACTTGGTTGCTGGGGCATGTTTGTCAAGCAATGAACGCAGGCAGTTATCAAGTTGTTCTGCTGTAGGAGGTAACAAAGTTGTTAGGATTGCTTGGATGTCATGCATTAGTTGGGTTCTATTTATCATACGGAGGTTTCTCTTAGTAGCAAAAAAAGGTGGGGGGTTAGGGACTGATACGTCAAGATGGCATATAATGAAGAATCCAGTCTAAAATGTGACCATGTTCATGGATGGGTTGGCTAACTGATTGTTTGAGGTTGAAAACGTGAATGGAATCTAGGAGTTAAACAAGACTGACCTTAAACTCAAATGCTGTAAATATGTTGTTTACAAAATGAATAAGGTACAACTTACCTCATGGACCTATATTATAAATTCAATACATAACATTTGGTCAATATAAGGTTGACTGGATGATACAACTATTTATTCTCATAAGCCAAAAGTCCCGTATGATTATATATGTTGCACTGTCACAACGTCGTTAACATTTTCATCACGTCATTACATCGTTTTGTCACTTATGCAGCTGAACGAGCAAACTTTTGCAATTGTGCACGACAGCATGTAAATTTTAGGCCTTTGCTACGGTGAATATGAAGTACATAAGCTTATCATACAACCTTATGTTCACCTCAACAAAAGTCAGTACTTTTATAATACTGTATTTTTCCCATATGATAATACATATTGCATTGTCGCAACGTCATTTACTTTAACGTTCTCATCACATAATTTAGCGAGTCATGGAGCTGAATGATCTAACTTTTATATATTTGTCCGTTTATAATTAGCACAGTTGGTCATCATAATTTTACCAATATTATTCTAACAAGTCATCAAAAAAAAAAAAAAAAAACCTAACAATTCTTTTATCTTTTTTTTTTTAAAAAAAAAAAAAAAAAGATTTTAATCAAAATATTGTGACAGTCAATGTGTCTGTGTTGGCTCTTTTCAAAGAAATTACATTCCACTCAGAAACTTTAAAGATGGATCTTCGAAGTTTTTTTCAATGTTGTTATATTTTGCCGAAGTGAAAGAGAGAGAAACAGAGCGGCATTTCTAATATCTGCTGGTACACTCTTCCAGAGGAATGTTCCCGAATATTATAAACTTATTTTGAATAATTCGTTATTTGATTTGGAAATTTTATATTGCTTCCTAGTGATGGATATCAAGCGAGGAGTGCTACCAGTTTGCCTGTGCTGGAATAGTGACTATACATTGTTAGGGAGACAATTATTGCATATATTTTACATTTACGTGGTTTTATAAAATGGATTTTGTCTTTACTATGCACTATATTTAACATAACAGCTAAGTTTTCCATGTTTTCTGATTAGTCCGATATTATCCTGAATGCTCTTTTTTGAAGACGTGCTAGCTTTACTATGTTTTTATAATGTGAATTATCGCATACTGTGTTGCAGTAATCTACATATGATTGTATGTAACTATTATAAAATAGTTTCATGTGCCTTTCTGTGAGAAAAATATTTAGCTGACTGAAAAGCCATTAAGTTGAATTAACCTGTCTGATATATTTGATATGTTCCGTCCATGATAGATTATTATGTACGAAAACACAAAATACTCTATCAAGACAGACCATTTAAAAATCTACAAATTCTTCCATTTTAGACATAGTTTATATGTATCAAGATTTGTCCTTTTTGCCGTGTTGAAATAAGTAATATTTTAGTTTTAACAATATTATGTACCATGCCTTTGCTCGTGCAACTGTTTTTCAGTTTTTTAAAGAGCAGCCTGTAGGGAAAGTTTTAATTCATGCTTTGTGGTTTGGATGTCTGGTAATGTTGTATCATCTGCGTCGAGATCTGCAGATGAAATTGAGTCTCCCAATGAAAGGGCTGGGTCATTAATAAAGTACAGAAGTGAATCTCGTCAGATCCCATACCTAGTTGTTTCAGGTTCAGAGAGAACTCTATTTATATCAGTATGTTGTGTTATATCATTTAAGTATGTCTTAAACTATTTAATTATGCTGTCATCACATTGGTATTTTTTCAGTTTGCTCATAGGGATTTCATGATCAGCAATGTCAAAAGCTTTCTTGAAATTTACAAGTACAGATCATGTTATTCTAACGTGATAAAGCGCTTAAAACCATTTATCAATTTGGGAGATCAAGGCAGTCTCACATGAATCATTCTGTCTAAAGTCTGAATAATTAGGTTGCAACAGCTAGTGTTTGGTTACAAATGACATGAACGAGTCATGGACATTTATTTTCAAATACATTTTGACAAATTGTGTTTGCATCGAAATTGGTTGGTAGTTATATACATCATCCTTATAGACTAATTTTTGAACTGGTATTACTTTTGCAGTTTTCAAGATTTGGGGACAGATAAGACTTCAATACTAAAATTAATTATGAATTCTACGATTTCTAAAATAGATGAGGCAGATGTTTTAAATAGTCTTGGTCCAATCTGATCTAGCCCTGTAGCTGTTTTATTGTCAAGCAAGTTTAATGAGAAGTTTTGTAACAAAGTTCTTTGATTCTGATGGGGCAGAAAAATGTAAATCACTTGGGACTTTGATGATATACAACTTGTTTAATTCATTAAAGTTGATTTCCGTAACTGATTCCTTTAATTGTGTGGTTATGTTGATCAAACATTCATGGAGAACATTTGCAATATCAGTATTATCAGTGATAATAGTGTCATTTTGTATTGGACTGATGTTTGTCTTTAGTCCCATTGAGTTCGATGAAAACTTTCCAAACAGAATTTGAGTTGCTGTTTTTGTTTTCAAGCATTGATTGATACTATTTGTACCTTATTTAAGAATACCTTAAAACAATGTTCGCCATACTTTATATTCTGCATGATTTCCAGTAGCTTTGAATTAGTCTCGTGTTTTCATGGCATCTAGGATTCCAGTATTGTCGTCATCATCTTGTTGCAGTCATAATGGTGGTGACACGTCGCTAGTTGTGGCGTTCCGTTCAAAATCATCATCACCATCATCATCGTTATCGTTTTCGTTGCTGTCATCATCATGATCACGAAATTATGCTTAGTAAAGTTTAAGTGTTCAAAAAGATAGATGTTAGTACTTTTATCCACACTTGTTTGAGCAAAGAACTACAACAACAACAACAAACAACAACAACACGCACTTTTGAAATATATTATACCATAATATATATATATATATATATATATATATATATATATTAATATTATACTACTAATTTTATTTCAACTCCTCTTCTTTACCCTACTGCCAATACTTCTTTCTATTTATACTACAATTGTTCATAATATCACTTCACTAACAAAAACAACAATAACAACATAAACAACTATTTTTTATTGCAGAAGAAGTTGAATGATTGCCAGAAGTATAATGTACAAACCAGGAAGAGCGTGACTTAAATTTCCCGCGTCGACACTGGGTTTGGAAAAATTTTAAAAGACATATGATACACTTTATTTTCTCAGTGTTGAAATATACTCTTTTGTACTAATATTTACAAAATGTATAAAGTTAGCCAAAACATACTTTATTAAGGGTGTAACCTTTTTATGTTTGGCAATACATGAAGCTGGGGTTGGGGAGGGTACGGGGACACAAAGTTTATTATTATATATTAGTAGCTGTTGTAGTATTAATAGACGTCGTATAAAGTTAGCACTTAAATGAATGTAGTAGAGTTTTAGTTCCGTAGGGGTTGTAGTCATGGTGCTACAGGGGGTGTTAACTAAGTGTTAAAAACGACACATATTAGCGCTAAATGAGGATAACAATTCCTACTATTGTCGAAAATAATACATGAAGTTTGCCTCGAACTCAACTTGATCCTTCCTATGGTTATTATAGACCGCAATGATTTATTCAAGTGTAAACTTATGCGCTGATTGTATAGCAATTTTTTGCTATTTATATTACAACGGAAACGATCGATTCTTGTTGGGAGAACGTGGGGTGGGATGGCTGTTTCACCTCACATGTCTATAAACTAGAAATGCTATTCTTGATCATAGATACGCAAAGCGCATGTATTTCAACTACACTTGTTAGGTCAAATATAATCAAAATCTGCATGCCCTGTTGCACATTGGGAACACAAAGCATAGACATGTAAGAATAAAAAAATAAGCTTTAACTCTACAGGTGGGCCAGAGACATTCCATTCTGACAACACAATTTTTCTACAGATACATTTTTAAACAAAATACACAGTACTATCTCTGAAATGGACAAATACATATTCAGAGCTGTGCCATTAGTTCCTGAAACAAAAAAAAAAAAAACGAAAAATAAGCACAGACCTGGGAAAACTCTCAAATGAATGCTATTCAAACAAATAAACTTAAAACCAGTTTTACATGACTGAAAGAAAAATAAAAAATGAAGACGAAAGAAACAAGAAAGAAAATGTACTACTACTGCTACTACCACTGCTACTACTGCTGCTACTTTTGGTGCTAACACCACTACTAAATGAACTAGTACTTCAATAATAAATATAATCATGATTAGAAGAAAAAGTACAAGTCTAAGAAGAAACATAAAGAAGGAAAGAAATATAGGAAAGGAAAACAAAAATATGTCAGATGAAGAATGAAACGAAACTGTTTAATATTACGATTAGGAAGCAGATGTTGATAAAGGAATGAATAATGTAAAAACATTCTTATCAGAAAAAATGTATTGTTCATCCATCCATCGTTCGTCTACCCATCCATTAACCTATGCAATTATCCATCCATCCATACTCACGTACGGATATAGCTTTTGTTAGTTGTTTTAACTTATTTATAAATGAATGATCCAGGAACTTCGAAACTACGATGTGCATAAAAAGGGATTTGATCAAGCTCGTCTTTGTTCTCACTATATTTGCTCCATACCAGAGTTCAGGATAAAAATGTATGCAAATTCCATCTCTCTCTCTCTCTCTCTCTCTTTATATATATATATATATATATATATATATATATATATATATATATATATATATATATATATATATATACATACATACATACATGCATACATACATACATAATACACGCACATTCATACATATATAATTCGTGGAACACGCGTTATACATATTGTTGCAGAATGCAAATAGACCAATCGCTTTGTCAGATAAAAACAAAAAGAAAAAAACCCAAAAGAAAATAAAAACAATAAAACAAACAAGCAAAAAGAACTTACAAGTAGACAAAGACTATGATCTGTCAAATATAGAAACCCATAATTATTAATGCGTATGATTTTCAAATACTAAATTTTTGCGGCGTTCATGGCTTCATGTTGACATGTTTGGAATACTTTAGAAAGGAGTAGAAATTGTTTCGAAAACGCGTGTTTCCAAATTTATAGACAACATGTACAATATTTTCTCTGTAGATTTAGTTTTTATTACATGTATTACACTGTTTTATCGTTACATAGTAGTCTTGCGAGATATTGTTGAAACATTTCCTGCTGTGAGATTCCTTTTTAAACCAAGCATTATCACTGTCAAGTTGTAGCAGTGGTGAAGATCAAAATATTTATCCATGCACTTATCGTAAATAATAGATTAGACACAATTTACTGTTTGTATCCTAATTACCTCTGTTCCGAATCCAAATCAAATATAATGTTACTTCTTTTTTTACACAGGCATTTTGAAGACAAGTGTTATTTAAACAAACGACTAATTATATTGATTGTTAACCGCTGCAAACACACTTAAATTTTCCCACTAATTGTGCACCCCAAATATTAGTCTACGTAAACCGGTGCGAACACATTACACAAATTAATGTTTGACAAATCGATAATTCTGATTATGGGAAGCTATTCTTTATATGTGAAAAGAGCAAAAATAAAGTGTGACAAACACGTTACTCGAGCATTTCGATCAATGAAACCTAACCTTAAAAGCTTTTAAAAACAAGGGAGGGGGATAAAAGAAGACCAACATAGAACAAAAAGTAAGAAACAGAATATTAAGAAGGCGCTAAACATAATTATAAATAATTTCATAATCCATTCTTACTCTCTCTCTCATCTATTTATTTATCGGTCTATCTTGATCAATGCCTGTAAAACTAACAGACTTACTGATCAACCGGGAGAGATGGGTGGGGGTGGGGGTGGGGGTAGGGAGGGGATGAATGAATGAATGGAGGGAAATGATACCAGTTAAGTGAAATGCAGCTTAGCAAGTAAGAATGACATGGATGAAATGTAAGTAATTTTCAAACGATGATTACTTCTTGTTTGTTCATCATTCACCTTGCCGATTCCAGACTCAGTTCGAAGCACTGTACTCCGTTGAAATGGTTGCGCTGTACTTGTTCTTTATTTTAAACAACTTTTGCATTGACTTAATGAATACAGGATGTATAGAAATATATGTTCATTTAAGAATGAATAAAACAGTAAAACAAAATCATTTAGATAATGCAAATGTAAATCTATAAGAGAACACTTGTGTTAGTGGTGTGAAGAATTAACGCCTTACGATCACGCAGAGTTTTTTGTGATCAATCTTAACTGCCTTAGATCCATTCGTATCTGAATTATTATGTAGTATAAATCAAATATCTGTAGAATGTACGTTGTATCCTTAATATGCCTTCATTCTATATAGTTTTCAGTTAAACGTACTTGACAAACATAGTTTCCTTTTAATTAAAAGTGTATACACATCTACATATAGCCATAACTGTAAGTTTACAGACAGCTACGCCTAATGCCTATTATAAACAAAGATATGTATGTATGTATGTATGTTGTATGTATGTATGTACGTATGTATGTATGTCATGTTCGTTTCTAATAAAAATGCATACATACATACATACATACATACATACATACATACATACATACATACATACATACATACATACATACATACAAGTCTAAACCTTTCAGAATAAAGCACCACGTTTTTTAAGGTAATTAATTGTCGTGCCAAGATTATTATCAAAGTCTTCACGGTAAACGAAACGGTCGTCTTTTGAGTAATTCATCTCCCCGATATCTGCAATTCTTCATCATTGGCGATGTATGGAATAGCACATAACACCTGCGTATTTTAAGCGTGTGCATTTTTTTTGTATCACAATTTAGTTTCAAGAAGATCATTCAATTTTCTTCTTTTCTAGTATTTATACCACTTTCTGTGCAATGCACCAATTGAATTACACGTGTGTTATTGTTTTCTTATACAACTGCATTGAAAACTGAGAGATACAGACGCGTTAAATACAAGACAAATATTATATTTTAGAAGCAAATAGTATACTACTCTGCGTCTTTGACATCGGTCTGCCTATTACATCAAATTTTGTGTTTAAGGAGGATGTCATTGCATGCTGCTGTGAAAACGTATGTATGTATGCAGTAGCGTTTTAAAGCATCACGCACATTAGTGACTATACAGTGCCAACTAAAGGTAAAGTTCGAAACATGTAAAATGAATTGCACAAAATCTTAGGAAGATAAATCCTTCCGAATAAATGTAAACACGAAGTACTACAAAGATAAAATATAAAACTGAAAGATATTAAACTTCTGTACAGTGTGCAATCCCACACACGGGCCGGTGTTTGCCGACTTATAGTATGTAAGTCAATCTCCAGGAAAACAGTGCAATTGCACAGAGTAATAGCTTCTTAATTCATCAATTAACTCACCCCAGCTTAGCTTTTTTTCGGCGCCATTATTACAAATTTTTTTTTTTAGATACAACTTATGAAGTAGGAGACAACCGTGCAGAAGACCAGCCGAGAAAATGCACGAAGCTACAACTAATTCGAGTGTAATCTTTGTCGCGACGTACTTGCTAGTAGTTTACAAACAGAAAAAATAGCACATTTAAACATTTTAATTTGTATGATTGCAAAATAAATACAGACCAAAAGGATCCACTAATAAATTCAAACTTTATATATCTCTACTTCTCACACGCCCAATAACCGATCTACAGAAACATTATAAGTCTAGCTCTATCTATCTATCTATCTATCTATCTCTCTCTCTCTCTCTCTCTCTCTCTCTCTCTCTCTCTCTCTCTATATATATATATATATATATATATATATATATATATGTATATATATATACTCTCACAGTAGATATTCTAAGATATACGGCTAACACAGCAAATACAAAACTCAATAAATTAAGCATCGCTGGAACACTTTATTGCTTTGTGATTGGCAGCATGAGCTTGTATTACATCAAAACATTTTCCTGTGCCTAATATGAAGTATAGTCTGCTATTAGTGTTTAAATTTACAGCGCTTGGACTAATGATTTATTTAATATTTATTTACAACTGTACAAATTATTTTCGCGAAGGCTTTTGCCCAGATATAATACATGGAAACACAAAATATCGCTGTAATAAATTTTAAATTTCAGCACTGTCTGCAATATTACAGCCATTCCTATCATGATACTGAAAACGTGGATTTGGTAAGGTGCTGGGATACTACAGTATACACTAAATGAAAATGGTGCTGATCTCACGTCCAATATGGCCGCCACTGTTGATATATTACAAATCGTATTATTGATACTGGGTTTTCACCAGAAGTCTTCTTATGATGTCTAGTTGATACTGTTTGAAAATTGTGCCATTCTCACATCCAATATAACCGTCACAGCGGCGATCTTTCAAAATATTGCATTGTTACATCTCCAGAATGGATAATCATATCAACATGGGGTTTTCACTAAACGACTTCTTATGATGTGGAGTCGGTCCTAAATGAAAATAGTTCCAATCCGATATCCACTGTTGTCGCTATGGCAGCCATCTTGAACACCATTTTATCGCTACTCCTCCAGAATGGAATGTCATATCGACAAGGGGTTTTCACCAGAAGACTTATAATGACGTCTACTTAATTCCTATATGAAAACGGTGCCGACCTGTCATCAATATGGCCGCAACAGCGGCATCTTTAAAATCTTGTTATCGCTACTCCTCCTAGACGGATGGTCATATCAACATTGGGTTTTCACAAGAACACTTCTTATGATGTCTAGTGGGTCCTACATGTAAATGGTGCCAATTTGACATCCAATATGGCCACCATGGATGTCATATTGAAAATATTGTTATCGTTGCTCGTCCTAAATGGAAAGTCGTATCGACCAACCCATTAGAACCCTCCTATTGCTCCGTTTTCGCTCGACGAATTTCGTCTGAATTTAGTCTAAAGTTTAAGATCAGATTTAGTTATAGTCGGCATGATTAACACAACAATTTAACATAAGCTCTAACGAGCTTTAAGTCGATGAATAGTACAAAACAGCAAGAAGGGATGCCAAGATAAATCTGTAAGAAAGGAATCTTCTTGAACACACTATGTACACGTTAGGGAATCTTTATAAAAGTGACTTATAGCAATTCCATATTGGGACTCCTATTTTTATGATCAGCTCGAAAACAATCGGGAATACTTCTTATAAGAATTCGGAAAGATCCCACATAAGTTGCAAAATCCCAAATAGGGGTCTAAATCAAAATGCATTAAGAAGGGAATAGTAAAGCCCAGAGGTGCACGTAAACTGTAATCTCACTGTGAGCTTTATATAACTAGCAAATATCGAGCATACCATTTGTACAGAACCCACTTGACAAATGTAGTGTCAACTTTTTATCTTGTTCGAGCAGTTCCCATACTTCCAAAATATCAAAGAGGGATTCAAATGACAATAATATACGCAGGGTTTTGAATAGTCCAAAGTGTTCATAAAATAGAGCCTATCTGTATCGGCCTTACATAACCTATCCATAAGTATCCCAATATTTCGCCGATTTGTTGGTCTCAACTTATTCTAGCCAATTCCACAAATGCCCGGAAAAGGGTTCAAATGAAAATAGGTACAACGGCGGTTCATAATAGTCTACTTGTTCACATCATAATCTATCTCTATATAGGCTACATGGATCAAACGATGCCAAACTACAAAATTCCAAACAAGGTTCCAAATACAAATATTTAAATAGGGGAATTTCATTGTCCATAGGTGGACGTTAAAGGCAATCACCCTAAAGACCTTTTAGTTCTAATGGTGTCTAGTTTGTCCGAAAGAAATTGGTGTCGATCTTACATCCAATATAGCTGCCACAGTGGCTAATTGGAAAATCGTATCGCTCAAGAATATCAGAGATGGCTTCAACACTCATCTGTTAAAAACAAGAAATGCTCTTATCTGGAATTCCTGGAAATATTTTCGGACCGTAGAGCCTCAGTCCCTTCAAGAGACTCTTTTTTTTTTTTTTTTTTTTTTTTTGTTTTTCCTTTTTATTCACATTGATGTACGTTTTAATTATCCAAAAGCACACGAGTGTTAATTTTATATATGCTTTGTCGTGATACATATAGTAACGTTCAGATATTTTTTTTTTACATTTATCGATTAAAATGCAGCAATTTATACCTTACATTAGACTGTAGTGATCAACATACATGTGCCTACATGCACATATACTTTCTTCTTATCTACAGTGGGGTTTGTTTGACATGTATCGATTAAAATGCCAATATTTTTACTTTACTTTGACCGCAGTGATCAACAAACATGTGCCTACATGCACATATACATGGGCGTCCGCAGCAATGTTTCCAGGGGGTAGGTAAAGCCATAATCGGGAGCGGGGGGGGGGACACCCAAATCAAAGGGATATATATATATGCTGCACAATGGATTTTTTAAGAAAATCCAAGTCGGGGGATGTGGAACTGCACCCCCTGCCCCTTACCCCCCTGCAGCGGACGTTAATGCACATACATACAATTCATATTCCTAATTCCATCCAGTGGTACGTTTTCATTCCAATTAAAATTAATAGGCGCACGTCACCGTAAAAAAAATGGACACCGGAACATGATTGAAAAGTAGATTCTTAGATGGGATGACAACACAGAATCCTAGTTGATATTTTATATTCCAGTTTAAATATCGAGTTTTGGATAATATTGCGAGAGTGGACAAGCTTGGGAGAGAGAGAGAGAGAGAGAGAGAGAGAGAGAGAGAGAGAGAGAGAGAGAGAGAGAGAGGCGCTTTTTGTAATGCTTTGATACTATCCAAGGCACATTTCTTTCATTCTTTCCAATAAGATCTTTACTTTAGGCACAGGAGTACGATCGGAGGAAAACTAAAGAAAAATTAACACAACTAGATTCAAACAATGTCCATTTATCTGGCAAGGGATCAGACAAAAGTCAGGACAAAAGGACGATTGTCAATAATTTAAAAAATGAGATGACCTTATTATTGGATAAAAGAGGAGAGGAGAAGAAAGTAGAAATCATCGATACATGCATATACCGATACCCACCTAACTATCTGCGTACATATATTTACATACTTTAATACATACACACCTACATAGATACATGCATACGTATGTATGTACGTACATACAGACATCAAAACTTACTAAATGACTTACATGTGAAATTACCTAATTGCATACAAATATATGCTTAGTTACAATCATGATACATGAACATTATTATAAAATGTAAAATCCTTATGTCAGGAGGAATAATAAAGAATCCACCAGAGGACTCTGGTCTTTTCTAGTAATTCGTTGCTAGTGATATAAAATCTTTCATCTGAACTGGTTGGAAGACTGTAATCTTGTTAGGCACAATGATGCACAATTTAATTATTCATAACACAAGAGTATGGATTTGGATATACCTTTTGTCGTAAAACATCTAATAACATTTAGATAAGTTAAAATATTTATTCTGCTGTAATGTGGGATTTGTTTGACAATTATCGATTTAGATGCAGATATTTATAATTTACCTTAGACAACATTAATCAAAAGAACAAGTGCCTTCATACTATATGCACAAATATAATTCATCTTAATAATTGCACACAGTCAATGAATACTAGTGCTACGAAATGATAAATAACATCGATTTCGAGACCCTGCTGCGAAATACTTTGTATTTCTTTAAAATTAATAGGGGCACATCTTCATCTAAAAATAGACAATCAAACAAAACATCATTGACAAACTATTCCTTTATCTGGCAAAAGACCAAGAAAAAGTCGGACAAACACCTGATGTTCTATCATTAAGACATACGTACAGACGTACCTTGTTAAATATCGATTATAATAATTTTAAAATAACTAATCCAATCAGGTCTTTTTTCTGACACATTTTATACCATATATGGACAACACAAACCTTTTGAAGTTAATATCTTCCTCTTGTATTTGGCTTCATCTCCTCAAATAATAATAAAGGTATAATTTTTGTGTAAATACTCAGTCTTTCATGAGACGCTGTTGTAAGTAATCATCAGCAGTGTTTGCTTTCTTTACTTGATTTAAAACAATCAAAAAGATTGTTAATTCATTTGAGGTGTCAAAAGCAAAAACGTCTCTTTGGGATAAATATGAGACATCTCACATTCTCATTTTCTTCTGAGTCTTCCTTCACTATTCTTTGTATTGTTCTGACAATTTATGGAAGTTGTAAATAATATGTTTATTTCAGCAACTAGATTTTTACCATAGGAATATAAAGTTTTTTGCTTATTCAATGATGAATAAATAACCCCTTACTTATTCCAGATTCACCAAACGCAAACAAATAAATAATAAAAAAATAATTGAAATAAATGAATAAATAAATAACATTTTTAAGTATTTTCATTTGGAGCCCTGTTTGAGATTTTGTAGTTCACGATCTGGTTGGGACCCTAGAAGGCTTATAGGCAACATTCATCACGATGAATCGGATAGATATGATGTTCCTGATGGCTCAGTTACGTACAGCTGTATAGAGATGACCGATGATATGAACACTTTCAGCTAAGAGATCCCTGTTTAAAGTATTGTGATTTAAGCCCTTTTGAATATTTTATAGTCAGGGAACTGTTCAAACACCAGGAAAAATTGGGTTGAAATTCACTCAGCTCATTTGAAGAAATATTGAGCCTAAATAAGGAACAATTATCTAAAACATATGAACTTACAAATATTATTTCCACATATCAACGATCATAGCATCTGCTTAAAGTATTTTTATTTTGACTACTTCTTTTACCTTTGATATTTTGTGATCTGTTTAGATTAGTTACAGTTCTGGATACTGATACAGTTTAGCCCGCAAAGACGTAAAATTCTTTCAAATTGGTACTTAAATAGTCTACGAAAAGAATAAATGTAATATTATTGTAATGTAATAACTATTTAACTAGTAAAGTTTATATATATATATATATATATATATATATATATATATATATATATATATACCCTGTTGTAGTTCGTACCAGAGTAAGTAGAATAAGTTGAAATTGATTTGTTGATGAAACACTCGAACAAATTATACTTGAATGTAATAATGTGGTGTGTCAACTGGTTTTATGATCGTTCGAATAGATGAAGACTGTTTATTGAGTAAAATATATCACAATAACGAAATTCCTGTTTGCTTTATAATATTCCGTAGTTTACACACAATTCACGCATAGTTCTCTGTTTTTGAAGGTTTTTATTTGATATCGTTGATATTGGGTAAATGTGGGCATGGCTAATATTACATTTATTTTGGCTAATAACATCATCAACATTCTGGCCAAAGCAACAACTGTCAGCATCAACATCATAATAAAATGAAGAGTATTTACAGTAATCAATGTACACTATCTGACCCTGGGTAGCAGAGATCAATTGCAAATAACTTGACCCCAGAAAATAGTGGGAAAATTCTGATAAGAAACATTAATTGTTCTCAATAAAAAATTCAGTTTGATTTAACTTTGGCCATTCCAGACTCGATCTATGAATTGAAACAGTAGCCAACTGTCCCTCATAAGAACATTCCTTGTCCGGTGGAAACAAAACTATACCGGATAATCAAGAAATGGAAAGAAAAGAAAGAGAACAAATTTATAACTAAATGACTACAAAGAGAGCCGTTCTCTGTCAAAATGGCAAACAAATTTGGATGCAAGCTATCAGTACAAATGCGTTATACTATCTCTTTCTCTCTATCTCTCTCTACATATAGATACATACATACATACATACATATATATATATATATATATATATATATATATATATATATATATATATATATATATATATATATATATTGTTACGACTCTATGGTCTAAGAAAAATGTAACAGAAAGAAAGTGAAACCAACAAATCAAGTAAAAAATCAACAAGCAATTTATTACTAGATAATTAAAATGAAAAATCAAAAAGTCACTTACAGTAATGTGTTTTGAAATCCAAATAATCCAATAAGAATGATTGTTCTAATCACAAGTCCTAAATATAGAATGTTCCGAATTCACGGCTGTGTCCTTGAATGTTATGATGTGCTAATGGTCTCCAAGGTCCTGATGTACTAGTAATCTTTGATGTGCTGATGTCAAAATGAAGTATTCCAAAATATCTGAATAAGTTCACTTAAAGTCCAAAATCATCAATTAAAAATCCAAAATCCAAAAGTTTGTGAGCACTGTTATAATCCAATGAATATTTAAAATAATTCCTCTCTTAGAATTTGGAATGAATTTTCACAACTGTAATAGCTCTTTACAAGACTGATGGTAATGTCAAAACTGAATAAATGTCCACCAAACATAGTATATATAAAGATTGGTCACATGACAGAATGTTCTAGAATGTGTGTCATCTTAATGGAATTTTACTTGTAAACAACAATCAACCTTGACCTTCAAATTGAGAAAACATATTGATCAAAACAACCTAATTCAAGGACACTAGTTAAACATGTTTTTCCTGATAACATTAAGATTTAAGCAAATATTAAAGTGAAGAAACATTTATAATTTCCTAAAATATTTATAATATTATATCATACATAACACCTCCCCTCATAAAGAAAAAGAAAGATTTATATAATAAAGCTTTCTTTTGAATATACATCTAATACTACAATAACCAAAATTACATAAGAACATGTTTTATGATACTGGACTTAAATACATCAAGCAATGTTACATTTCTAGGCACGTGAGAGTGCATCTGCAATCACATTGTCTTTTCCCCTGATGTGTCTAACGTCAATGTTATATTCTTGCAATATCAAACTCCATCTCAACAATCTCCGATTTTTATCTTTCATTTTGTTGATGAAAGTAAGGGGATTGTGATCACTGTACACAATAATTGGAGAAAGAGCTGAGGTAACATACACTTCAAAATGCTGTAAAGCCAATATCAAAGCCAAACATTCCTTCTCAATTGTGGAATAATTTTTCTGGTGCTTGTTTAGTTTTTTAGAAAAATAACACACAGGGTGATCCACACCACTTTTGTCTTCCTGAATCAATACTCCACCAACCCCTACATCACTTGCATCAACAGATAATTTAAATGATTGGCTAAAATTGGTGCAGAAAGAACTGGTGCATTCTTAAGC
Source organism: Margaritifera margaritifera (assembly GCA_029931535.1). Lineage (NCBI taxonomy): Eukaryota > Metazoa > Mollusca > Bivalvia > Unionida > Margaritiferidae > Margaritifera > Margaritifera margaritifera. Next base: position 2,198,760 of record JAQPZY010001427.1, on the reverse strand, counting down.
ATGGCCTTTAACTTGTCAAAAGATTCTTGACACTTGTCAGACCAATAAAATTTGGCTTTCTTACCCAATAAACTTGTCAAAGGTTCAGCAATTTTGGAACAATTGGAACAAAATTTCCGATAATATCCAGCCATACCTAGAAATCGCATCAGTTGCTTTTTACAAATTGGAACTTGAAATTCAGAGATAGCTTTGACCTTAGCTTCTATAGGTTTAACTTGACCTTGTCCCACAATATGTCCTAAAAATGTGACACAAGCATGGCAAAACTCACTTTTGCTCAAATTAATTGTCAGATTCGCATCGCTGAGTCGATCGAAGAATTTTCGAATGGTTTCCAAATGATCTTCCCAGGTGTTGTTGTAGATAATGACGTCATCGATATAAGCGTCACAATTATCAAGACCAAATGTTATCATGTTCATCAGACGTTGAAACGTTGCAGGCGAATTTTTCATTCCAAACGGCATGACTTTATATTGATAAAGTCCATCTGGAGTTACAAATGTTGAAATTTCTTTTGCCCTTTCCGTCAGTGGAATTTGCCAGAATCCTTTTAAAAGGTCAAACTTGGTGACATATTCCTCATTTCCAATTTTATCAATGCAATCGTCCATTCTTGGGATTGGAAATGAATCAGTTTTGGTGACACTGTTGACTTTTCTATAGTCAGTACACATACGGAATGTATTATCTGGCTTGGGAACAAGAATACATGGTGAACTCCAGTTACTTTTACTTGGTTCTATGAAATCATTCTCCAGTAAATACTGAATTTCTTTCTTCAGATAGTTCTGTTTGAGAGGATTCATCCTATAAGGATGCTGTTTCACAGGCGCAGAATCTACAATGTCAACGTCATGATAAATTTTACTTGTTCGTGTTGGAACATCAGGAAACAAGTGCTCATAGTCATGTAATAGCTGTTTTAGTTCATTTCTTTCCTGTTGTTGTAGATGTGAAAGTTTCTGGTCTAGGTTGTTCAATATTTCTGAATTCCGAAGATTGGTTATACCAGAGTCACTATAGTCTGATCGTACTCCATCGTTGATATCTTCACTGTGTGGGACAGGTACAACTAAATTAACTGAATAATTAGCTGGGCTATCTCTGTTAAAATATTCCTTTAACATATTTATATGACAAAGTTGTTTCTGTTTCCGTCTCCCAGGAGTGTTAATGATATAATTTAAGTCATTTACTTTCTTTTCAACGGTATAAGGACCATAAAATTTAGCCTGAAGAGAATTCTGAGGTATGGGAAAGAGAGCCAGAACTTTGTCACCAGGTTTAAAACTCCTTTCCTGTGAATTTCTGTCATACCTTAATTTCATTTTTGACTGGGTAGTGTGAAGATTAGTTCTTGCTACTTCACAGGCCTTTGACAACTTGTGTTTGAAATCAGAGACATAATCAAGAAGATTAATCTTTGAATATTCATTTGAAAGAAGTTTCTCTTTCAATAATTTCAATGGTCCACGGACAGTATGACCAAAAACTAGTTCAAAGTAACTAAAACCCAACGACTCTTGAACTGATTCCCTAACAGCAAACAACAACAAATGAACACCCTCATCCCAATCCTTTTCTGTATCAAAGCAATATGATCGAATCATATTCTTCAAAGTTTGATGAAATCTTTCCAAAGCACCTTGACTTTCAGGGTGATAGGCAGAAGATTTAAACTGTTGGATGCCTAATTCATGCATAACTTGTTGGAAAATTCCAGACATAAAATTTGACCCTTGATCTGACTGGACAGATTTGGGAAGGCAAACAAGTGTAAAAAACTTCACCAAAGCTTTCACAATAGTTTTAGTGTTTATATTTCTCAGAGGAATTGCTTCTGAAAATCTTGTAGATGTACACATGATGGTCAACAAGTATTGGTTGCCTGACTTGGTTTTAGGTAAAGGACCAACACAGTCTACCATTATTCTACTAAATGGTTCATCAAATGCAGGAATAAGTTGCAGATGAGCCTTAGGTATCTTCTGATTGGGTTTTCCTACCATTTGACAAGTGTGACAAGATCTGCAGTATTTAGAAACATCACTTTTGAGTTTCGGCCAATAAAAATGATTCAAGATCTTGTGATAAGTCTTACGGACTCCTAAATGACCAGCCAAAGGAGTTTCATGGGCTAAATTAAGAATTTCCTGTCGATATGACTTAGGAACAACAATTTGATAGCTCACTGACCACTCGTCACCAGCGGGTACATCAGGTGGTCTCCATTTCCTCATAAGGACCCCATTTTTCACAAAGTAACACACTGGAACTTGTGTGGCTTCAGTTTCACTAATAGCCCTCTGAAACAAACAAGATATCTCGGGATCTTGCTCCTGTTCAACGACAAGGGATTGTCGTTTGTCATCCTGATTAGAACAAAGAGAATGAGTTGCCAAAAGAGGATCACTGTGATCAATACCATTTGATTGATCAATACCTGAGGAAAAAGTGACCTCATCAAACAACTGACCAATACATGTGTCAGCTAAAGGAATAATATCCTGATCAACATCACTCTTAAGAGCTCTTTTTGCCATAGCTCTAGTAACTGCACAAGCAGGGTACAAATCAGGGATTTCAGTTTCGACAGGATCAACTTTCTGATCCAAACAAGGCTTGTCAGTTACAAGTGGATTAACCACAACCTTATCTCCAGCTAGGTCATTGCCTAGTAATAAATGAACACCCTCTATGGGTAAAGAAGTCACTGCCTCAACAGTCACAGGTCCAGAAACTAAGTCTGATGCCAAATTTACACAATGGAGAGGAACATTTACAAAGCCGCACTCTACTCCCTGAACAAGAACACTTTCACTTGAAGAAGACTCCTCAGACAAAGGCAAAGTACCTGATAATAAAAGACTCTGAGAAGCTCCAGTGTCCCTTAATATTTTAATTGGGATAGGTTTGGCAGAATCACCAATAAGTGATATAGAACCTTCTGACATGAATGGTTCATAAGCCTCCAAAATAGAATCAGACTGGGGTTTGTTTGACCCAACAAATGTATTGCTTTCAATACAAGACCGTGACCTTGACCTCGTAGAAATAAGACCATTGGGAAAAGCTCTGTCTTTACTCTGTTGCTTTTTTTTTCAACTTGAAGCAATCAGAAATAACGTGCCCTTTCGTTTTACAATAAGTGCACGTAGGAAGAGATAAGGATTTCTGATCAGTCTTATCAGACGTTTGATTCCTAACAGTTGTGCTGTTGTGAACTTTGGAAGTACTCGAATGAGATTGAAATGGTTTTTTACCAGAAAACTGCTGAGAGGACGACTTATTGCCAAATGAAATTTTGTGAGTCAAGGAATAATCATCAGCCATACGAGCAGCATTTTCCAAAGTTTCCACATTCCGCTCGTCAAGATAGGTTTTAACATCACTATGGATGCACCTCTTGAACTCTTCAATTAATACGAGCTGTCGGAGGTTATCATAACCTTGATCAACTTTCTTGGCTGAGCACCACCTATCAAATAGTTGTTCTTTATCCCTTGCAAATTCGACATGAGTTTGTCCAGTTTCTTTTCTACAATTCCTAAACCTTTGTCGATATGCCTCTGGTACCAACTCATAAGCTTTCAAGATGTACTCCTTAACCACATCATAATCAGTGCTTTGTTGTACTGACAGTGAAGTGTAGACTTCACGAGCTTTGCCAATAAGTACACTTTGTAATAACAAAGTCCAATGCTCTCTGGGCCATTTCAAATTTTCAGCAATTTTCTCGAAATGAAGAAAGTATTTATCTGCTTCTTTTTCCTGAAAAGGGGGTACTAACCTAATATACCTAGTAACATCAAAACCTGAACTTGTTTTTGAAGGAGTGGAGTGTGCCCCGTTTGCCAGTTCTAATTCTCTTAATTTAAATTGCATTTCCCTTTCTTCTCTTTGCATCTGCATCTGTCTCTCCTCTTTCTCTCTCTCCCTCTCCATCTGCATATGCCTCTCTTCTTTCTGCATTTGTATCTACCTCTCTTCTTTCTCTCTCTCCATCTGTATCTGCCTCTCTTCTTTCTCTCTCTCCATCTGTATCTGCCTCTCTTCTTTCTCTCTCTCCATCTGCCTCTGCCTCTCTTCTTTCTCTCTCTCCATCTGCCTCTCTTCTTTTTCTCTCTCTCTCTGAATCTGAAGCTTTGCTAACTCTAAATCCATCTGGTTCTTTAACTCTAATTCCCTTAATTTCCTGTCAGAACCAGATACAGGCTTTCTCTTCGAACTTAAAGCACTATTTTGAAAAATTCCCTTTCCTACTAAATACTGAATTAAAATAATCTTTATTTCCTGTTTTGTCAATGATACTTTTGCCTCAGATAGACTATTTTCTGGCAAGCTCGCGCAACTCATCCTTTCTCATACACTCTAACCCCTCCTGGGTAGGTTTTGAAATGAAATTCTGAACATTAGATGCCATTGTAAATGCTTGTTGGTTTCACACAAAAAATTTCTTATATAAAATCTTTGCCAAAGACAAAAAAAATATTCCGAGACAAAATCAATATGAATTTCAAAGATAAATTTAATATCTCTAATATGCTTTAAAGAAATTCAATCCCGGAACGGCCCCCAATTTCTGTTACGACTCTATGGTCTAAGAAAAATGTAACTGAAAGAAAGTGAAACCAACAAATCAAGTAAAAAATCAACAAGCAATTTATTACTAGATAATTAAAATGAAAAATCAAAAAGTCACTTACAGTAATGTGTTTTGAAATCCAAATAATCCAATAAGAATGATTGTTCTAATCACAAGTCCTAAATATAGAATGTTCCGAATTCACGGCTGTGTCCTTGAATGTTATGATGTGCTAATGGTCTCCAAAGTCCTGATGTACTAGTAATCTTTGATGTGCTGATGTCAAAATGAAGTATTCCAAAATATCTGAATAAGTTCACTTAAAGTCCAAAATCATCAATTAAAAATCCAAAATCCAAAAGTTTGTGAGCACTGTTATAATCCAATGAATATTTAAAATAATTCCTCTCTTAGAATTTGGAATGAATTTTCACAACTGTAATAGCTCTTTACAAGACTGATGGTAATGTCAAAACTGAATAAATGTCCATCAAACATGGCATATATAAAGATTGGTCACATGACAGAATGTTCTAGAACATGTGTCATCTTAATGGAATTTTACTTGTAAACAACAATCAACCTTGACCTTCAAATTGAGAAAACATATTGATCAAAACAACCTAATTCAAGGACACTAGTTAAACATGTTTTTCCTGATAACATTAAGATTTAAGCAAATATTAAAGTGAAGAAACATTTATAATTTCCTAAAATATTTATAATATTATATAAACATCATACATAACAATATATATATATATATATATATATATATATATATATACATACAAATATATATATATATGTGTGTGTGTATATATATATATATATATATATATATATATATATATATATATATATATATATATATATATATATATATAAAGAACACAAATTATATTACATGGTGAATAACAGTCCTTTCCTGTGCATCGGATCCATAAAACGATCGCATATGTAAGAGACTGATTAAGATAAATTGAACATACTGACAACTATCAGTGAATAGCTAGTTGTTAACTAGCCTAAGCCAGTGGTCCCCAACGCGGTGCCCGCGTACGCCATGGTTTTTTGTGTGCCCGCGGAAGAGTTTATAATGAATAATACAAAATAAGAAATGGGTCAAGTTAATTGGTTGGTGCCCGCCACTCTCTCATAAACTCACAAATGTGCCCGTAGTCACAAAAAGGTTGGGGACCCCTGGCCTAAGCGCTTTCGACTCTCATTGAGTCTTTGTGAAAGGCATACAAAAGACAGAGTCAATAGAGACAATTAGCACAAAAAGGGGTTGAAATTACAAAGGTTTACATGACTATTTCTAATGGAATTAAAGCTTGAAAATGTTTGATGTTTCACTTAGTTGGCTTCAACTTGACTGATGATGTGGTAAACTAGTTCGTATTGACCTACATAAGGAATAACTATAGCGCCATCTGTTTTTTTTAATGTAAAGTGATGTAACTTTAATTATATTCCGGATATTTCATTGTTTATGTAATGCGAGTAATGACCATATCAATAAAAACACCATTAAGAACTACAAAAAAAACCCCAATAGTAATTATATGTGAGTGAGTAATAAGCAAAAAAAAATTTGTATTTAATTGAAAAACTTGTTGCTGTAAACAGGTGTTTATTGTATTTGCATATGGTTGTCCTTTCAGATTTGTCTTGGTTTAAGCCTCTTGGATTTAGTATTCTAAGGCGGCGTATCCAGTAAGATTCCTTTTCTTGCCTGGTTTTGGAACTCCAGTTGGGGTTGTGAGCAATTGCAATTAGTTTTACATAGCTGAAAGTGTGGCCAGGGGAAGAAAAGTGCTCTGCAACTGGACTTCTGTCCAGCTTCTTTCCCATCCAATCAGATCTTTGAAGATTGATCCTTTGTGTAGCTTTTCGGTTTCTCCGACATACACACATACATACATATATACATACATACATATATACTTACATACAAACACACACACACACATATATATATATATATATATATATATATATAAATATATATATATATATACATATATATATATATATATATATATATATATATATATATATATATATATATATATATATATATATACATTTATATGTGTAGTACCCCAATCAAAATAACTAAAAAAAACTTTTCCCATGTCCCTTTACACAACACACACAAATTATGCAGTGTGCAGAAAAACTGGAATACATTTAAATAAATGATGTGAATAATAAATTCGTTAAATACGTTTGCCTTGTCTGACTCCCTGACGGAACAATACCAAAATAGCAGATTTAATATATATGTATATATATATATATATATATATATATATATATATATATATATATATATATATATATATATATAAATGTCTCAGACGCTCACCGCTAATAAATTCCTGCATTAGAGCGTCGCACAAGCGTAGGCGATTGTGTCGTTTTTGAAAGAATAAATTAAAATAAGGGCCTTATGTTAGAATTTAAGGATTAGTTTTTATATTTTTCGAATCAAAAGCATCATACGTGAATGAATGTATCATTGCTAATTCTGGAATTTCTTTGTGGTGCTCTTCGTATGATTTGAGTAACTACACGGGTACCACTGTAATTTGTTGAGAGAGCAACGTTGTCTGTATATTTTTCTAGTTACGCCGATTCTATTCTAATCAAAATTAAATGTAAAATTATCCAGACTGTGGTATATACAAATATATTTTTGCTACCGATTTCAGAATTTAATCAAAAAGTGCATACTACATTAAACACTATATTCAACCAACTACTGAGAAATATTGAACATTTCATAATCCCTCATTTCGTGACGTTTTGTAATAAAAATCATCTTTACAGACGGACTTCTATTTTTAAACGAAAGTTGAGTCTGAATCGGGAAAAATTGCTGGATTTAAAGCCGAAAGTCGGGCTGTTGCACCGTATTTTTTCTTTAAATGATGTCTAAAATTTACGAGCTTTCTGTAAAAAAAAGTCTATCATTCGATCGTTTCTTTGGGTCAAGTTGACTCTGAAACTTTTCCTATAAAATCAAAAATCCGAAACAAAGCAAATTTTGACCGACAAAAATATATAACTTACCGAACGATCAGATAGGTTATTATATTCCTGAAAGGGTCGTCATTTGTTTTGGTGACCCTTGGACGATATCATGCACATTAAAATTGCAAACAACACACAATATTAGTAACTATGGTAATAGTAGCAGCAGTACTGTGTAGTAGTAACATTATTCAAAGTATTACTACTTGGAGTAGCTTAGTACTAGTAGAAATTGTATAAGTAGTAGTTTCTGTAAGAGCGATAGTAATTTCAGCAGTCGTAGTATAAGTAGTGGTAGTTATAGACTTTTGTGCAGAATCAGCAGTTGTAGAAGTATTAATAGTAGTAGCAGGAGCAGTACAGAGTAGACTATTTTAGAGAGAAGCAATCGGGCGTTCATTTACAAATGGTTTCACATCGAAAATGATTTTACACTTTTGTATCAAAATACATGTATTTATTTTACGATCGCATATCTAAAGTTCGATTCTATTAATTAGGTCATTATATGTTCATGGATTTTTTTCATAATTTTTTCTTAAAAATCTCTTTTCATCAGTTTTACAGGTGAGAGAGTCATGAAGCTTGCCTTGTTAATATTTCTGTGGTGCTTTCTTGTGGATATTAAAGGTACTTTGTTTTTGTCTATTTTCCTATTTATTTGCTGTTTTAAGCTATTTAATTAAAACATAGCAAAAAATTAATTGGATATCTTCATTAAAAGTTCACCGTTATAAAACAGTCGTTATTAGCACATTTGCAAACTACCAATATTGTCATCACACTTGCACACATATCGTTTCTAGCATTTACTACCTTGTCTATTAATCGGTTGTCGTATTAACGACGATGTCATCAATTAAGACTGAAAAATTAAGAAAAAAATTTAAACACATGACAAAAGTTTCTTTGATGCTATTTTAAATACTCATGAAAAAAGAAGAGCGTAATGTATCGATCAAAGGTCCATTCTGCAGAATTTTTAACATCGATGATCTTACGTTATATATATATGTATATATATATATATATATATATATATATATATATATATATGTCAAGTTTGTCCGGACTGAATGAGTCTAACATACCATTATATATAGCTGCTGTAGGTTATTCAATCTGTATAAAGTTGTCTTAATATGACGATGAATTTATTAGTAAGCTTTCTTGGAACTGCGCAATGGCGAGCTGATATTTCTTGGTATGTAATGTGCATGTATTTAATATACAACCCAAAATATCACACCATTAATATTACATTTGTATTATATTTATTAGTTATTTAAATATCCTTATTATTCTGGTCAATTGTATCCGGTCACCATACACAATGAAACATTTTTTTCAGTTGAATGAAAGATTTTTTTCCAACCATGACGAATATTATAGCCTATAATATTTATTAGATTTTACGATCCTTTAATTGTCTGTCTTTATACAGCGTAAATTATCTAGAAGGTTGTTTTTCTAGTATAGTTTCTGTTTATCATACCTGCTCATCAAATGGCTCATTTGTGTCAAATACTTTCATTTCTGAATCATTAGGAAGTATTATACGTTATCCGATCTTTGCAACATGATTTGCTTGATTGTAACTGTTGGGTCTATATGATATCTGGTTCTAACTAGTTCTATTTAACCCCCTCCCCCCACCCGCAAATGGGTGCATTTCTTTTTCATAAGCAGCTTTGCATTTTTGACTCCAAGTGTTTCCTTTATTTACCCAACCTTTTGTACTTAAACATTTACTTCCTTATATTTGACTCTATATAATGTTAAGTGATGTTTTTTTTATTTTTTGTGGGGGGTTGAGGGTATTCTAATAAGAAATTTGAATCTCTTTTTACCTATTTGTCTGCAACACAATGTTGATTAAAGAATACTTATATCGTTTTTAATTAGATCATATTGTGTTTCATCTTTTGCAAACTCGCCTATGATATATGTTATATGTAGATAAGCTATGTCTATATTTAATTGTTGAGCTGCTTTTTCACAAATTCCTCACTTGATAAGTTATTAGTTAAATTTTCGAAACTATAATTGTCTTTAAACTAATCAACATCATCATCTTCAGCACAGCATTTTATGACTAATATTTTCAAACTATTGAACCATCTTGAGCCAAAATCAACTTGAAAATAATAAGGTTTTATAGAATCTAATCAAGATTTTAACGTCAGAATAATATACGAGGACGGAATACCCGAATCCTACAAATAGGACATAAAAATAATACAGTAAGTGGAACATACAAGGAAATAACTGGTAAACACTTAACTGATAAGGGGTAGGATAAAATGGATTCAAAATATATCAAGAAAAAAATAGGAAAAGTTGTGTAAATTCTAGACAGCAAATATATTAAAGTCATTGTCAGATGTAATTAATCGAAGACTTACACCTTTAAAGAGAGAGTAAATTTCTTCCAATTGGCAACTTTATTGTATTACAGAAAGAACTAAAAGAAGATTGCTGAACAACAAGTGGACATAGATACTTTAGAGGATTTTTATCTTTTAGGTCGGAACTTCAAATTTCAGTATTAAGCCCTATCTTGATAACTTTTAAGCACATTAATTTTAAAAAAGAAAGATGAAAACAATACATATAAATACTATTTATGATACATGTAACTTGAAGATAACTGGAAGGCGACTTGAGAATAATTTGACGGTAACTTGAATATTACTTGAGTGTAACTTAAAATAACATAAATAACTGTTGAAGAAAACTTCAATTTCGTTTGAAATCAAATGGAAGGTGGTGAAAGTAAAACTGAAAAAGTAAATTCACAAAAGATATCAGACCAAATTAGAGGGAAGCATGGAAAATGACTTTGAAAACGTTCGCAAAAGTTAAGAAAGCCCAAGAGGAAAATGCAAAAATAGTACGGCTACTAATAGAACTGAAGGCACGTGTCATTCAAGGATAACTTACACGTTGTTCCATCATGTACTACTTTATAGGTGGCGTCGTATCTGCTGAAGGAATATGTGTTACATATTAAAACACCACACAACTCCTTCCCAAATTAAAACAACAACAAAACTAAATAGAAAAAATAACAAAACAAGAAAACACACAAAAAACGAAATAATTAAGTAAATACAGTATATAAAATAAACCCAATCAAATGGAACCAATATCAGCGAAGCATACTAACATATCCCCAAAGAGTCAAATAAAATAAATATATGTTCATCACTAAATTTTAAAATGTATATTAATAAATGGCAAGCGAAATGAAGAAAATAATCGCCATTATTTACCATGCGTCATTAAATTCAACTCTTATAGTAAGTTACAGTATGCTTCTGAAGAGGATTTTCATTTTAAGATAAATTCCCCAGCTAACTTGGGTAACGAAGAAATAAAGTTGGATATTCCAATTTCTTTGAGTCTGTCTGCTGTTAGCTATATAATAGCTCAAATGATACTACCTGACAAAATAAATACAGATCTATTAAGTAGCTTGAAAATCTCTTTAAATTGTCGATCAATTATCTGACGATAATATAACACATTTTATGCTGATTAAAATTAATGACATTAAAAATTATTTAGTTACAAAGATAGAACAATACAGAGGTGTAAGAAAAATGTATAAAACAGCATATAGCTTTTTAACTTTGTAGAAGTTAGTATCGGTAGTGTTTCGGCTGGAATGTGTGTTGCACCTGCTAGATTAGAAGTTCCGGGCATTACATGACTTAATTATTCCTTTAGCTTTTACAATGTTGGTGCAACTTTACTGGGCTGTGTTTCTTAGTATATAATACGGCTTGAAAACACGATGAGATTGTAACGTCTTTTATAAGTGAATTCAATACCATTGACGAAATTCCGAGTCAAGTAAGAATTGATAATGGAATAAGTCACGATGGATTTAATATGATAAAGAGCGAATACAATAAATGGTTGCAAGGACATAAAGCCAGAGGCTGAAAGCATACTGCTTTACATGACTCTTTATCAGGATTCTTATACAGTTAATTAAATGGCAAAGTTATATAACATCATGGCCTAGCCACAGTACAGTAGAAAGACAGTCTGAGAGGGAAAAAAATTCCCATTGAAACCAGAGATTTTATATTATACATTTCATTACAGAGAACATATTTTGTAGATGGTTATTATAATATTTAAAATGACAACTCCCCCACCCCCCCCCAAAAAAAAAAAACCAACCAAAAAACAACAATATATTATTGCACTGAGCCGATAAAAGTTAAACTAAGACCATATGCATACCTGATGGTTTATATAAGCATGAAATGTACCTGAAATTGTCCAATAAGGAATGACCGCTAATGGCGACAATGAATAAAGTACATTTATTATATATTGTATAATGAGATATTGAAATATATCAGTGGGAGAAAAAGGATATTGCCACGGTGGCGAAACCACTTATATCGCCACAGTGGCAATATCACTTTTGGAACTACCTTTTTTAATTTATGAAGTATATCTGCCCTTATGTATGTTTTCATATCTGTATTTCCATATTTAGTCCTAATTTATGTTTTCTTCTTCTTTTCTTCTCTCTCTCTCTCTCTCTCTCTCTCCTTTCCTTTCTCTCTCTCCATCAATATGAATAGATCTTAAAATGTGTAAAGATTGTTGACCCTCTAGTATTAATTTTACAATTAGTTTTCCACATGAATCATGCATATTGTCAGTGACTGTACTTACACGACATGTTCTTATTCGATATTATGTGTCACCTATACATGCTACCTATTACACTCAACGACAAATGGTACACATTTTTAAGTAAAACTCTTGATTACATATATTAATACAATTGTTAACTGTAATCACAATAACAATCACGTCTGCAAACGACAGAGACATCAGGCATTATAGTGTCGATTACAAACCGAAATTAAGTGATTATCGAAATGTTGTTGAAGCGTCTGTTTCTGAAATAGACTGGAATTTTGCCAACATAGAAAATTCACGTGGGAATGCAAAAATAAACAAAAATAGCAACCAAGATCCTTACAAGTAAACTCACAATCATTAAAATATGTTGTGTACTGATGTTACGCTGTGAAGTCTGTTGGAGCGTTCTGTTATGTTGCTATAGTACCTCCGCTCCAGCAAAGTCAACTGTGTCTTCGCATTAAAAAAATTCATTAATTTTACAAAATACAAAATTTGAAGTATTATATTCTAAATTTGTACAAGGTCGCTGTCCTAAAATTATTGGAAAATTTCGGAACTTCTTTTTATCGAAGCAGGAATGCCGCCGTTAAATGCATTGACACAGAATGTAGAAACAAATCTATGCAAATCAAAGGCTTTTGCCATTTAAAATATATACCATAAAGAAAATCTACGTTTATTGAGTAGATGAGTAGATATAAGGAAATATTTCACCCGTGAAGTGGAAACATTGTGTATTATCGCTCGTGCCTTCTCCTCTCGTGACAATGCAATGTTTCCACTACACCATTCACCTGTGAAATATTTCCTTATATCTACTCAAAGACAAAAACAAAAAAACGTAGATATCCTATATATAATAAATACCAGAAATATAAAACAATTAAGTTTTAATAACTCCGAGGAATAATTACACAGTATTAGAAAAAAAACTCAACTCTAAATTACCAGGCTTTAATATTGTGGGATCTATAAATGCCTCTACCGAATCAGATATAGCTTGTTGATATTTGGATCCTCTAAAAGAGTATATTTCCGTTGATCATCCAATCAATACAAAGCATTAATGTAACGGTTCCTGATCTTCTCTATTTATATCCTTAACTATCAAAAATGAATTTCATGATAATTTCATCTCATACACAACGTTATAACTGGTAGTAAAGTATATGCAGATAAAAACTTTCTTAAAATTAGTGACGTGGTAGATGAATATATTGACAAATTAGACAAACAATAATTGAACAGTTAAGAAAGGATTTAAATGACATAGTGCAAAGGATAGCTACAAAAAGAGATGAAATTAAAAAAGAGATTTACAATGACGTAGAAAAAAGAGTTTAGAAGTGAGTGAAATAATGTATGCAGCTAAATCAAAAATAAAAAAGACATTGAACTAAAGACTGTTACATTAATGATATTATTACACGGTTAAATGGTCATAATGCAAGGTTAAATGCATTTGATGATGAACTAGCTGGAAGTATATTACTTTTTGGACTGTCGTTATTGATCAAAATATGTTACTAGGTTGTTACAAATAAAGTGCGATATTTTTATTATAGATATGAAATAGGCACTTCATTTAATTCAAATTGATTGGAAGATATATTATCTAACTTATAAACAGCACAAAAGCAGGTACTAAATATAGAATTGACTGTGATCCATCAGGTTTTACAAGTTACTCCGTTTAGGTATATCCGAAGTATATTATTATGTTATTTAAATAAATAAGTCACATTATTTACAATTTTGTGTTGTGTTAATAATACTCAATCGTTTGCAGTACAAAAAGAAACATCAACCGATACAACATTATAGAATAGAAGAATCAAAAGCAATATTTACAAGAAAACACTATTTGTTTCAGTTTGAGAAGCTGAAGATAAAATATTTGATTCTGTAAGTTTAAATTTTAATATTGGTGACATAATACAAATTGAAGGTCATTTAATATCAACATTAGATATGATGATGGAAAGGTATGCCAATTACATATATATTTACAATGGCCGAGACGAAATTATTAAATCGTATATATTAAATAAATTACTCAAATCTCATGGATCATTCGGCTAATATCTTTAAGATGTTCGAGTGATGTAACTTTTAAGAACTCAGAAAAATATCATAAGTTAGAGGAACCAGGTAGGTCAATAACTAGTGAACTAAACAGGAGCAACAACCGTCTTACAAATGTAGCTGAACTTGTAGCATTAACTGATGCTTATAATAAACAGTTTCTACACAGACGTGTTGATTAACAAATATGAGACTCTTTGGAGGATAAGAAATTGAAAGAGATCAAAACATGCAGAGAAGGGGCTGATCAGAAATTGACACTTATTAATGACCTAAAAACATATAGAAGCTAATAAGAAGAATATTACAGATCTAAATGAGAAATTTGAAAATGAAATATAATATAAACATTACAGTTGTTTTATAAAAATCACTCGAATATGAAAATAGTTTTAAAAATTAGTATATGAATTACATGTATGCTACTTTTTAAGTTAATGATTCATATATACTTTTTCTTCTTATTCAAATTTGATAAAATGAAAAAGTGTTGCCGTTAAATATGAAATCGACGATTTCTTCATAGAATATTTAGACTTTTTTACACTAGAATTTGGATGGGAAATGTAATTAATATTTTTGGAGACGGGTATTAGCTCACAAATTCATAACTTTATCATATAACGTTGGGTTTGACCAATACGTTGTTAAAATAAATAAGTCAGGTATGTGTTCAATTATTGTGCATATGGCAGTGGAAAGTGCATCATATGTTCATTTCTTTCTTGCATTTGTTGTAGAAAATTTTATTTAAATATACGTATTGAAAAACATATATATATATATATATATCGATTTATGTTTCAACTGCAAACGCATTTTGGTCTGAGTAAACGGAAACATATTTAATATTTTCTTTTTTAATGATTACTAAAATATATATATATTATACAACTGCTTTCCTTCATCGAACTTTAATTTTTCGAATTTTCTCTCTTCAGATATTTCTATCAGAGTGCTGCGTATGTCGTCTTCCAATTTTATTTGTACTTTCTTAGCCGATGCGTATTTTGAAAAGACGTCCGTCACGTTAAAATACATGTGTCGTTATGATTTTGTTTTTCTTAAACTCTCATATCAGGTATGTCGGCCAGGAACTGAGAACTACGTAACTAATATAAACCCTTCTACATTTAAATCTATTTTGGTCTGCTTGTGCATTGTGTAAATAGACTGCTTTACGAGCAATTTCTAAATTCAGAATACTTGAAAGACTTAAATATTGCTCAGTACCAGATTTAATTTGTCTCTACAACTTTTTAATATTTGCGAAAACAACTGGACTTTTATGATCATAATATGGATATCTGAAATAATTTGTTCTTGTCTAGTATATGACATGTAGTTATATAATTTTTATTACTTTTTTCATATTATTTGCACTCTAAAAAATGTCTGGTTAATTATTGAGTTATATGTTGTATTAGGAAGACAGCATATCGATTGGTCCAACTATGTGAGAATATACATCTGTAATATTTAAATTGACCTCTTTACGAACACTACTCCTAGAAGTAGGTGACATTGAGTTATCATGTTATATTAAGATGTATGTACACATAACGCTAGGACTATTTCTTTGGCCACCTTGATTTATTTGAATTTAAACTGTATACATTTCTCAAGATATTGAATCTCTTGAATGGCATGGTCTGAGTTTAAAATATGCGTTAATATTATAGATCTAGCTGTCTAGGTAATACAGAATGTGATTTTATCGATTGAGATCTATCTGTGTGATAATTTTATACGAATATTTTTATAAACCAAATAATTAAATTCTATAGCAAATTGTTGTATGTATGCACGTATGTACATTTATAGCAAGAAAGTAAAATTTAATCCTCATTTATTCGATAAATTATTCTATTAATAACTGAGCGATTTGACACAATCAATGTAATCTTCAGGATTATAAAACAAAGGATGAGGGTTCGAATCCAGGTTTCCGGCTAAAATATTTTGCATATATAATTGAGTGCCACTTTACTATCTAAATCTGATGGCATAAAGCATGTAAAAAAGAAAACTCCGGAGAAATAAAAAGCTCCAATAAAAAAAAATACATACTGCTCTGATTTGTTAAAGCATGACACAGAATCTCGTGTATGCAAAATAATAATAATTTCAAAAAACATACTCCTGACGTGTGGCAAAGGATGCAAAAAAAAGCATACAATATCGATAGCGAAGAGTCGGAAAAAGATCTGCAAACATGTGGTTTTCCCCCAGTGTGTAAGTCGTTTCTTTGCTATGTTTATCCACAGTGGAGATGCCTTAGCAAGTTAGGCATTTCGCAAAAAAACAAAATTCGTTGCTGTTTGTATTCATTGCATGGCGAATTCGGATTTGCAGAATTTGTACATTAATAACATTAAAGCATACGAGCTGGCTTTTTATCCTATGTTTTTAGGTTTAAATGAGGGTTAGGTGGCGATATGATTTTCATAAAATTTTAAATGTTAGTGGGGGATTCATACAATTTGAAGATATCTGACTTAAAGTTTTTCATAAAATTCAAAGACGATCACTGGCTCAGGTTTTTCATAAAATGTTGGCGGACAGTGGATCAGTTTCCATAATCTTTGACGGCCATTATCCTAAGGTTTTTCAAAAATATTTGGTAACAATTGGCCGTACCTTCTTTTAAAATTTGGACGATCACTGGCCAGGTTTTTATCTAAATTTTGACCACCAATGGCCTAGATTTTGTCCTAAATATTTCACGACCAGTGGCATCACTGGCCTAGGTTTTCTCAAACAAAGTTGTGAAGTCCTGTGGCGTAGTTGGCTCAGGGTATTTTTAATAAAACTTTGCAGGCGGTTTGTCCAGGTATTTTAGTAACAATTTGAGGTAAAGTGGCCTAGGGTGAAGGTCAGAGCTTAGGGTTAAAGGTCAGGTTAGCATAATGCCAAGGAATCGAATATAGAGTATTACTCTTCTGATGTTTTAGGACAATATACAATTTGTCAAGAAACTTAGATATGTGTTATCGACAATTTTTAGTAATACTGGGCCTCATTGGGAAATATAAGTGTATATTTGGCGAACTCAGTTGGTTGCAATGTGTGCTTAAATCGACCATTCATCGATAGCGACACTAATCTAAAGTCCAAACAAATGTGTTCCCTCTTCGTACAAATGCATCAGTATATAACTTTTTCAAACATGAATTATACTCATTTGATTCATAGATAAAATTAAATGTAATTAAAGGTTCAAATGTAGATAGTGCAAATGGTCAGATAATCTATCATTCTTTTGAAGTTAGAGAGAATTTTTCATTTTGAGACGACCTCTAGACCTCAGTCCATTCAATATGTTTGTTTCAACCTAACTATGATATTTTCAGCAGCTTGTAGCTTCCGAATGAGTGGAATTTTAGTTCTTTACAAAAAAAATTTGACCTATCTAAATTGTATTCCGTAGATATTGCAGTAACATGAAATACATCAGTCGGTTGCAGATGATAAAATGCGATTGACTTCCCTTTGAAATAGTAAAGGTGGCCATTATCGGTCCTTGAAACATCAGCTCTAGTGTGTCGATGTCGACTAAACAAGTAAGTAGTGGCAAAAGTGAACAAAATTAGATAGCATAGTCTGGCTATCTACTTCAGAAAATATGTTGCATTGCCATTATATATCAAGTTTCATATCGGACAATTACACTCTCTCTCTCTCTCTCTCTCTCTCTCTCTCTCTCTCTCCACAAAGACACCTTGCAGGCCACCCATCGATGTATAAAAGAACCGATGAGATATCCTGCATGTCGCAAGGGCCGACTAATGGAGGATGAAGCCGCAGTGGCTCAGTTTCTTGTTTAAATACATAAATGATAATTCGCTGCGAAAGTCAGTAGAAAAATAAAATCAGTAATATATTTATATGACGATACAGGGAAGAATATTCGCCAAAATAGGTAAAGGGCAAAACTAAAGAAAATAAAACTCTTACAGAAAAATTAACTATTTGTCTAAACTTAGATATAACATCTGTGTATACCAAACAAAGATGAAACTTTGGATGTAACACTGAAGCATGATAGCGATGTTCTGCTTCATTCGTGTCTTTGTTCATGCAATGTTTGGTCCCTTAGAGAACTTCTTAGATCGAAACATAGCGGAAACCTTATTAGATTGAAACATAGCGCGCGCGCACACACACACACACACACACACACACATATATATATATATATATATATATATTGCGTTTCTTACTAAATACATATTACAGTCAATAATCACTATATAATACAGGTGAAAACTGCGATGGGGACCACTCGACCCTCCCACATTTGGATGAAAGAGCCTCAGATTATTCAGCCCGGATATCTGGGTCCTGGATATCTGACTGGGATCTATCCAGTGGCTGGTATGACGTTGGCAGGAGAAACATGCCGACTGATCCCAGTAACCTGCATATTAATGGTTATTCGTGCGGAAATCAATATCCAGTTTGGATGAATGGTAAGTTATTTCAAATTAGGCTTTTTTAAACTTACAATGATGTAAATTTTGTTTTGAGTTTCAAACTACGTCCGTCATCCCGACTTAATGTTATGGTTTGGTCAACTTTATATGCATCAGTAACAAACGTAATGCTCGAGAATAATGCGTCAGCATCTTGATCTTCTTTTTGCTATAAGCTTCGAAGACGATCGTAATGTATATGAAACAAGAAAACCAAGAACATGGGCTAATAACTCTGGATATCAACATAAGCTAAAAGAAATACATATGGGTTTGTGTATTATAGTTTCGACTCTGATTTTTAGATAGTAGTATCCTCTGGCCGACGAAGTTATCAAGGGATATAGTTTTGAGTTCAGCCCAACCGTCACACTTTCGATTTAGGTGCATAACTCAATAACCATTAAAAATATCTCAATTAAATTTGGTACACATATACAATTGTATATACGCCTGTTGCTATTCGCCATTACTCCGTTTCAATATTTTCAGTTTTAATGTTTTTGTTTGATTGTGTATAAATTCATTATTCACACTTTAGTTTCCGAAGTATAACTCGAGCATTGTTCAGGATATTTAAATAAAACGTTGTCAACATATTTGACTCGTGGTGCATATATGGTTGTTGTTATTCACAATTCTTCAGCTACAACGTTGCAATGTTTTTGTCCTTTTCTTCTCCAGCCATCTAATCATGATCAGCACTTTAGTTTCTGTCGCAAAGCCCCAAAACTGTTTATGGTATCGTTGCGACATTTTGGTACACATATTAGACTAGCGATTCACAATTTCGTCTCTGGTGCAAAAATTCGAGAACTGTGTATGGTTTCGTTGTCAAATTTGGTACACATTTTAGGCTAGTGGAGTGGATGTGCCTTCTGTTATTCACAATTCTTCAGTTATAGCATTTGTACGTGCATGTTTGTCTGATATACAGCCAGCCAGCCATCATTCACATTTTTGATAGTGTTAACATCCATCTATTCTTCACAAATACAAATAAATACAAACTTTCTATATATAACAACCTCGACAAATACTTTTTGTCTCCTTACAGACACTTTGTCGGAGCGGGGGAATATAGATAACTTCGTCATGTTGTTTAAGATTCGCTTGAACCATAACGTAGTTTATTGAGGCTTGAAATGCTCATACTTGTGAAATGCCGATCTTAATCTATGACACGTTTTGTAGATGAAGTTCTATCGCTAAATGCAACACAGGTCATTAAACAAACGACAAACGACAAAAAAAACCCATTTTTCATTGCAAATCTGTCTTGTTCCTGCTTTTCATAAATATAATTCATATAACTATTAAAATTTTAAGCTATATAAGAACTCAAAGACTGAATTTACAATATTTATTTAGCCCCCTTTTTCAAAAAAATATCTTAAAGTAACTTGTTTTTGAAAGGCCACAACATTTCTACTTAAGTTCTTAATTTTCTTCGATATAATTATTGAACAAAGTTTTGTGAGATCAATTTTATTTAAAATGAATTAGTTCAACTTTGAAATTATTAAAAGAGTTTAATACTATGGAAGTAGAGCATTTCCTGAATGAAAAAATAAGCAAAATAAGAAATATCTACAAATTAAACAACTTGTCGGAGAATTTATAGAAAACAACATGGACCAAAATAAGCAATTTCTATTCAGGAAATTCTTATTACAGAGAACGGTTAAAAACTATATATTTTCAGATGAAAATATAACAGATCTTGTCATCGTTCATATATTTGTTTCTGTTTTATTTCACAAAGGTACAATACCCCATGCCAGTGACGGAAAAGTTACTCGAACAGCTTGCCTCAAGACCTCTTATAGTCTATGCCAATATGCGATTGAAATTGAAGTAATCAATTGCAGAACGCATATGCTCTACAAACTATGGTCAACGTATTATTATTATTATTATTATTTTTATTATGCTTCGGAATGGTATTTCGGAGCCTACTGCTTTGGTAAGTATCTTAGCATACCCTAAAGTGACATCATTTATCGTTTTTCATCCATGTTTTCGTTTCATATTTCTCAGAAGTGTTGAAATCATATCTTACTTTAAATGAAATTGAAACATTAGATTATATACACGAAATGGTATATGAAACAAATGTATTCGTAGAATATACAATTATATGGAGAAACTTAGAGTGTTTGTAAATGTAATATACACATGCTCCACCCACTTTATACCACTCACTCACCAAAAGGTTTGAGCCTCTGGGGTCAAGTCATTGAGGGTAAGAATTTTATTTGCACATTTTATTTTATATTTGATTGCCCAGTAAATGCATATATAGTTATAGGGTGGGTATCTCAAACGTTTTAAGATTAAGTATCCAGGTCCAACTCTGCTTTTCTCCATTTTTTTTACAAACATCTCAATGTAATTTCTAATATTTGTTCCTGGACAGCACACTTTAGGAAAATAAACTGAGAGATTTGTTCTCTAATGTCGATGACGACATGATCAGGCTGTTTCTAACAAATCGGATTTAAACATTTCGATCAGGCAAAGTTTGGATTTTTTGTCTTTGGTTTATTTTAGTATTAGAAAACTGCTTTAATAGTTAATATCTTGACCTATTCATTGCTCGCCTCGTAAAGCGAAGATTTGCTCTTGTGAAGGTATCGAAGGTTTCAAGAAAAAGGAAGACACATGAGTTCCTATACTACCCTACACAATTATGAACGGTCATGCGGTTTTGACACGAGAATATAAGCATGCACATCTCTTTTAAATCAGGGTTTCAATAATTTGACGCACACACACACACTGTGTGTTTGTATATATATATATATATATATATATATATATATATACACAAACACACAGTAACTGTACACTCTCCAGTGCATGCATTTGTGGTGAAATTGTAATTCGAATTATAACGGTGTTTCAATATATTGTATTTGCCGGCCTAATACATTTATTGGTAACGAGAAGAAGACGCAAAGAAAGGAATCTGAACGACGTTTAGTTTATATGTACGTTCCTCTTCATAAAACAAGATATGTGATTAACACTTAAGTTATATTAGTATTTCTATATTTTTGTAATATTCAGTAAAATGTCACAAAAACCCCGAAAACGCGTCACCGTAAAAATAAACTTTTTATTCATTTTAGATCCGTCGGACCTCTCAGACTCTCTTAAGGTTCAGCCTTGGCTTTTCTTCGCTGATGAAAAAGGCGTGGAAGGAAAACTCTTTAAAAAGCCCAAATTGCTGTTTCGTTGTCAGATGAATGAAAACATGACCGATGACCTCTACTATTCAGTATCTTGGTAAGCTTGATGTAAATTTATAGGTATAATCAGTGATGCTTTTGTGAATATCTTAGTTCTCTATAAAAAAACAACAAATATTTAAAAACAATTCCACTTTCTCTCTTGTACTGTCTACAATTTTAAAATAACCGTGATGTGTTCCACTCATTCACACTGACATCAATTAAATTAAACAAATGCTTTTTTTGACAATTACATTGTTGAAATGTAGGAATTAGAATATTTCAAGGTGGTGGGTATTATTTAAAATATAAAAACTGACTTTGTAAGAATGCTACTTTTGCGTGTTTGTTATTATTTACATGACGATATAAAAAAATCATAGAGAAAGACTTAAACATCTAAGCAGAGTTTATATTAAACTATCATGATTAACAAAACATTTTCTGACGGTAATGTTTTACTTTTATCACAGCAAAACATTACCACAGAATGCACTATGCATAAAGACCTCTGTCAGTGCGTAATTTAAAATGCAAAGGCACACATGAGTATCAACTCTCACGATTATTTTTTTCAAAGTGAGTTAACTATCATAGTCCAAAATTATAAACAGGATGGTCCGTGTAACAATATTATCAAACTCATTCATTAGTTCCAGCGAGAAATGTGTGGCTCAGTGCCTAATTGAACAAAGCCAAATTTGCTGTCAAATACTGAGAGCAACATGTACCAATCCGAAATGACTTTCGCAATTATTCTTTGTCTTTGTAATCAATTATCTAAATACATTCAATCTTACTTTGATACTTGACTGAGGTAAAAGAAAATGTATTGACAGACTAACAATCAAATAAACATATATACACCAGAGTAAAACTTAACAGTTAATAGTCTCTCCAAAACAAATGTCATGAGCATAACAGCTTGTATGTTCGACCAGTATCTTTGTGTAACCCAACTCTTTAATAGATAATGCATATGAAAAGAATGTTGTTCAAAATATAGTTAGAATATGGTCATTTATGTCATTTAACATTTCTTGTATTATTTACCTTATATCTAAATTGCATATTATGATATATGTAGTATATTTATCCTCTTTCAAGAGATATGTGATATTTGTATGTGCAAAATTCATATTCAGACCCTACAAATTACGGAGATAAACAAAGTTTTCGAAAGTTTTTGAAAATAATTTTGAAAATTGTTCAAATCGTACAATAATGTTTTGATTTTGCATAGCAAGTTTATATATTCGGCAACGATTGGTAGAGTTCAAGCAATCTCCCACAATAAAAATTTTTTTATTGTGTTGAGCGTTTTGAAACAATGTTCTACTATATGGTACAAAATTGCTGTTTTCTGCACAACAAACAGTCAAATTGTTACCCTTTCGCATGCATTGTGTTATGAATGTACATTTGAACGATTTAAAATCCTTCGTAACAGAAGAAAAAAACAACAACAATAACGACAACAAAAAGTAACAAAAAGCAAATCAACCAACTACTTCCTCCGAATTATGCCAGGTTCACTTATTTGACTCATCGCTTCACCTTTGTGTCCTTTGTGTCTGTGCTTACAACCTACCTTTAGCTTGGAGATTCATCCCAGACGTATGGGAGTCCTCTCGGAGTTACTTTTTGCATTAGTTTCGCTGCAATTGGATGCACTTTAGATAATATAATTATGCAGTAAACTACGATATGGAGCTGAAGTTTGTGGTCGTCGGATGTCATTAGTCTCGTCAAATTGTAACCGATGTTTATACTTGGTATTTATACTTGTTTCAACCGAATCAATGTGGTGGTTGTTTTGCCGTTGTTTATGTGATAAAGCACGATGGACTGGCTAGCATCTTTGTTCTTTAACTACCCGCTTCCGCACATGAACAAGAATACTTCGCGGTCGGGAAAGAGACCTTTGATCAGAGCAGAAAGAACACTCTTATGACTGTGATACCATATCACATAAGTTTAAGGCTGCAAAGTTTAACAAAATGTCTAAATGTTAACACGGTTTACAATAACCGAAACTACGCCGTTTAATTAAAACAATTAGAACTTTACCTTACCGCTATCTACCCGTTAGGTTTACTGAACAGCTGACAGCTATTATATTGTGCATACCGTACCTGGCTGAACATGCGACAGTTTCGTTTGATGTGTGTCATTTACTTCTTTTTATGACAAGGTTCAGTTTCCAAGGCATGTCTTGGTCGAATATATCTGACAGTTTCAGTGAAACGTCCCTACGATCGTCGTGATATTATTTCCTACTGGTACATATATGCACATGTTGAAAATGTTTTTATAATGGAACCGAACTGCCTGGACATGCGGATGCGATGTTTTTGTAGGATTCGCAATGACTAGGAATGTGTGCTGTGGTTTATAAACTTGAAATGGCTTTTACTTAAAATAAATTTTTACTAATCATATGTTCTGTTAACAAGTATGTTATTAAATGTTAAATACTGTAGTTTAAATAATATTTTGTCAGCGCATTATCAGTAAATAAACCTAATGCGTAATGTTGCATAATGTAAGCAGCAATTCCAGTCAACTTTTGTTTTTCCTAGCGATGCCTCATTCGATGTGAAGATGACAGAAACATACTTCAAGAAAAGATTTATAAAAAGTAACCTATTAAACAATCATCTTAAGCAGAGTGGTTGAAATATATAATTTTATTAGAACGGATCGTTCCTACGTCAATCACAGTCACATGCATGTTCATTGTACGTTTACAGACTTTGTGAATGTTTACGAGCAGTAAACTAAACTAAACCGTTTAAACGTGTAAACGTTGCAGTCTTACACAAGTCTAGCTAGTATCAAGTACCACTCAAGTCTAGACCCCGTATCCGCGATCAGCAGACCATTTTCCAATATTTTAAAGTTTGATAGTTTGGCTGAGTTGATGTTGATGATCCATTATTGGGCGTTTCGAGTGAAACAACTGATACTCTTATCACCATATTGCACTTATATTGTATGTTGTCAAATGGCTTATTATACTAATTTGACATTATAGACCACTTGATGTAATTGATTTAAATTTCGGTATGCAAATGTCTGAATATTTTATTTTCGTACACAAACCACAAAAGACTGTATAACACGTAACGCATACACATACAAACAATTGTATGTGAGAATCGTTTAGTTTTCAAACATACCCTTTGTATAAATTGGCGAATTGCAGAGCATGATTTCGGCAAACTGTAATATAAAGAATAAAAACTAACAGCACAAGTATATAAGATGCATGGAGGGGAACGGACTGTGCATCTTTTTACATTTTGTACATAAATATTATTAAAGAGAATCATAGAGCACGAAGACGAAATTTACATTATGGATACTGAAAAATAAATGCGTCTTAATTGAGTGGGACAAAACGAAACTCATGTTACCTCATACAATACATTTTATATTATATATCCTATTTTGACATGGTTATGTCTGAACATTAAAGTCTAGGTGATGGTGGGTGTATCAATGTTAAGAATCTTATTGAAGAATATTATATGTGTTGGAACTTTTTCATAATCATGTAGAGGACACACATCATTATTCCATACGTGAGAGCTATATAATAACTTTTATGCCGCGCAGGCTTTAGCTCTTTTCCTTTTCCCTTCTGAATTAAGTCATTTATTATTTCGACCTATTATCAAAATGTCATCCCATTAATTCACCAAAGATAATATAATTTTAAATATCATATTAACTAGATTCATATACAGTTGACATACATCGAATAAACCTACAAATGGCCGAGAATGAAGATGTTACAATCTATCAGACCACTGCTTCCCTTCACTGCCCTCAAACTTTAAAATGGGAGTACTGGTTATTCTCCTTTTGAGAATGACTTCACCTCAAACAAACACAAGTTTTAATTCAAGAAACTTATATTTGACTAATCACCTTTTGTTACTGCACGTTAAAGTTAATTCCAGTTTGTTTGTTTACTTTTCTTCTGATGTGAATCTTTTATATTGTTCTTCTTCATCTGTTTCTCCTTCTTCCTTTGATTTTTTTGTTTTTATTATTTATTTATTTTCCCTTACATTTCAGGGAAGTTTAATAGTTTGATTAGTACTTCCTCTTGTGCTTTGACTTGTATGAAAAAATAAAAAAATATGCAAGGGAAAAGACCCCGGATAAGTTGTGAAAACATTGGTCAAATCCCATTGCCTGCTTTGTAATTTAAAGCATTACAATTTGGGAAAGGAGTCGAAGACTTTCAAACATTCAACTGCTATATAGTTACAAACAAGGAAACAAAATCATTCTATAGGAAGCTATTCAGATTTTATTTAAATACAAATTAATTTAAAAGTTATGATTTGATTTCACATATCTTTGATGTTTAACATCGATTATGTGACTCGAGCATTGAACACAAAAGAAACAAGAATATCCATATATATATATATATATATATATATATATATATATATATATATATATATATATATATAATGTGTGCGTATATAGTTTGTAGACTGTGTCCATGCGTTCTAAGTTTCCTTTTAATGACAAATGTATACAACAAGATGTACATCAAAGATACAACATCAATACTATAGATGTATTTTTATGCTACATACAGGTACACATACATACATTTCCTATAGAGTTAAAATTGATTAAAAGAAGCTTTTATTTTCATCCATATTGATTAAATAAATATAAGAGGTGCCTGAAATTCAAATCTAAATGTTGGTTTCAATAATGTACAAACAATGTATGGCTACAGTGGTGTTCTGAACAGTGAAAAAGCTGCAATTGCATATCGATCGATCCCCTGCGAGTAAGTTGAACCTAGTGGGAAATACGGCAAGCGAGGCGACCATCAAACAGGAGGTAATTGGCACATTTCAAACTATATGCATTGCTCCAAGTTATTATCATGTTTGCCTATCCATTGCTACTGACCATACAATTCGTTTGGTTTATCCTCCGATATCTCTATCTCTATCTCGAGGTTGGTCGGTTTATCTGTCAGATTTACCATCATAGACTCAGAGACGGACAGACATATAGAGCGCGATTAAACTGGATCAGTGGAGATAACACTTTCAGTCCAGAACTGAGTGGGTCATAAAACAAAATAGTGCCGATCTGATTTTGAATCTCGCCGCGACAATGGCCATCTTGAAAATCTTGTTATCACTACTTCTCCTAGATGATGGGTCATATCGATATTGTCACATCACTAAAAATGTAATATACAGTATTGCTACAATGGCAGCCATCTTGCAAATGAAAATGATGCCAATCTGACATCCAGTATGTCCACCACAGCAGCTTCTTTGAAAATGTTGTTAGTGCTGAAGAATATCATTATCAGAGATGGTTTCAACACTCAGCAGTTAAAAGAAAGAAATGGTCTTCGTGGAAATTCTTTTCAGCAAGTAGAGCATGAGTTCCTTCGATGGACACTTGTTTAGGTTAGGGATCCCAATAGTTTCCAACTTATATTCATTTGATAATTCAACGTGCGTATGTTATGGCGAAGATGTATACCTTGTTTTATATATATATATATATATATATATATATATATATATATATATATATATACAAGTTTGCCATTCTCTGGATTTGTGCAAATTACGGATAATGATCGGTGTAGAGGTGTATCTGACCTATCAAATATTATGTTCGGTCTCAAATTTCAAATTTGTATCATTTAGCAGACAGCCTAAAGTGTACAAGGTTTAAACCTTATGCGCCTACGTATTTAAGAGTGATTAAACTAGGCTTTCATTTTCGTTCATATCAGTTAAATAAATGAAATAAGCAATTAAGATTCAAACCTAAAATTTGGTTTTAATAATGTACAAACAATGTATGGCTACAGTGGTGTCCAAGGAGGTTTCCAAGGTCATTGCCGTGCGGTGACGTAGATATCTTGCACTCTACTATTCCACGTAACAAGGGCCAGGCTTGTGTTTAATAGCGGCCGCTGGCGTTTGTTGTTTGGATAGGTTTCCCGGTTTTTGCTGCTGTTTGCGTGGGGGGTGGGGGAGCCGAGGAATAAGGCGGATGCCCTGGTCAATCGCGTTGGTTCGTTCTTTTTCCGTCAGCCAAAGATCTTTGTAAACGCACCAGACGTCTGAGTTGTCGATACACACCAGCTCATTGCCCTCCAGCTTGACACTTATCTTTTTGGTGACGGGGCGGCCCAGATTTCTCAATATTTTACGATTACCGTCAGCCGGCGCTGCTGTGCCGCCGCTAAGGAATAATTGTAAATGCTAGCCTGGCGGTGCCGCGTACAATGACATCGTTGCTACCCAGGTTAGGAAATCTGGTAACAAGCAACTGGTTTTGGTCTCTGGTGCTTGGATTAGTAATCACTACGACGGTGCTCACGGTTCCCTGTACACCAAGCGCGCGGTAGATGGAGAGGAATAGGTCGAGTTTTTTTCAATATTGAGGCATACTCTCGGTACTATTGGAGATATCATGTCCTTCTCTAATAAGCGCACATAGTTGATTGAGCAAGACATGGCTGAAGGAGACTTTGGATTTGAAATAACTGGTTAGGGGTGGGGGTGGTGATGGGTGGTGTGGGCTCCGATGTGCCAGTGACCGACCTTGATCTATCAAATGAACTAACAGAAACTTCGTTTACCGGCCTTTTCGATGCTCACCAAAACACGCAAGGTTTGGAAAGCTGGCTACAAGACCTACAGGGAGACGAATTAAAAACAGCTCATAATGAAATTAGAGACGCGAAGGTTGATGCAAAAACGGCCTGAAAATGAGGCCCGTCTATGCCGACTATACCGTGCAAAACGGGAAATAAATGTTCTGGAGGCAAAAAGTATGGCTGGAGCATGAGCACGGAGAAAAAGCTGTGCCCTAAGCGATTTGATTGATGGAAGGAGCCCATGGCCGGGCCATATATAAATGTCTGTATACAAGATGGGCCTCGACCAGTGGCCAGCCGCGCGACAGCACACACACACTGCGGAATGTACAGAAAGAGTTACATATGACGAGCTTATGGAAGTTCTGGAGGCGGGGGACACAACAGCCAAGAAAGCGACGGCGCAGGAACCCGATAGTGTCCCGATGCGAGAGATCCTTGATCTCAACTCGGCGCTTCAAAGAGCTGGCCAAACCCGACATATTCATGCTTCGTTAGCTGCGGTTATTTGGGGCGTGATTTGCACTTATGTGCACTTGTCGTCCGCTACAAGAAGGTCGTTGCTATACCCCTCATAGGTGCCAACATTAAGCTCCATGTCAGTTGCTATCATGTAGAGGCATCCCCCAGTGATGTAATCTAGCTTGTCTTTGTGCGAGTCCGAGCAATGGTTAGTACTTATTTAACAACTCGGGGGCGTTCTCGGTTTGGACGGCCATCTTTTCTACTTTTGGAAGAAACTGTTTTTGTACATTATAGGCCTTTCCTGGCTCCATTATCGAGATAAGCAAGTCTTTTTGCGAGCCCAGGATTGCCCAAACGTAAACTAGAACTCTTTCACTGAGACTTGTGACTTGTCCAATGTAAAATACACACAACCGTGGATGGCTTCGCTGCCCTGTGTGAAGCAGTCAATTTGTTTTACCTTCAGTGATCAAACGCATACACGTTGGGATTCCATCCACCAAATTGGATTGGGTGGTAGCAGCTGTTGACACTATAGTTGTACATCATATACAGGCCTAGATTTTCTTCTTGCTTCTGCCGTCAGTCCGAATTTTTGCGCATTATAAACTCGTTGCAAAAGCTCTGGTAGGCAACCATGTCTATGCCGTTTTCGCAGATGAGTGAGAATCCTTATCACATAGTATCACACATGCAACCGATACAAGCTTCGTGCCATCTTGGAAAGTCTTGCCGTTTCAGCACGCAACATGTGGTCGCGAATTATGATGCCACTACTGGTGGTTGTGCACCATTATTTTGATTTTTGCCAAGAATTTATCTCGCCGTCTGCGGTTCAGACGAACCAGTTGTCGGAGGAACCAATTGTCCACGATGGTTTTCCACTCGACGTAAGGTAACACATACTTATCGGCTATGCCAATACA
Source organism: Margaritifera margaritifera (assembly GCA_029931535.1). Lineage (NCBI taxonomy): Eukaryota > Metazoa > Mollusca > Bivalvia > Unionida > Margaritiferidae > Margaritifera > Margaritifera margaritifera. Next base: position 2,168,590 of record JAQPZY010001427.1, on the reverse strand, counting down.
TTTGGTCCGGAACGAAATACCATCCCGCACATACAGGTTGGGTTTAAGCAACAGTTCATGGATCTGCGCTCTCTTAGCATCGTTATAGTTAAAGACACCTTCGACGCTATATTTCGCGATGCTGTTAAGGCGAAGTACTTGTGGCAATATAATCTTCACGCACTAGTGCTGGTACTAACAATGTTTTTGTATTGACCAGCCCTCTAATTGGGTCCATGGCTTTAGAACAGGTGATGTGCACCGACTCAAGTAGCGCGTAGCGCTCCTGAAAATTTCGTAAACACCAAGATGGTTCAACGTTTCGGCTGAGGTTGGTAGCAATACATTCAATGTTATCCTTTTGCACGCAAACATAGTCACCATTCCCGATGGGTATCACAACCTAAAAGTATTACAGGTTTATATACCTGAAATGACTGCGGAGTACAATGCGGCAACCGGACGGGCCAGCATAACGCTCACTAACCCAAACAAATCGCTCGTTCTAGGTCAACTTGGTTGCATCTATGGGTTTGCCCCAAATACGTTGTTCCTCGCCCGGGCACGTACTGATGTCCACCTTGATCAGATAACACAACTGAGAGCATTCTTCATGGAAAACACATTACCTGCTACAAGTTATTCATTTGGGTGTTGAGTCCTACGGGGACACGCGTAATGTCTCCGATGGAAACCCACATTGGTGCAGAATATGTAAAGTTGCATCCATGAGCTCTCGATGAGCATTTCAGATGAAAAAACATCAGTCAGTTACTATGTTCGAGCGCACTGTCATTCTTGAAATTAATCATTGGTGCTCGCACAAGTGCAAACGACAAGCACCCTTTGAGTCTACGTGTTCTTGGCTTCTTTGGCTTCGGCGCTGTAGTCGCCTAAGGGCCATCGACACTGTTTTCCCCAGAGACTGAAATGTCCGGCCACGAGGATGTCGCTGTTAGCACGGCCAGCGCGGGCACCAGTGCCACCTTAAAAACTGTGCATTTAACATCCGACAGAATCACGTCTGTTGATGCGGTTACGGCATTAAATACATCCGGTTTATGTCGGTGTGAATCGAAGTAGACTTTCAAAATGTTGGTTGTTTTAAGTTCAGCAACAACAACGACTCTATCACAGTTCTGGGCGCCAGCTTTTACTTCGTTAACCTCCACGGGAGACGCGGTGACGAAACGTGGGTATCGGTTGCAATCCCTGTAAACAGAGCCATGATGTCGAGTGATCTCAGCACTGCCGTTAAGACTAACGTCTATATTTGCCGGTGGAGACACCATCCGGTGCGAAAGCCTCAACGTCAGCCACTCTAACCATCTTTGACTTTCGCAATTAGAAGTAAAAATGTACCAGCGCGCTGTAAACGTGGTGGATGGCGTTGGCACCTACAGCCGTGTCCCGGGGTACCAGTGTGACGGACATCGGGATTATGTTAACCATCGCTGCCGTCCCCATCGTTGTTGCCCTTGATGTCGCAGCTCTGGCATGCGGGCTGGTGTATGTGGTTGGAAATTTTGTCAGCCGGCGACTCTCCCTGAAGGCAAAAAAACTCAACAAATAAACTAAAACATGATGAGATCCGCTGAAACCAAGCCAAATACTATCGCAAACCATATTTATACGGCCCTGAACGACAGTGATGTCGCAGAGGGTGAGTTTAGGCACATCATAGACAACTACGAAAAGTATGCAACCTTAAAAACGAAATACGGACTGCGACGAACATGTTGCACGCTTCCGTCACCAACAGCAAAGTGTCAAAAAACGAATCGATTGCCTGCGAAATGGCAGAGGCCCACTCGGAGCTCCTAAAACAATTTACAACGGCTGAAATTGCCTGATAAGCTGTGTGGTGTCCGCCAAAATCGTAGGTACGTTAGTTGCGGCGGCAAACCCACCGGAGCGGCAGCTTCCTGTCCCTCTATTCACCTCCAGCGCGCCTCCATCATACGATGTTGTTTTCTAATAGCAAAACAATGCGACGTCAAAGCGGCCTATTTTCGCGCCTTTCTTGTTAGCACCTTTGAAAGAACCGTAGCTGACTCACGAGCTATCGCCCTATTCAATATGGTATGCATATATGCATGAGAAGGTCGTGAACAATTGCTGTTAACATTTTCGCTTTGACGAGCAGCGTATATACAAAACCCAATCACATCCAAATCTGCCACAACAAAAGTTGTTAAAGGCACTAAGTCATCAATAAGAAAGCATCAAGTGCACATTTTAGCCAATGGGTCTAATAAAACATCTCTAAATATGCGCCTGCGAAAATTAAAATCATAATGGACAAAAAGGCCATCTGCTAACTCATACCGATCAATACTAGGGCGATTTTACTTGGTTTATGCATTTAGTTCCTCCTCAGACCGAATTCATTCCGTTTTCATACAACCAATTGTGGTGGTCGTCGCCTCCATTGATTATATACGTATTTGAATTCATTCCCTATATAATTCCTGGGCTGAAACAAAACTAGAAATTCCAGAGTGATACAACGTCTACACACCATCACGTGTTTGAATTGAACCCCCACTAAAATTCCTATGGTGAAACGAACGCTAGCAAATTCGGTGGCAATTCAAGCTAGATATAACAGTTACCCCAGAGGATGAAATACAGGTACAACTGCTTGTGTGTACATGTGTATACAACCAGTTTTGACTCAAGTCAACTCGCAATCGACTTTCATACTTACAGAATTGATACGAGCTAACAGGCGCCATAAATTGAATAAGAAAGAAATACTTCAGTCTGGATTATCGATTCCACAGTGAATGTAACCCTTTCATCCAGTTCCCAACTTCTATTTCACAATGGTTAAGCAATTCTCTTACAAGCTGCTGTTTTTAATCTTTTAAGCTGTCTCAACTGGGTCTACATTTAACCTATCAAAGTGAGAGAAACATAATCTAATTTCAACCCATATATTATTCGCACTTGGAGAAGGTCTTATTACTTTACAGTGCCGCGGCTATGCAACTCACTTACAAGGTACTGGATTAATTGTATCAAAAGCTATCTCGACAGGCCCAAAATGTACCTGTAAATATATATATATATATATATATATATATATATATATATATATATATATATATATATATATATATTATATAGCAAAACCTGTCTGTCTGTGTCATCGACCGTCCCAGTGCGAACAATATCTAATTTCAACCCATATATACTCCACACTGGGAGAAGGTCTAATATTTGTACAGTGGATATATATATATTATATAGCAAAACCTGTCTGTCTGTGTCATCGACCGTCCCAGTGCGAACAATATCTAATTTCAACCCATATATACTCCACACTGGGAGAAGGTCTAATATTTGTACAGTGGATTTCAGTATATATGGGCAACTCCTCTGCTTTGTGCACTTTAATTTCCGACATGTGCTGAATGCGCCGTTCATAGACAAGATAACGCAGACAGAGCTTACTTTACTAGGGTATAGCCTTCCTTATGAATTGATAATACTACATTAATAGTGTAGAAATTTATTATAATACAGGAGTAGTGTAATTAGTGTTGACTGATTTGAATATGCCCCTTGTTTTCATCAAAACTCTTTAAAATTCCTATATGCTGGTTTTAACATTTAGCACACAGAGGGTTTAAATATTTACCTATGTTTTATTATTTAGCAGACAGCCTAAAATATACAATGTTTAAACATTATGCGCCTATGGATCTAAGACTGATTAAAATAAGCTTTCATTTTCATTCATATGGATTAAATAAATAAAATAGGCACATACGATTCAAACCTAAAACTTTGTTTTAATAATGTACAAACAATGTATAGCTACAGCAGTGTCCCGAACAGTGAAACGGTGGCTATTGCTTGTTAATCGACCCCAGCGATTCAGTTGAATCTATTGGGAAATAGGTCGAGCAAGATGATTATCAAACTGGAGGTAACTGAAATATTTAAAGTTATATACAGTTCATCCAAGTCATTATTATGCTTACCTAACAATTGTTACTGACCAACCAATTCGTTTTTTATCCTCCGCTCTCTGTATATCTCTCTCTCTTGTGCTGGTCGGTTTTTCTGCCAGTTTTATCATACACAATTTACATAAAAAGAGAGACAGAGACAGAGAGACAGAGTGCGATCAAACTGGATCGATGGGGATAAAACTGTCTGTCCACAACTGAACAACATACATAGAGCGGGGGGTGTGGGGGTGGTGGAGAGAAATGTCTTCATGTATTTAAACATTATATATGGTATAGTGAAAGGGTAATTTTCTCATTTCAATCATTTTCTTTCGTGCCTCTTTTGTACTCTACATTTTGTATTTCTACATGGGTTGAATTTCAGTGATTCATATTTATACTCTTATCATTTATAAGATATCATCATACTTTTATGTCAGGTATGTCAACGACCTGTTCCTTCTAAGCAAAGGGCCTGTGTCACTTTCTGATATAGATGATACAAATTTGCATGAGTCTGAGCTAATCCAAAGTGGCTACAAATTGGATATTAACGTGAGTATTCTAATAAATACAGATTGGTAGATTGATAGAAAAATAATCATCAATACTTGAAAATAAAAAACAGTTTGAAGATGGATATACATATATATGTATATGTCTATGTACGTAGTTGAATATGTGCATATGCACGTACGAACATACATACATATGCATACATACTTAACCTACTTGCATATGTACCTAACGATATATATATATATATATATATATATATATATATATATATATATATATATATATACCAGAAAATAAACATTTTTGTTGAATACGTGCATGCACGCGTACGAACATGCATACATGCATATATACCTAACCTACTTACAGATGTACCTAACCATATATATATTGGAAACATACATAAACACATATATAGATAGATTTGTATTAGTACATACAATAATATCACCACAAATACATAGTTATATCCATTTATATTATAATTCAAAGCTTACTTATTAATTATGTTCGTTGATAGTTTGTTTAATTTCTTGATTAATTTTCTGATTGATTCATTGATGTTTGCTTACTACATGAATCGTTTCATTTACTTAAACAGTACATCGAAAGTGCGATTGTAGTTTGTCATAAGCACATTAAAATGTATATGCTGTAATCTGCCTTTCAGGCAAAATTTGATGTTTCATACATAGTGTATGGACACTCGATTACAGATAATACACTAATGCAACCCATATGAATTTACAATGAATTGTTCATAATAGAGAAACACCGGACATGTCTTTTCTGTGTTATTACCGTGATATGTTCCCTTTGTTTTGTTGTAACATGTTTAATACCTTTCTCATGATAGTTTAAATACTAATGCTAATAAAAATTATAATAATAATAATATATTCGACAAGTTTGACAGTGGACATTTTGCAGTGTAAAATATAATATCCACATGACAGTCTTGCCAAGTCAAAAACGGCAATTTGATACACGTATGAATTAAATCTTATTAGAACAATTGTTGTCTTATTTTCCTTTTTACATGTCTTCAAATATTAACTTTGCCGTGCACATTCAAACATACGAGCAACACAGTTTTGCCACAAGACAACAAAGGAAAATGAACGGTTTTAAGAGCCATCATTTTACCTTTCTATGCAGAGTCGATAGTTTACTTTCTAAAGTACAAAATGTTATAAAAGGGACATTGTACATTATGTAGAGTCTAGATACATAAATTTGGATGAATATCGTAACAAATAAAATAAAGGACGACCATGTCAGTATAGTACATGCTATGAACATTGCACATATTACATCGTACGAATTATCCACACAGCACAATTAAAGGAAGTAGACAATAAAACATAAAAAACGTATAACAGCTTTTACTGAAAGATTTTCGATGAAAAATACTATCACATTACGTGTTTGAATGCATACATTTTTTAAAAAAAATGATCACAGATAGCAAGGCCAGTGCTTCACAACATGAATTGAAAACAGTCAAGTTGTAATACCTATTTTATTTATGTTGCTTCGATTAAGGGCATACAATGCCTGGTTGATTCGAATTACAATGTATTCCTTGCAAATCCTTGATTTAGACTTTTAATTATGAAACTTAAAGCAATTAAGCTTAAATTAAGTAATATGTCAACTTTGACGGACATTTAATTTAAATATGAAGTATGCATGTATAACCAAATATTGCTTAATTATCATTTCTTTTTAAATAAGAATATGCGTGTAAATTGATTTCTAAATTTAAATAGGAAAACTATTCTTAGATGTACGATCGAATATATAAAGGACCCAATTGTTATTTTAGTAAGAAATAAGCCTCATCACAAAGAACACCTCGTTAGTAAGCCTATTTTTTCTTAAGTTCCATTAGTATTATTAATCTGTCTCTCTCTGTCTCTCTCTCTCTCCCTATATATATATACAAAACTTCCTTTTGAAAAAATTGTACCTTTCCCTTGCATAACAAAATTCTTCATATTATACCGATATATCAAATGAAGATGAATGCTTTTCTTGATAACTGATATTTATCATCGATTTACCATTTATGATAAAAATTATCAGTGCAGAACATGAGCGTACCTCAAAAAATTATAGTATAGTATCAATTTTCCTGTGATCATTTGCTTTCTTACGAAATAATGTGTAATCTCACCGTACGAATAATATCCACATTTTATACATTCTCTCTTTGTAGATTAAATGCATTTTCAACTCAAGCAACAGTACTGAAGGTGCTCCCGGCAATTCCACGACAAGCTCACAGTTCTGGCTTGGAATACGGGTAATTATATTTCTTTATATAGTTCTTCGTTTGTGAACAGTATATGATAGGCTGCAGTTAAATAGAACATTCCTCGAATTGTATATAGGATGTATTGTAATTTACCATAGTAAAACTGTTTACTTTATGTACAATATCCTTTGATTCAGGTACAGTATTATATCTGACTATCAATCGTATAAGCGTGCATGCACAATTATTGGAAATTGTCTAACATATATTTGTACTAGACATTTATCTGATCAAAGTTTCAAGTTCATTCAGTCTGATGTGCAAACACATGTATTGTCATCAAGAGTACAAATATCCTTGTACATCCTTATTATTACTTTTTATTATTATTATCATTACATGTTTTAATTATTTATCATAATGTATAAAGTAAATATAGAACAGTATCCAAATGAAAATAAAACTTGTGAGAGGACAATCGTGCAGGAAAATCTATAAAACACTGTGTCGGCTATTCTCTCCTTTGAAGGTCCTGAACCCAACAGTGAGCATGGTTCAAGGGACAACGACTACAATACGGCTGCAATCAACCTTTCCATTCGGATGTTCCTCGAGAGTTGACGACAAAAACCCACAGACCAAGTGTTTGTTGTCAGTCCATATGTTTGATCCAGATGATTCAAATGATTGTAAGAGTAGCAGCATATCGGTTCAAGAAAGTCAGAAATGTGGATTTCAAATCTCTGGTTTCTATTATCATCAATGGACAGCTGGAGTTAGTTACGATAATGTGACAGAGATGACCATTACAACTAGAGATCCAAACGATTATCATCAGGGACGAAATAAGTTCGTGTTGAAGCTCCTGACTGGAGGCACTGGTTTGAATGATATCGTTCAGGGGAGCTACATCAGTAATATAATTGTATGTATCGTTATGCATGGATAAAAAAAACACGATCAAATCTTCAAAAAAATCCCCAAAATAATATCACCTCCAGATATATACCTTGGTATTTTGCATTTAGTTTCGCAATGTATTCATCCAAAAACCGACAAAAACATTTAGCCTGGCTCATTTGAATTTGAGTGGAGAGTTGCATCTAGACTATAACGTATTTTACCTCTACAGTTACTGATCTTATGTACTTAGTATTGTGTAAAATCTGATGTTGCCTTAGTAACTTGTAAACAGTGTTTACACATATATATGATTTTAGTGTGGCTCAGAAACATGCAATGTATTATATATATATATATATATATATATATATATATATATATATATATATATATATATAATCTTAGTGCCCTATCATTTAAGATGTTAGTTTGTTGTTCAGCGATTCAAACATACAAACAAAGCAATGATCGTTTGCACAATTTATAATGTAACCTTTGCAACCTTTACACATTTACCCACAAATAGAATGCACATTTACCCACAAGTATAATTATTTTCTTACCCTTTTCTTGCACTGCAACTTCTATGCAAGTTACCCAAAATCAATTCCGTAAACTCTCCTGCAACACTTCAAACTCATGTGAAAATGAACAAAACTCGTGTATCTAAACTACATATTGTTGTTTCTTCAGGTGACAACGTCCTTTGAGACATCATGGCAAGCAAAGACCTGCTACTCGTATGTAGATCCTCACATGAGCTCATTTGATGGAAGGTATGTGAAAGGTTTGCCGCTAAAATGTAGAAAACTCTACCTATCATACTTTTGTATGCAAACATTCTTGTAAAGATGACAAACAGTTGTGACGACAATTTATTTTGTTTCAAAATTATTTTACAACTTGTAAAACTTTCCAGGCTTTACCTGTACAATCACTTTCTTGAAAAAAAGATTCAGTAAGCAACCTTTTCTTGGAAAATGTATGCATGTCACATTCGTCTTGTTCCCCTTTTAATACAGTCCCCGATCACATTAACGATATGATAATAAACTCCGCTAGCTCCTGAATCCAGTCCTCTCGAAAAGACGACAGTTTTGTCTTTTCTGTCTATATACCATATAAACCAAGGGAAGAAACTCTTGCCCATGATCGCCCTTTGTCCACATTACTATCCACGTAGTCCTGCAAGAGCTCCCTAAATTCCATGAGTATCTTCGTGATTTAAACCCATCTATCCAGAAAGTCGGTATATTAGATGGTAATACGGTTTTTAATACCTGTGTTAAACATTTTTGACTTATGATCAATATTTATGTGTATTTTTATGCTGTTTGACTTCGTTCATTCTGACCTTATGCTCCAACACGGTATCGCTGCTGCGTGTTTTTTCGTTGTTATTCGCGCTTACTGAATATATTTTTCCGCTAGTTTAAATAACGAGAGTTATTATTGTTACTTGTGAACACTTTCGGGCTCTTAATTTCCGATTTTGTGTCGTTCTTGTCATTTCAGTTAAATAAAGGCAACGAAATGCAGTAAGTACAAGAAATTCAAAGCTAACGAGGTCACACATGAGCTATTTCTCGCTTGCAAGAAGTGTTCTTTGTCCTCAACATGCACTGTGTGCGCATTATGGTCAGAAATATCTGGTCTCGTGCGGAGAAGTTTGACGTCGTAAGCCTTCACCAGAAGACGGCATTGATTGCTAGCGTAGTGGAGGATGTCACGATGGTCTAACCCCCACGTCACACACACACACACACACATACACACACAAAATGGGTTGCGGAACTGCTGTCCTCGAATTAGTCCCAATATATGTTAGAGATGCAGATGCGTCGATTTGTACAGGAATAGACGACGCCGTTGCTAAATTTGGGACAGTTGTTGCCCGATCGTCCGTCGCAAATTTCTATAGACAATTTGGAACCAATGGGGGAATGTCCCCCATATCTAGGCAGCCCACTGAAGGTAAAGCCCCCTTCCTCTCCCCGCATGGCATTTGGGCCTGTAAATCCGGACGCATGGGGTTTTCACAGATGATTCATTTCATCATTACTTTATGTCTTATGACGCAGTTCCGGCTGCCTACCAGCCAGTCCTATTGTCTACTGACTGTAGATCCGTCACTTCGACGAGCCGTACCACATTGAAACCGATAGTACCATAGTATGTTGAACCATGCGGGGATCAGACTGACCGATACCGTACTTTTCGCTACACCTTCTGAACGGACGATTCCGGAACCGGTCCTCCAATCGACCGCCCAGCCAACAGTCATGCATACATTCCAGCCGGCAATTAAGGCGACCGTCAGCTGGCCGTCCATCATACTCTCTGGCCTTCCATAATGGCAAAACGTGCAAGACCAACTCAACCGGCGTGTCATTTATTCATAGCTTATCTTCCGGAGCGATGCCGTGATAGAATTAGGGACGATAACAATGCCTCTTCCTTGCAGGCGTGATTGTTTTACACAGACATCGATGTAGGCGCTGAGGAGGATAATCCATGATGTGAGTGTGGGGATAACTAGATGCCTTAACACACTCATATTCCATGGAACGAACTGAGTTCAGTTTTCAGGCTGAGGTCGATTAAATATATTGCGTGTTGCCGGTTTCTAAATACCCTCCACTTCAAACTGCGAGCCAGCCCTATACAGTTCAGTCGCCATTAGTATTGGAAGACGAGGATGACAAAAACGAACAGACCTCCTTCCACCTACTGCCACGATCGGCGAAGATAAAGGAAAATCAGACAGTCTGTCAGATAAAATCCGTGATCGGGGCAATGTGGGAGCGTCCGATGATATACCTTTTCACGGCAAGGTGGAAAAACAAACTGCCCACCTTTGTATGCCCATTCCAGTACCCAGAAGCATGGATTCATATCAATTAGTTGGGAAGGGTTTTAAGCCGTCGCCCGCACCTCTCACTACCACCACCACTGCCCCCCACGGTCATAATACTGAAAAATTTACAGAAATATAGAGGTCAGTATTGCAAACTGAGTCAGTTGGGACAAGTCCCAGGTCAACGATCTACTCGATCTAGCGATAGATGAACCCAGAAAGATCCTGGCGAGACAGAACCTACTCAAACAGCCGAGGTCACATGTATTCCATCCCTGTCTGGACCGGCTTCTCCTTCACGCCTGGCTCTTGTCGGGAAAGTTCTACGAGTAAAGAAATTTCAGTCTTCGATTTGCGGAGAGAATCTCAAGAGCTAGAAGGCCGCCCACTTTGAAGGCCTACGAGGACAAGTGGCACTTGTTCAGGGACTGGTGCAAAGTCATTAACATCGTCCCTTTGAGCGCCTTAATACCCGCAGGTGGCTGCTTTCTTATACTGGATGTTCGAGGAGGAAAAGACAGTCCCGGTTAATATAAAAGGCTAACGCTCCATCATTTCCGATATGTTCAGGCGTCATGGCAGAGGGATATTGGTCATTATAACGATCTGTCAGACCTACTAGGCAAGTTTGACCTGAATAGACGAAATTGCCTCACCCTGTTCCCTGGCTGTAATCTCTCATGGGTTTTGGCATGGTTCAATTCAGATCGAACCTTTAGCCAGAACTTCGCTGAAGCTACTATCAATCAAAACATGCTTTCTGATACTCTTGGCATCGACATGTATGGTGCCCTTTCAATGGACCCGAACTATGTCCAGTTCAGATCAAATGGTTTCGTGGTAATAATGACACAGCCAGGCTTTGTTGCCAAGAAAAGCCTGTAGTTAACAGGGAATCAGAGAGTCGTCAAACGCTCCCTCTCTTCGATAGATACTTCGAGAGAAGCGACCATGCAGGACTGTGCCCGTGCCCTCAAGCATTGCTTGAATCGCAAATAGAAATATCGTGGAACACGAAGGCGGTTGTTTTGTCCGGTGCAGGCCGGGAAAGAGGATATCACCCATCAAGGCCTATCATCTTGGCTTTAGTGGGATATACGTTCTGTGTCATCTAAAGTCTCAAAAGATCAGAGTCGCCTCATAAAGATTGCAGCTCAGTATACATGAGATTAGAGATATCTCTACGGCTGGCATGTTTTTTTCTTTTTTCTTTTTTCTTTTTCTTCTTTTTTTTATCTACGGAATCTACCTTCGAAGAGACAAAATTTGAATCTGGCGTGCCCAGTTGTTGCTGCCTAGATGACCACCAGACCCAGTTGACGTCAGCACAACCTCCTAACGAGCAGTAGCTTAGCGTTTTCTCTGGATTTGCCCAGAAAAAAATGTATCAATAAGAAGAGTTCATTAATTTTCTTCTTAGCAGTGCATAGTTGTCACGAATCACGTGACCGTCGGTTGTGCTGCTCTCAAGGTAGGAGAGAGGACTGTCCTTCACATAGGGAATCCAGCCATTTGTCCCTCGAAGATGCATGTGGTAGAGGTGGAATGCTTTGCATTCCCTCCTCTAATTACATATTTACTAAGGTTAATGTGATCGGAGAATGTATCCAAAGGAGAAAGCAATATTGTGAGTAAAGTATGTTTTCCCGAGAATACTTACCCGATCATATTACGATAAAACACTCCCAACCTCCTCGGGAATGCAATCATCCTAGTTGATGTATCGCTCAGCTTAATACTGGCGGCACGTAGCAGTGACCAAGGGCAGGTAATGGGTAAGTGTTTTTTCCCTTGGTCTATATGATATATAGACAGAAAATATGAACTTTCATCTTTTCGAGAGGGCTGGATTTGGGATGAAATGGAGTTTATTTTCATAACATGAATGTTATACGGTAAGTATTATCGGAGCAACACAATTTGTTAAAAGTATAGGCTTTCCCTTTCCGTTAATATTGGCAAATATAAACATACGTCAATATCATCTATGTCCAAATGCATACATATAATTTTATATCCATACATTATGTTTGCAATGTATTTTGGTATAACATAAGATCAACTAATGAAAGTTTGAAAGAAAATAAGAAGGAGTCGAAGCTGAATCTTCGTATCTCCTACTAGTCTGCGTCGTGTTAGTTTATTTGTTCACATTACTGTAGCATACTCCTTTAAAGGATCGATATTAATCATCTTTTTTTTCCCATTTCTACCTGGAAGACATTTCGATCAGTGTCAATTAACTGATTTGGTTTGCCCTCTTGCAGACGTGTTTTCAAATTACAATACGGCAGAGAAAGTCATGGCTTATCCATACGTAGTTTTGAAAGATAACATTTTCAGGTTTATTAATACTACTACTAATAATACTAATACACACAACGTTTGAGTAAACTAGCTCAATGCCCACCCCCAACTCTCATTCTGATGTAAAATGGCAAAATACCCTAACGAACATAAAAGCAACACAAAAAAAGAAGAAAAAAAAAGGAAAAAACAAACAAAGAAACGAGGTGGAATTAACCATTTCTTACCTTTCTATGCGCGACACCTCACGTATATTTTCCCGGTAAAATGTAATAGCTGAAGAAGCTTTGTCAGTTATGGGAGAATACGCATCGAAATATTACAGGTAAACACATTCTTTGGAAGAGTAACGAGCAATCTATAACTTTCATCTAGAAATGTTGCAAGTTTGATGTACATAATGTTGAAAAGTGAAAAGGCATGCGATAAAAATTAGAAATTGGTTTATTCTGAATGATCTATCATTAAGCTTGCTATAACTGAAAGACTTCTTAAAACTATCCAACAATATATTAAAGATTAATTGCAACATGTAAAGAAATAAGCTGTGTTCTGTAGAATTTACGCCTTTAGGAGAATATGTCGGAGTATGTCGGATAAATGATCGAGTTTCTACTTCTTTTAATAATTTGTGCAGACAATGGTTTATGGCTATTTCAATCGCGTCATAGCCTTAAATTTAGAAGAACATGATATATTTAAATCAGATTTTCCAAACCAAAGACATGATCAAGTATCCCAATACTGCTTCGGTTTTTAATGTTGATGACTGCGCAATTTAATGCTCTTTTGCAGATCGTATGAGAACCAAAACATTGGTGCCTTTGTCCTGTACCGCCATAGGTCAAGCAAACAAGAGGTAATACTAAACAAAAACAACCTTCAAAGATGCACTTTTAAGGAAACAAATAAAGTTTCTGAATCTTTAAACTAAAAAAATGGAACAATTTACAGGTTTGAAATTCAGTTGGTCTTCAGTATTTTGCATTATATCATTTATTTACTTCAAGCCTTACTTGCTTCAGCTTATCTTTCCTCGTTTAATGGGATTTATATTCAACGGAACCATATAAGGAAATGAATTGTTATTACGCGTGTAAAGTAGTACAGTAGTTCATTGTCTTTCTCAATGCATGGCATATTCGAAATTGGTTTATTTTCGTTATAATGTTTCGTGTCTCAGCCTTTGCAGAAAGGCTTAAACGTATATGCCTCCAGTTTTTTCGTTCCAAGCATAATTTTTGCAATTGGCCTTCACAGCAATCTGTTGAAATAAACATTTCAAAATGTCGCCAGAATTGCACGTTTTGCATTCTAAAAAGAAATTTACGATTGATGATATAATTTGATCTGCTATTATATTAATATAAATATACTACAATGAATAGGGAAATTAGAAGTAACCATCTCTTGGCAGTACTAATTATATATTGTCTTTTTCTTTCTTCTCCAAATGTGCTCATATTATCATGTTTTCAGCAGGTATGCGACAATTGTCGTACCAACAGTATATCTTTAACAATATATCATGTTGTGTACGACACTTATATTTATTCAGTGACTTAACACTGTGAATCCTGAGTTTATCGGAACTTGATCATGTCATTGTAACATTGCTTTTTCCATCTGAGCTCTTCAGAATATATTTACAGCAGAGATGTTTTTGTTCTTAAAAGGAGACATTTCCATATTACAGGTTCAGATGAAAACAAAAAGATGCAATAGTGTTGCAACCTGTGCATGTGCCGTGGCTGTGCGAGCAGGAGGTGATATGTTTTTAATTGACCTCTGCAGAAGTCCTGGGCTCATAAAACATGTTTCATGCAAGGAAAACATTCTGGATGTCAGACAAGTAAACCCGTATTTATACAAGGTGACTGTATGTTTAAACATATGTCAATCAAAGGAATATTGCAAATCTGAATTATACATATAAGGTAAAGACACAAACAAATAATATACAAGCTAATTTCTTATCAATCTACGGATATGGATGTGAGTGACAAATGTATTTGATAATACACACTATATTTAAAATATGGCAATTTGCAATGGTAAAAGAACCAACCAACCAAACAAGCAAACAAACATATATAATACATGCTAATTTCTTATCAATCTACGGAGATGGATTTGAGTGTTAAGTGTATTTGATAATACACACTATATTTAAAATATCACATTGCAATGAAAACAAACAACACAAATAAACAAAGAAACAACACACACTATAATGTCTTAGCAATCTGCTGATATGGATGTTAGTGTCAAGTGTATTTGATAATCCACACTTTTGTAAAATATTATATTTGGAAGAAAAAAACAAACATATAAATTTTAATCACCCAACTATCAAATAAAAATCAGTATTAAAACGATGCACGTTAAATTACTTGTATAGTATGGTTTAACGTTTGAATGTAGGAAATATCGTCTAGACTGCATACATTGATGTAAAATACAAGATAAAGAAGGAAGGGCGATGCAAATATTTTCCACTTTTTCAGTATCACATTGTGTGGCATACTCGTTTAAATTGTATATATATACCGGATCATCCTAGTTGAACTATTTATATTAGCTTATTAAGTATTTGAAGATTAGAAGACACGTCCAGTTTATCAGGAACTTTAAACAATTATTTCATTTGAAGAGATTCAACTCTTAGAAATTGCTTTCAAAGCTGTTATCTATGTCTTAGGCTTAACAGTTCTTTGGTGATCAGAATCAATATTGAAGTTGCAATGTGCAAACTTTTTATGACGAATCTGGCTATTCCTAAAAAATATTTTAAATGACATTTACAACAAATGTATTCTATTGTGATCGTTGGTTTTTTAACATTTGCAAACTTCATACAATAAACATTGTAATTGTAATTGACAGTTAAAAACTGCAATTACAGATGCTGCCAAATATGATTAGGCTGAGTGCAATACGTTCAGGCTTGAATTTATTCTGTTTCTGACAGTACTGTTTTTATCTTGGCGTCAACATTTCTATATGATTTACACTTCTATTCTTGTTTAAAAATCATGGCATTCGATTTATATGAATTTCGTTACTTTATATAACAGCTATATGCATCGAGAAAAATTACCTACCGTGTTTTGTGTGCACCAAAGTATAAATATATTATAGTTTAAATATGTTGTATTTTTGTTTAAAGATCTACATGCCACTTGGGACCATGGTGTCCGTTACAATTAATAACTGGTGGGGATACGAATCAACTCTAAATTTGAATATCTACCCGTCTGTGAAGGATGTACGTGAAACACAAGGCTTGTGTGGTTTGCTAAATGATAATCAAGCAGATGATTTTACGACGCCGTCGGGAAGCTTAGTATATAACAACAATGAATTCGCTCTATCTTGGAGGTAATTAGATAGGGTATTTTAAAAGATTATTGAAGAATCTGATAGATTAAATGAATTAAAATTCGCTCAGCAGGTTGGAATTCCAGTTTATTCCAATATATTCAATATATATATATATATATATATATATATATATATATATATATATATATATATACATATATAATAATAATAATAATAATAATAACTGCACCAATCGCCTATCTCTCATGCACAACTGTACACTATCCTACTCAGACATGCTCTCATCCCAAATTAAAGGATGAAACAATATCATCTTAAAGGACTCAGTGCACACAGAACTCATTCGATGGGCATTCATAATTTAACATTCCACTATTTCTCAAACCAATTGGATTTTATTTCTGATAATGCAGTGTATAATGCAGCATGACCTTATAGTTATACATTGTCTTCTTGATAACTAACAGAGAGGAAATAACTTATCCCTGCATGACACAATGGATATGGATGCATGATCATTTGAACGAAATTTATGTAGACTGAAACCGATATAAATACATATGTACATCGGTTTGTATATTATAAGCATACCAACTTAATGTATTAATAAACAATACAATGACACCAGCAATGCAAATAAATAATCCAATAGCAAATTATAACATGGTTTATTGTAATTTAGGGTACACTATACGCAATATTTCTCTTTTTATTTGTAATTTGTTATGCATCTTACACAACCATGGGTATGTCCGTCTAAAAAAGTGAAAAGTATTACATGCTGTAGTGGTCACTTCCATATAACGGAAATGTGTTCATAAAGAAAAAAAAATTTCTTTAAGTCGTTTTTAAAGTGCTCGTACGTATCTCATATATATATATATACAATGGACACATGCATAAATATGGACAGCATTTTTTGCGGTCACTTACAGATCCTTTATAGACAGGTACAATATATATTTGTCTGACAATGTGTCTTTTGTTATCATTCATTGGACAGAAAACAAAAGACATAAGTGAATCATTGGACAGCTCCTCCAATATGATATAGTTATTATTATTATCCTTATTGTTAAAGTATGGATCAAGCAGAATCCTTCTTCGACCCCGAGAATCACGATCCTGATCTGTGGGATGAAAATGCATTATTTTGTGTCTGTCCTGCTGCTTTGAACACGGCAACACTCCCAAGTACGTCATCAGGAAGTGAGTTTGACCCCCTCTGCTCAGCTAGCCTTTCTTTATCCTGTAGTACAAACGTAAACATACAGGGTACACAATACCAAACTTGCAACATCAGAACGAAAAGGTCCAAACAGTCAATATCCAAAGAGGTAGAGAGAATTTTGAGAAAAGAAACCACGGACAATGACATAAGGACTCATAATGTAGAAAAGGTAGGTTACTAATTAAACGTACTCACTGCCTGATTTATGAATGACTCGTTTGTACAATTATTCTCTGTGGTTCCTAACTATGACGAAATAATTGGTTTGTTACCTTAAAATCAAATCGCTTTCTTTGCTATATTATCAGTATAAATTTTGCAAAGGTCCAGTTAAAATGAAGAAAGTGAGTTTTTATGCGATTTTGCTTACGTATATATTTACTTCTAACTTACTTACATGTACTTATTTATTACTTATCACTTGCTTTCTTACATGGTATAATCAGAATAAATAAACAATCTTCAGGAAACATCTGTCATTCATACAGTCTATGTTGTTTTTTTTTAGCCATTTCCACCTAAATAATAATAATAATAATATTATTACTATTATTATTATTATTAAACAATTTTATACAAATAACGCTAGCAGCACATTATATCAACAGGCTTTTTTCATCGCTTTGATACTAATATTTATCGACACACACCTAATGAACAACTTATATGGTCAAAGGCAAAAAAGATATTTTTTTGCTTGTGTTATATGATAATTTGTGTGTTTTTCTACAATTTGCATCTATTTTTTTCAAATGTTTGTCTGACTTAGTTACCGGTCTCTCTCTCTCTCTGTCTCTCTCTCTCTCTCTCTCTCTCTCTCTCTCTCTCTCTCTCTCTCTCTCTCTCTCTCTCTGCAAAGGGTAAAATTGCGCAGATGGTCTAGGAAACATTTTCTTTTGATAATCGATACAATGTTTAGCTTGAGATTCATTAACACCGAAAGGGACCGCTTGGTTTCTCAAACGTGGTGAAAATTGAAGTTTGTGAAGAAGGAGTAGTGGGTTCAAAGATTTACTTCCCTTTTCTACGGCAATCACTGTAACGTATACCTTTCATATAAACATTTGCCAGACATCGCCCTCTAAAGGAAGAAAGGTAAATGACATCGATTTTATGAACGCACATTCAATAATGTTGAGTAGTGTTTTGAGAAACGCCATAATTTTAAATGTTTTATATAGGCTAGGAGCCTATGTGACAATCCTGGATTACCGCTCTTTGTCAGAATCGTGATGCAGTGTGCGTTCAATGCATTTAGCTTAAGATATGCACTACATATCCACATAGGAACCAAAATACTTCCTTTTGGATATATCAAGAACTTTCAGAGAGAAACTTTGAATCTTTTGTTAAAAATGTTATGAATTTATCATTCAGCAGGCTCCAAAATTGAAATAAATTCCTCGATATATTCAAAACGGTACTTGCGAGACAACTAAGCTTGTGCAAGAGTTTTCAACAAAAAGTGACGTTGACAATAAATAATTATTATGAAGCAAGATTTAATGTTAGGTCACAGGACACTGACTTTTTTATGAGTCGATGTGCGGTGGTAAATGAATTACCGTATTTAAAAGAATGAAGGTCACTGATTGGCTGAAAATAGTTAAAGGAAAAAATTTATTAAATTAACTACAAAGCATGACCCACCCTGCTACATATGCATGAGCCGAATAAATGCTTACCCATCACGTGATTCTTTTAAATTTTCTTATGTTATTATTTTTTTTACAGAGATCAGTTATTACATTAGAGGAGGCATTAGATGAATGCACACGTTTCTTCTCCGCCAACTGTACCACAGCCTTGTTTCAAGACAGTCTGCCTAACAGTAATCACAACTCCATGAATAGCTCCATTACAAACTGTGCTCTGGATTATACCGTAGGTGTTACTATTGTATGTGTCATTTGAAAACAAAAGATTTGTACTTTTTAAAGTGTATGTTTTCACTTTTGCTTCTATGATCTAAGCCACGGTTTGAGTTTAAAATGATCACCCAATTGTTATGAAAGTATTCAATATATATTTCCCACATTTGGGACAGAATAATAAAGATGAGTAAGAAGAAGAAACCGCAGAGGAAATGATATTGTTAAAGAATGCATCACAAACATGAAATGTATGTAAAAATGAAGGTAATCTTTATTGTACTGGATTGCCGTTATATATCTGCCTACTACAGCAGCCTGATGAAGTAAAATTGGCTCCTTAAAAACTGATTATAATTAGAGATGATTTTATCAATATATCTTGGTGATGGAAATGTTTATGATGCTGACACAATTTCCTACAGACATATCTAACTTGTGAAGGTCTTGTCATTTAAATCATGAAAAGCACACACACAAACAAACACACATATAATTATTATATTGTTCTCATATTTGCGTGATGGTATCCTACTTAAATATACTTTGCTTTTCATAAATGTATATACTGTACAATCATGTATAATCATTCGCTGGGGATTTATTTTAATTTTTGTGGACAATGTATGTTCACAACAGTAAATCCACCATGACATCAAGAAATGTTATCCTCACAAAATAGCCCGTTACATCTAGAAACAATGACATTTTATCCCACAAATATTTCTGATTGTACTGTATCAAAAGAAATGAAACGAGCGACAAATTTCATAGTCCTATTTGATATTTTTGACACAAATTTCGACCAGCTGCACTTAATATCCAATTGGAATCGAATTGCTTTTGCAAGAAATTAGTCCCAGTTAATTGTGTAGTCGGATACACAGTTAAATACAGTCCGTATCGAAAATCAAGCCACCTTTAAAAGATGTGATAAACTCTATGAAATAGGAGATATAGAAATACTTAGTAGAGGATGTGAACTTTAGAAAGATTTTAGTTTGAGATGGAATGCTAATGATTATTGCACATAATTTAGTACACAGGGGAGATGTCATTGGCCAGTCTTCACTGTGAGACTTACAGGTCTGTAGTTGACGAAGAAATTGGAAGAAACAGTACATTCAGGGAGGCCAATCCCGATGTTGTTGAGTCCTTTCGTGCTATGGCATGCATTAACGACTGCAATAATCATGGTGATTGTGTGAATGGTACGTGTTTTACTTCTATCCATTTCTTAAAGTTATCACTTTTTTTATTAACTGTAATAATGCCATTTGCCAACGTCAATCCTTCGTAGGTTTTGTCTTCTCGTATTATTTGAAACGCTGTCTTCTACATTAAGTGAGTAATACACTTTGAGTTGAAACTTTATTCAGGAAGATATAACGGTCTATTTTCTCCTATTTCAAGATTTGTTCCACGAAAATGTAGTCTATATTTATCTTTGAATTGTCTAACTGTCCTATTTTGATTCAAAATAATGTTTTTATAATTAACTGAAAGACTCCACCTTCATTCTTGGTATAGTCTCCTATGTATCGTTATATTATAAAAAATAAACACCCACACTATGTATATACAACTTGTTTATTACTTTCTTGGATACAAAGTTTTTCTGCTAGAAAGTTTGACTGTAATTTCCCCAACAAAATTTATAATTACAATGTATTCCTCAGGCTGTGTTATAACGTTCCTCTGTTATATCGTTTAATTTGGTTACAGCTTTTCATTTGTGTTGTCCGCGTGAGACAAGTAGCTCCATTATAAGGTTGTTATCACCTGACGCGCCAAAACCAGATAAACAATGGCGGTCGTTTAAGTAGCAAAGACATAACAACCAAGGCGATTGATAACAAAAGCGTGATAATCCCAAGTCATTCATAATGGGTACTTTATAATCACGGGCTGCTGGTTCAATGCAATTAAAGCATGAAAAGAAATGTTTCTAGTTTGAACCTTTCTTACTAAATAATATAGAAATATCCTTTAGCTATCGTTCTGTACCAGTATGTTGACTAATTGTGTGCAGCTTCAAATAACTCGCTCTTGTGTTTGTTGTGAATTATGACTGTTGTGAAAATGGATGAAAATTCGTCCGTCAGAAAACGAAAACAATGTATCTTTAGACACAAAGCTACAAATAAAAATATAAGGAATATAGTACCGACGTGCTCTAGTCTAAAGATACCTCACGAGCTTTGAAAAAATAACTGAGCGTGAAATAAATGTACTGTCCTTAATCTATATAATTTATCGCTCATGCCGTGATGTTTCCAGCGATTGTGTTGCAAAGTATTTTGGTAAGGCAGGGTATAGTGAGCTAGGGGTGCACATCTTTCACTTTTACATGGGCCAGCATCGACCTGGATTGGATCTAAGCGGGCCGCACTGCGAAAGATTTGTGTTATAACAAAAGCATAAATACACATGAGTAAAGTATGGACACAGGCCAATGGTCGTACAAAATGTGTCGACGAGCCGTATGTTGTTCACCACTGTAATGAGCAAACATATGTCATTACCAGTGATAGCGATGATGATGATGACGTTCCATTGCTATGGTGCTTGACGCCTACTTTGGTCTGGTAACAAGGATGTTGATTTCTTGGAATATGTTAATTCTGATAGTGACATGACAATATTGTTTGCGAAATTATTGATCAGAAGGAAGCAACCGGGTTATTCAACAAAGACTATCTCACATAAAAGTAAATTTGTATGATTCACCGGCTGGTATATGTACATGTATGTTGACACTTTCATCCGATGTAAAACCTACTGGTTTATAATTATTTGTTTCGTGATATTTTGTACAAATGTATCTTGTTTGAAAATTGTGTTACAATTACATATGACTTCTGACAGTAATCTTACCAGTAACAACCTTTTACTACTATATCCAACATCATCGACATAGACAATTGCATAAGCATTTAATAAAAAAAAAAAAAAAAAATTGGAATTTGGATATAATGTTGATCGCTAATAACGTTGTAAATATCCCAATCCCCTGTGAAACGTTATAAAGAATCGTCTCTCTTTCTCTCTCTCTCTCTCTCTCTCTCTCTCTCCATATATATATATATATATATATATATATATATATATATATATATATATATATATACCAACTAATTTTAGGTTATCTTATACTTAGACTACACAATTTAGCATTTAGCGTCGACATGCTTTTAATGCTTTTAACCCACATTTGTCATGATTTTTTGGAATATAGTTAGCAAAGTGCAAAGTCATTTAAAATAAATATATGAAAAAAGATGTTTTAAATATTGTATGGTACCTTATCAGGTACAACTTACAATTTATCTTGAGTTCTAATTTAAATGATATACTGTTTACATGTTTGTCGTTTATTGCAGGATCGTGCATTTGTCATGCCTCGTACATCGAGGAGGATTGTTCTGTGTCATTAAGCAGCTATCCTGTTGTGGAAGATACGTACGCTGGAGGACTGTGTCAGAAAGATAAAGATGTTTGCTGCGGAGAAATTCCAATATATGGATCTCGATTTGTTAAGGGCATTACCAAACAAAGACTTGAAATATTCAATGTAAGCGTCAAGCCTCCATATTCGAGGTTTACCCCTTAAACATTATTAATTCTAAACAAACCGTCCCATGATCATAATTTCCGCGACATGTTTAATAATTGTGCATCTGAAGAACTGCTTCCAATCTACTGCTTTCATTTCCTTTACAAACTAAAAGTCTCGCTCTCAAGTACACACTGGATGAAACATTCAAATTTAACTTCGAAATTCCTTTGTTTATATATAAATAAGGACGTGCATTTACTTTAAAATTGTCTTAATAGTTATATAAATAGTCATGTCTAAGCCTTTTGGAACTACAAGGTAAATGTTTATCAGATTAAAGTTTTAAAGACCTTGGCCCCAGTATAATGGCTGCGGATTTTCATTTCCTTCAGTTTGAATTTAGCTGTGGTTGAGTTAAGTTGCTCCTTATCAAGATTATTTTTCTGTTAGGTATTAGAGACTACATGACATAATGACTGACACCTGAAACATAACACCACTTGCCACAGCTAATTGGCTGTAGATGGACAATAATTTGTCTTTATTTGCTACACCACATGACTGACCAATATATGGTTTGTTATTACTCCCTGTTTGAAACGTTTAGGTAACTTATTCCCACCCATGTGATCAATCACATTCCATGACTTACCTACCCCCTTTATATCGACCGACCGGTTTCAAACCATTGGCGTTCATTATAAGAACGAATCCTTAAGATTAACTGAAACTTGTATATATAAAAAAAAAAAAAAAAAATAAGTAAATAAAGCTTGAGAGTTCGTTTCGTTACGCCATCCACTGTGCTACTGCCTACTATGAATCTCAATATACACAATTATACAGTTACTAAATAGATCAACTCTGTTCTAGTACTGTGGATCTAACACTGTACACAACAATAGAGAGAAGAGAATGAAACACACATAAAGGTCGCAAATGTCATTTTTTTTGTAATAACACCATTTTTGCCAAAAGGAAGGATAACTACTCTGCACCATTGCCTTATCCGCAAATCGTTCTTTGTAAGTAATGGCGACTATGTGAATCTCTCGTCTCCTCCTTGTTCTTTTCATAAGTAAGGAAATTGAACAGAAAAAACGCTCCATTCTGCTTCCAGTGATACTAAATGTCACTATTAACAAGAAATGTCATAAAATCTTCCCCACCTAAATCAACTAGTAACCTCGTAAGAAGAAGCCTATACAAAGCATTGCCTGGACCATCGCACAATTGCTTTACGCGCATACAAATGTCAAGCACTTTGATCTTCAAACGGAAAATTAATACTGAAGATATAGTTAGTACAGATCGAGTACGTAATTATAAAATGCACTTGCTCCAGTTCTACCATTCAATTCAGTGTAAGTAAGCTTTAACAATGTTAAATCTGTCCTGTAATTTTCACTCGTTTTTAATTTTATGGTAAGTCAAGTTGCAGTAAACAGCAAATAATGTTCCATTTTTACTATATAAATTAAAAATTTAATTAACAAATATTTCAATCAGATAATTTAACTATAGCATCAGCACAAACAATCAGCAGGTATCCGGTCCAAGCAATGAATATTTTTCATCATAATCTACGTGTTTTTCAGCTGTACAATTTCTGACTTTCATATTTTCAGAAAACTTAATTAACTATACACGCTAAATGTATTTAGATGTTTCACACAGTATACATCCTTTAAAAAAATTACAGATATATCTGAATGGAACCAGAGTCGTTGAAGAACCAAGCATACAAGTCATTCCCATTCTAAACCCCTTCGAGGCGCAGATAAATGTGCCTTGCCACATGCTAAAACAACGATCAACATACTCTGACAACAGTTCCATACCATTTGTCCTAGGAATGCGAGTGTCCTTGACGAACGATGGTACAAACTACGGCTCTGCAAAATTCTACTATATTATTGACTCAAAATGCCAGGGGATTTTGAATGATACCAACGGGTACACATTTTACCTTCAGGTATGTACATCTATATTAGAATAAAGTCTTTGAGATATATTATTCGCTATATATCATTTGATAGTAACCAGTCGTATAATGAAAATCACACATCCATCGCGTTTTTTGTTTTATGAAATATGTAAAAGGATAAATAAATAAGGAGGTAAATTAGAATGATACACATTATAAAATAACACAGAAATCAAGTCTTATAAAAAATTATTCCATAATATACAATTTTGAATGCAAAAATGACGTTAATAGAACGTATATAAGTTTCGGGTATTCCTGTAACATTTTCAAATCAAAGGTGAAAAGCTTTTCACAATTGATGAGAACAATGATAATATGCTTTTCTTTGTTATTTAATGAAAGGATGGCACGTGTTTTATAAGTGGTACGTGCTACAATGAAAGGGAACAAGACCCGCTTAATAGATGCAAGCGATGTCAGCCGACAATCAATCGCATCTCTTGGACGTATGGTAAGTATTGACAGTTTTAATTCAGAGATTTAACACAAAATCAATCTTGAGCACGGCATGACGAATATTTTAATCGTAGTTTGAATTGACTATTGTACAAAATACATAAATAAGTCTATATAGTGTCATCATATGTGACAAAATAAAATTTCAATCATTCGAAGTAACTAGTGAACTTACGAGCTCATGCCTAACTGTCTTTACGTTGGAGAATCATGTTTTGTAGAACATCAAATGTTGTGAAGTGGACAATTAGGACATTATGTTTCTGGTCATTTATACTGGATTAAATGATCATGGGAACCTGATTCACTTTGTGAGTGATTAGGTAAAAGTTTGTAATTCGATAAATACCCAACCATGATTATTTATTCTTTACAATTCCAATGTGTGTCCTTTCTGTCGTCAAATCAGCGGATTCCATCAACAAAGCATTCAATTTTAGATAACTAGAAGTTTTCTTTCTGGTTTGCATTGGGCCAGAATACATAGAACCATCTTCCCTAGCCAAGTGTCGTCGATCCACCAAGTGTATCGATACCCCTTGGCAAGCAAAGATGATCTAGGCCGAACAAAATCACAGCACAAAAGTTAATGAGGGTCACCATGATTTGTATTCACTCAATATATTCAACTTTATGTGTTAGCATTCATTGTTCTTGCATTCTACGTAGCTTTTCCCCCAAAAAAGTTGCATCATTTTTAATGAGATCCGCTGTTCTTACGTCATAAGTCTATGACCCTAAATAACAGCTGATTGAAAACACTATGCCAAGCAAATACGTAATACTTTATGAAGGTATGTTTGGTCTTAAACTCCGCCATGTACTTGCTTTGTTGTTTTGTTTTTTTTTTGCGGTGCATTTTTGCGTACAGGAAGGAATTCCGATTACATTGTTTGAATTTCTGACCGGAGATTTTGTATGTCGTCTCCAAATATGATCTGAAGTCTCGGGATTGCATGGCGATGTTGTTGTTATTGTCATTTCCCATGGAGTTCATACGGGCAAAGATTGAGAGAAAGGCATTGGAAACCGATTGGGAACCGAAAGTTGGCCTTAAAATGTACTGATTAAAAAAGCATGATCAGTATCACGTGATCGTTTTATTACCAATCACATATCTGAAAACAGTAAATTCATAACGATTGGAATTATGACTCTATAAGGTAAAGAACGAGTAGGTCACAAAAACGGTGAACAACTGCATGACAAGATTTATGTCACTCTTGTTAACATTAAGTATTTAATTTTAAGTTATTTGAATTTGTAATCGATTCGGTGGGTGGAAGTGGAGGTGGCGGGTTGTTGAGGTCGGGGTGATATTGTTGTTATTGTCATGTTGGAGAGGGGTTAATACAGGCAACGCTTGAGCGAAAAGCGCTGGAAACCGATTGGGAACCAAACGTAGGCCACATAATTTATTCATTTGTGTGCAAAAAATGTAGGTCTGAATCACGTGACCGTTTGCATTCAATCACATGGCAGAAAACACAGTCAATCCATAACAATTTGAATTATCAACCTATATGGTAAAGAATGACCGGGTGACATAAACGGTAAAAATCTTAAAAACTAGATTTATGTGATTCTTGACACTAGTAATGATTTAGTGTACACAATATATTATTTGAAAGCTAGTGAGGACCTTTTCTGACTAGTGTAGGCGATAACTATATGTCTCCGATGGTGCACTATTCTTATTAATGACCATAGACACTCTGTGTTGTGGCAGTCGTTTTCAACAGGTTTACTTTTTGTAGTACATGTTAATGGGGCTGAAGATCACAAGAACACAATAGTGCATACTTTCCATATCAGGCTATAATTGTAGTTGCTCTATGCGCTCACTAGTCATGAATAAACTGTATTTCCATCAGTAGTTACAGCGGCTGTTACTCCAAAGATCATCAAAGTCGATTACTCCTATCGGATACATCTGAGAGTGGTATATTATGAAGCTGATTATAAAAAGATGCCTTAAAAATGTTGACAAATATGATCTCCAGGTCTTATCAGCACATTACAGCATGCACAGTTTCATAAGTTATAACAGAATGCTTTGTATTATTGTCGTATGACTTTTTTTCATTGTCACACCATATTAATGACATATACGTCCGCCACTAACATCCCCATCCCCACTTACAACATCAACACCACAACCGTAGTGGGAAAAATATACCGAGACCTCACCAACACAAACGAGTAGCATAAGGTAATGATTAAATAACTTAAACATGATTATTTATATGAAGGTCAAGTCTTGAAATACCTGATTTATTGAACAGTTCTTGATTTGTGTTTGATATTAGACACTCGATCATATTTCATTTGGTCACGTATAATGACGTCATTCAAAAACAATTGGAATCTCAGATGTATCCACGTAGTTTCAAGTAGGTTACTGTTTTCGGTGAACTAGGAAAGAAAACTTGTTTTAAACCTGTGGTCAGATGAGAAATTTTGTATGACACTTTTATTAACGTATCCATTGGTTAATTTCAGTCTGTTGACTGAAACGTGCTAAAAAATATATTTGGAATAAACAATGTTTTTTTTTAAATGCCTGAAATTTACACGCAAACGAGAAGCTCAAGTATTGTGAAAAAGAACTTCACTTTAAAATATTTTAGACTTAGATAATGGTAAACACAATCCAAATGAATCGGGTAGATCTGAGATGGAAATTATTAAAGGATAAATGTGTAAAGATGTGAAAGTGTCATTGTAGTTTTGAATCTATACCATACATGATTAGGGCATTCAAATCCAAGACTCGTGATAGCTTTCGTAAAAGGAAGATGTTTCACGTTATATTGCACAAATATAAACCAATATCAAATAATAAGATACACTGTAGTCTTCAAAAATTTACTCACCCATTATCAAGGTAAAATCTAGGTAATACTAAAGATGAATAGAGGCGTAATTTTCAAATATATCATTGCGTTTGGTAAAGCGTAGACCTGCGTCATCGATTTAGTCAGTTGGTATACTGTATATGATATGTACAATATAGGATGAGTCTCCGACTTGCTGTTATAAAAGGTACATAAATGTATAACTCAGAATAAACGATATAAACAAGAGAGCTGAATACTTTTTAGGGATATTGATCATGCATTTCAATATCTAGCATAAAGTCTCGCCTCAAACTATTCATAGTAAAACAAATGTGTGGGTTCAGTGACTAAACAGGAGTGCATCCTAACACATGCAGATTCGATGCATGAGTGAAAATACGGTTTTTTCACTAATAATTAGGAACTTAAAAAAACAAAAATCGGGAGAAAAATAAGACTTTAATATGTTAAATCGTATAATCCTTGTGTATCAAATATATCTATATATCTATCTATCTATCTGTATATATATATATATATATATATATATATATATATATATATATATATCCACTGTCCTTGCAGAATGTACAAGCAGCAATGATCCTCCGACTGTAACGGACACGACAAAATATACAAGCAGCAAAGATCCTCTGATGGTCACGGATGTGCCACTTTTACTAATTTATGTCTGCATCGGACCACTCGTGATTGTAAGTAGCATAAGCTAACCGTGCAGTTTCTTACACTATTTATACATTCCGATTGCTTCGCAAGCAAACACATTCATACGAACATGACTCCCCCTAAATATAAGTAGAATATCCAGGAGTCATATATGATTTACCAGTCATTGACGATTTACACGTTCGATGAAAACTCTGTACAAAATGCATCATATTTTATCGATTTTCAAATTATATATTTTTCAACCATTTTCTTAAATTATCACATAAATGCAATGCCAAAGATATAGTCCGTGTCGTTGCACAGTCAAAAAGCATATTTATTTATAACATTCAATTACTACATTTGTACTAATAAACTGTGTTATCAATCAATTTTTTATTAGCTTAGCTTTGTAGTTAGAGAGTATAATCTTGGCCTTTTCAGAATCGATGGACATTTTGAAAGTAAGGTAACAGTACCAACAATCGACCGAAAATATTCAACAAGACTTTACTGTTTTGCAGTCAGCAAAAGCTGTGGGCAAGTGGAATCTAGGCAGAAGGAAAGAACGCCGATTTCCATAATGATAGTAGAATAATAGACCAGGAACTCCTGGATCTATGTCCTTTCATGCAAACAAACCCAACAACTTATTGACATGGAGCTGCCTGAAAACTCACTGTAATGTTTATTGTGATATCCCATTTCAGTACTAAAGCCAGCTTTATTTAAAGTTTACGTTTACATTTGATAAAACTATAGCTAAAGCGTCTGATATGTCTTGTTCTAGCAACATAGCACAATAGCAAAGAGGTTTGATGAAAAAAGCAATAAATATAAAGGCGGTGCGCAGCAAAAGCTGCAAATATCGATGGCACTGACTTGAGTATAGAAATGTATTTTTAATTTTGGTATTATTTTTATATTTTCACACAGGAATAAGATATATTCTTACAGTTTGATCCATTCCTTTAAATGCGCGTTTAAAATTATCTAGGAGGGGAATAGCTGTTATGATAAAATATTTTTATTAATTTTGAATTTTCCTCCATACAGATACTATTGTAGGAATCACAGGAAACGTATTCAAATGTCCCTCTTTTGTGAAAGCCCTCTATAAGCCGTTTGATCTTTGAAAGAGATAATTGAAAAGGTAATCTATGAAATTATATCTGCCAAGAACAAAACAAATCAGGCTTCATCTCCGATATTTAGACATTGCATCTATATTTCCCCAATCGCTTTTAAAGAAACAAAACCCAAAACAACAAGCCGGCACATAATATGTGCAACATCATGTGGTGTCACCCGTTGAAATATATTGTACATAAACTGGTTCTTTGTTTTATAACTTTTCCTTGAATTAGGATGTGTTTTTCATCTATGTTGCTCTAATAATAGTTGTTTTGTATTTTGTGTGTGGAATCATATAATATACTTTTAATTTAAGCAATATTCTGACTTCGTCTGTATTTTATTTTTTACCGTCTATATTATCGGTTTTCCCATTTTTGACCTCCAGAAATAATTCAGCTAGATAATCATTAAAAACAAATTACAAATCGTACTTTGGACATGGGAGTTTAATAAAATTGCTACTATGAAGCTTCGTGTGTTGCTTACTCTTTCTCTGACTTGATCCTATATTTGTGTCCCTTTTTCTTTATCCTTCGGTCTATGTGTATATTAAAGTCTAAGCAACTCATAAGTTCGCAGTATATTCTTAAATAAGAAAGTTTGATAGTTAGAACATCTGAAAACTGTTTAATATAATATGTTTAATTTGTATCGGATGTAATTTTAAAAACGTAACAAATATCGGACACATCACGTTAGTTCACAGCTATATTTAAGCTGAACAAATGTTTTTGACAGAAATATCCTTTTACGTTTAAAATGAAACCTTTTATTGTAAAGATTTAAAAAGATATATGTATTCATGTTTCGCTGTTTGATTTGAAACGAGCTCATTGCAAATGAAAATATACCACGGCAGGTTTTGTCACAGTGTCGGATTGCAACATATTGTATATGTGAGATGTATACACAGCGGATTGAATCAATGCATGGTTACGCTGAAAATAAAAGCAAAGGAAACTTCAAGCACTCAATATACTGAGTGCACTAAAATAAACTAAAAAGGATCGTGGAATTCTTTGTAGAATCAGTAAGCATTTATCCATCACTAAAAGCGTTTTCCAATGATTTTTCATAAAGGAGACGTATCAATAAAGGAGTCCTAAAGAGGAAAATGGGAATATTTTATTAACAGGAATTGGCAATTGCAAAAGTGAGAAGAAAAAAAAATGTAGGAAACGAAACAAAGGACTGTATTTGGAACAAATCTACACAATTTATTTTTCTCCTTACGGCACAGTTTTTTCAGACTATTGTAGTTTGTTTATATTTGATCAATATACGTGTCATGTTGTTATATTTTAGCTATATATCTGTTATGTTTTGAAGAGTTATACTGTAATTCGTTATATACATTTTGGTTAGGCATTTTTTTTTCGTTCCTAATATGTTTATATTATTATTAGACGGAATGCCCGAAGGCAAAGTGTTATTGTTCATCATCGTAATTCATATGGAAAATATCTGCTAATATCAAATGTCATAGGTATAGAAGAACACTCTGGCGTTCACAAGTAATTCAATTATTTACGACTCTTTGTAAAGTTCTATAAAGAGATAGGATAATCTATGAAATCATATATGCTAAGAACAAAAATGAAATGCAGGACATTGATTCTACTCAATATAGATTCTGACCATCACATATGGCTAAATTACACTCTGGGTATGAAATGACATATCCTACTAAATTAATGAAATAAGGCTTTGTCTCTGGAGTTTTGACTTTACATCTATATTTTCCAATTTTCTTTAAAGAAAAGACAACACCAATAAGCAGGCATAGAATGTGGGTGACTTGAAGTGGTATCACCCTTTGTATAATTGTACATAAACTGGCTCTTTTTGTTATAGCTTTTCCTTCAAGTATGATGTCTTTTTTGTTGCTTCGCTTTCGTAATAGATTGTTTTGTATTTCATAATTTTCTGTGTGGAACCACATAAAACTTTTTTAAAGCAGATTTAAGATTCTGATTTTATCTGCAGTTGAATTCCCTGAGTGTTTGCATTATCGGTTTTAACATCTTTTTCCTCCAACAATAATTAGACATTAACCGAAAACAAATTACAAGTCAGAGTTTGGGCATATAACTCAATCTCTAGTGAAATTACTGTTAGAAAGCTTCCTTCATTTGCCACGCATTCTCGATCTTGATCCTAAATTTTTGTCCCTTGGCATTCCTACTTTGATCACTGTGTACATTAAGGTCTAACCAACTATTAAGCTCACAGTATGCCCTTAAATGATAATGTCTCATAATAAAATAATATGAAAACGTTTTGATATCCTATTTTCAGTTTGACTCATAGGTTTATTTAAAACAAAATTAAGAAATATCGGACAAAAAAGGTTAGTTCAAAGCTATAAAAAAGATGAACAAAGGTCCTTGACATCAATATACTTTTTGACGTTTAAAACGAAATATTTCAATATAGCGATTTAAAAGGATTATGTATTCATGTTTCACTGTTTTGTTCCAAACAAGTTAATTGCAGTCGGAAATTTATAACGGCAGGTTTCACCATAGTGATAGATTGCTGCAGATTCCATATGTGTAATTTCTACACAGCGGATTGAGTCAATAAATGGTTAAGCTCACATTAAAATGAAAGAAAACTATAATTAATAAATATACTAAGTGCAATAAAGGAAATACGAACAAAGATTTCGGCTTCGTTGTACAGTCAGTATCCATCACTAAAAGCATTGTCAAAGTAATTATCGTCAAGTAGACGCATCAATAACGGATTTAAAGAGTAAAACGTGTATGTTATTAAACAGGAATGAGCAATTGTATAAAACATATGCAGGAAATTAAACAAATGAAAAAAATAGTTGAGATTTCTTTGCAATTTACTTATCTACACATTTATTTTTCCTTTTGTACAAACCTTTTTCATTATAATGCAATTTGTGTTCATTTTCTGAATACAATTTTTATATTGCTATATTTTAGCTATAGATCTATTATGCTTTTGATGTGTTATTCTGTAATATTCTTATACTGCTTTTGGTTACTTTCATATGTTTTACTTATGATTAGACGGAACGTCCGAGGGCAAAGTGTTACTGTTCAAGATCCTTATTCGAAAGGAAAATATCTGCTAATGTCGAATGTCAATGGTGTGGAAAAACACTCTGGCCTTGACAAGTATGATAAAAGTACTAAATTGCCACGGACATGTGATTCTTTCAATAGTAGCTTTAACACAAATGATTTTTTTTCACAAATACAGACAAGAGTAATTCCTTTGCTGCTGTAGACTAGCTCAAAACATAGTATTTTCATATTGTCATCTAAATCAGAAAAGGTATTATCAATAAGCAAGGAAGTCATAAAACTTGCAACTTAATTATTCTCTTCGTTGAGCTGAAACATGCACTATTTTAAATGCCAACTTCAATATGTGTGTACTGACATTCCTTTTATGAATATTCTTCTTGTAAAAAATAAATTTTCTTATGATTTCTGATGTTTGATTGTATGACATATTTCTTGTCATTTGAATTTCGTATATAAGCTTTGAGATGCTACCTATTCCCCCTTTTTTACAAAGTATAGATTTATAATTTTGATATATTGAGTGTAATAAACTTAAGCCATCTGATTTAAATCGAGTTTGTAGTCCTATTACAGTTAACTCTTTATTTCCTTTTTAACTTCACGCAGAGTACCATATTTAATTATCGCAATTACAGTATCATTGTAGCATTCATAGAAACTATTTTTTATGAACTTGTTCTCATCTTCGTCCTTCTTCCTGATGTTAGCTGTCTATCTATCCATGTGTATGATAATCTCTCTATGCCTCACTCTGAATGCAAACGCCTATTATGATCAACAATACGAATTTCTTATGTCATAGAGTATTTATATATTTGTTTAAAACTACAGTTAAATTATGCTTGGGTGACCATTCCCTGTCTTTGTAAAGTACCAGGAAATGAGAAATGAAACATAGTGTTATCATATTCTGCCTATTAATACAACTCACGATTTCCGTACTTTTTATTGGATACATTTGAATGAATATTTATACAGAAAGAAATGGCAATCCTCTTTCAGTCATACACGATCCATGCAAAATATTACTTCTCGACCACATGACTTCTTCATTTCTATTTACAAATACAGCGTATAAACAATAATAAGAGTATACACATTACAAATACATATCACCCATAGAGTACTGTGTTTATTCCTTAATTCCTATATGGATAAAAGTATGAATAATGATATGGAACAAGTTCCTGTATAGTTAAACCTAATTGTTTGAATAATTGCTTGATATAAGCTTACATTGTCGGGGTTTTCATTTGTTTCCACTTATTTAGCGTACATAAAATTCCTTGATTTCACTAGTGAGGGGAATTTTTTTTTTTTTTTTTTCTAAACTATTTTCTGTGCTATGAAGGGAACAGTTGGGTATACTAGAAGTTTATAGCATAACTGGAAGATGGAACGGTCAGATTGTTCACACCCTTCACTGCTGAATCAACTAAATTTGAAGACACTTCTTCAAGATGAATGAATAACAATGACTAAAGTGCCTCACTAAGTATTAAGCAGAACGTTGAAATCATGATCGTTCTGGTAATTCTTTTTAGGAGTCCTGTAGTAATTAGGAGATTCATTTTGGAAAGCTACAACTTGCAGGATCGAAACGTTACCCAATGCACGTTTGCTAAAATGTTATAATACAAATGCAAACGAAATATTTTT
This sequence comes from Margaritifera margaritifera, assembly GCA_029931535.1. Lineage (NCBI taxonomy): Eukaryota > Metazoa > Mollusca > Bivalvia > Unionida > Margaritiferidae > Margaritifera > Margaritifera margaritifera. The sequence goes on along the minus strand of JAQPZY010001427.1, from coordinate 2,133,981 downwards.
TAATGGTAATATACAGTAGCATATAAAAATATAGCATTTATATGACAATTAAAATAAATGTTCGTGTGATAAATTTTGCAATTCAAAGCAAGATATTGATTAAGTTTCAGCTATAAGTATGACACTATTATAGAGCTTGTTTTGTAAATTCTTTTTCTGAGTATTGATTCCGATTTTCTTACATGAATAAATTCACTGATAAAAGAATTACATTTAATGCACTCTTCACATTCGGCTCATTCAAAACTAATGGATTGCATATACATTCATGGAAACAAGAACGTAGAATATTTTTTGAGAATACAAATAGCTATTAACACACCCTTTGTATAGGATGATTATGTTTGCCCTATAGACTATATATACTGGGTGATCCTTTCTTTACCTCATAGAATAATGTACATCATTAATTGTCAATATACAAGCATATCTGATATGTGGAAAAAGGCATATAAATGTTAGCAGTTGTTTTAGTGAAAGTGTATGCATTATACATGGGCTGTTAAAGATTCCTTTTGAATAGTGCGTCTTTATTATACCGTTTTTCTGAGTAGCCCTCGAGAGAATAACTCCCCCTTCTCCACCACCCAACCCCGCCGCCCTCCTCTCTCCGAAAACTAATACAGGACATGCATTTCCCTCTGGGAAAAGCTACTTGTAGGGTCTTCATTACCCATAACGTCGGTTTCCTGCAAATTTAAGACCTCTTCATCCCTGTACATTGCACCATTCTGGGAACGTTTATCACAAATCATCATCTCCTAAGCATTACTAAATACAAATAGTTTCGTCTTTTAAGACATAAATGTTAACACATTGCCTGTTTTTTTATAACAAGTAAATTTCCACGTCCACCATGTTGTATACATAGCTTGTAAAATACGCCTCAAAAATGGAAAGTTCTTTAAAATGGCAACTCTTTCTATTTTCACAAGCGAATTACTACTTCCTTTGAATATATGTATTTTTTTTTACAAACAATCAAAATAAAAAATTCTTATGTAAATACCTTTTGTGCAACATAATGGCGGACACGAGCGATTCAACTTGCACGATAGACATATCAGGCAGTAAAAGAAAACACGACGATCCCGTAACAAAGCATTTTAATACAAACAATCACTTTTCATTTGATTATTTAATGACAGGGATTGAGAAAGTTACCTAAAAAGGTCGTGTATGCTGGTAAAGGAATAAAACAGCTAAATAAGCTCTCTTCAAGATGAAAAAAATCTCAGTGTGAATTATATCGACATTTCCCATGAAAGTGATTCCTACAATTTATTTATTTACATTTACATTTATAATCCTCATACTCCTGACAGTGAGTGACTTCCCCTTATTACTTTAATAGCGCCACTGCCGCCTCAAGTCGATTTAGCCTTGCTTTCGAAAGGATGTGGCAAAAGTATCGCATACAATAAAAAAATTGGATTGCGTAAGCTAGCAGACCATGCGCTGCAATAGTAAATTTTTATACCTTTTTTTGCAAAAAAAAAAAGAAACAAAAAAACAAACAAATCTATCTCTAAAATTATATAAATGATTCAAAATTAGGCTCACCTCGAGATCAAACGGTCTGTGCAGGAAACGTTATTTATGTCTTGTTCCGTAGAGCATTTACTACACATTTGTTTAAATATTTAAGTTAGAATCGATAATGACTTACTTTATACGATGTTTGAATAGGTTTCCATGGGGTAAAATAGATACTTAAATTAATGTCATCATGTCTCAAAACAATATCATGAATGAATATGGATTTATTTTACTTATTGTTTTCCTTGCACCGAATCGAACTGTTAATTGAAAATATTTTGCTTCGAGTTATGTTCACACTGAGGAGTGGAAACATGCCGCACTCTATAAATATTCCTAAGGTACACAAGCATGGAATAAGATGAATCGATACTTCTGGCCTTTGAAATTTGCATCTAAGATGGATTACATGATTGCCGCACATCGCTGTCATATGAATATGGATTCTATAGAAAAACGATAATCTGCACTAATAATAATAATAATAATCACATTAATAATAACTAGGTTTATGAGCTTAGTGATGATGACAGCGATAATATAATGGTTCTTGTAATAAATAAGAAATAAATAAATAAAGACCTGTCCTTTTCAGTATCAAAGACTACGAAATGGCACGTAGGATTTTGCATACTAAAGTGAAATTGTATCCTGTCATTGTCAACCGGTGCTATTTTTGTGTAAAACTATATGTGAAACACCGTAAACTTATTTCAGTTCTCAATACAAATGCATGTGAAATAACCGCAGCCACCACGACGGTGATGATGATAATGACGGTGACGACAATGATAATTATAGAGACGACGAATATGATGATAATCATTATAGAAAGACAAAATAAAACAGAAAAAAAAATAGAGGAAAAACAAAAACAAAAAAGCCAATGTTCTCACAGTCCATTACATTTGCAAACTTGCTCTCAGTATTGCTATTTATGAAACGTTTTGATGTCTTCGCTCAGTCAATACACCCTCCAGTTTCCTTCGTATCAATTGGTATTTATGGTTATGTAGGAGCAAACATGAGTGCTACATGTATACATAGGTCGTTATGCATGTAGCCCAGATTAACTCAACAATCTATAAACAACCTACTCTGTGTTAAGACTTATTTCAATTATATACCTGTGCTCTTTCTGACCCACTGTGTTTAAACCCACCCCACCCACGCCCTCGCCCCAATTCCTCTTATATTCAAATTATACTACATCTTTAGGTAATTGTTTGACAAGATTTAACCACATGTGTGTACATTTGCATTTAAAGATTTGGAGAAACGCATTTTCCGCTGAGAAAATATTAACGTTTATTACGGCACATTTTTCATTATTGTGAGTGAGAAATTGCAAGTTACTGTTGGCTTGTGTGTTACCTGTATTTGGAGTACGATGGCATATATATATATATATATATATATATATATATATATATATATATATATATATATATATATATATATATATATATATACATTGAATGAGGATAATCATCGTAATTTGCATAACCTTTCTGAGAGATTGATGCTTTTTATAAAGTACAACTGGATATGAAAGGTGTAAAACGGATAGAGCTGATAAGGGGAACAGAGGGTAATCAGAAATAATAGACAATAGACGACAGTTTGTGTTAGAAGATATATTTAGCAAAAATAAAATCATTGTCACGAAATTAAAAAGAATGAAATCTTTTGTCATACGGAAATGATAAAGAGTTATTAGCTTGATGGGATCACCAAAAAGTATTTGGACAAATAATGTTGAAGCGCCTTACACAGTTTAGTGACAGAAAACATTTTCCTTACGCGTTACAATAGGGATTCCAAGACCAAGATAGTGACATTACTGCGGCCTTTATAATAAAAGAGGCAATAGCCCACTCTTTTGAAGGACACTTAAAGGTATATGTTTCATTCCCAGATAATGCAAAGTCCTTCAGTGCAGTATGGCATGATGGCCTTTTCTACAAGCGTTACTCTCTTGCAGTAAAATGAAAAGTGTGGAGATTGATTCGTAATTCTTTTCGAGATGTTAGTGCATTTGTTTTACTCCACAACCAACGTGCGAAACCATATTCACTAAGCCAAGGTTAGGTCAATGTAGAACACTTTCAGCGTGGCTATTCTTAGTCATGATAAATGACTTAATATCTTTACTGGAGTCAACACAATCTAGAATACAAGCTGGTACCTTAAGCATACCATGTGTTCCACTAGCTGATGACACGATCCTGCTATACTCATCATTTAATGGCATGTTTATCCCTCTTCGGAACCTTAACGACTTTGCCACTGGGATCCAATTATGATAAAAACAATATTGTCATATTTTCAAGGAAAGGAATCCTGCAAGAAACCTCGTTCGCACACGGAGATAAGCAACTGCCTATAGTATTTCAAGGACATATGCTGGGGTAACTCCTTCCTCTGACCTTACTAATACTATTACTGTGACAAAATGCTGGTGTAAAAGGTATGTCAGCATTTTATTTCCTTGTAGCTATCGCCATAGGAAAGGATGGTATGAATCCAGTTAACAGTGCTGAAATCTGGACAACAATAATTGTGTCTACTAAGATATATGGATGAGAATTGTGGTCAAATTTGACTCAGTCGCAGATATATGTCCTGGACGTTTGACAAAGAAAGGCTGGAAGAAGAATTCGTAAAGCATGTACATTGCATTCAACAGAAGAATTCTTGATTTTCCGATGAGTGTGAGAGCATTAGTTTTGTTAAAGATATATACCGTGTTCTTGTGCAATACCATGTTTGAGACTTTTTCCAGTTATACGTGAATATAATCTGTGTCGAAAAATATTTGGATGAGGAATATTGAAACAACAGTTCGCTGTTTCGAAAAGAGAATATGGAAATCGAAACTGGAATCGGGATCTGAACTTTTGTATTATACTAGTGTCCATACTAATCTCCAACCACTCGCTGTCTGGAAGCATGGAAAATGTTTTAAAGATAAGACTTGGTCTTTGCAAACATTGCATATTTAACAATGTGTTCGATTTCCTCTGAGGATGACTGTAATTGTAGACTTGTAAAAGAGTAGTTGCAGACAGAGTCAAGCATATGATTTTATTCTGCCGAAGCCTAAAGGATGAACACAATACTATGTTTGAGCAAATAATAGATTCAATGGACTTTGTAGACTTTTCTGTCAGGACGATGACATTCTACTTCACATCATCTTAAGTAAAAGAGCAGAAAACTTTGTCTTTATCGATGACCTGTTATGGCAAAAGTTCATAGAATTAATGTATATAAGAGCAAATGAACGTTGCTATGACTATATGGTCTAAGAAAAATGTAACAAAAAGAAAGTGATACCAACAATAATGTTAAAATCAATAAGCAATTTTTTTCTAGATAATTAAAATGAAAATTCTAAAGACGCTTGCAGTAACGTGAATTAAAATCCAAAAAATCCAACAATCCTGTGTCCTAATCACAAATCCTAAGTATATAATGTTCTGAATGAATGCATGTTCCGAGTGAATGAATGTTCCGAATGAATGGGTAGTCTGGAATGTCATGATGTACCCAAACAAATGTAAACCACATTATCTATGAGAATGTCCACAAGGATCCAAAAGTCATATATTTAAATCCAAAGGTTTATGGAAGCACTTTAGGTAACTCCAATGAATGTTCCAATAAATAATTCATTTCGAATTATGTTTACAGCAATACAGCATTACGGCATTACAATATTACAAGGTTAAAGCACAACTATTATTCAAAACAATCTGATGATTCCAAAAGACAGATCATAAAAATAAGAATGTTTTCAACACAAGATTTAAACTTAGAATGGAATCTTGCTAACCAAATGCTGTATAAATATAAGACAAGTCACATGACACAATGTTGTAGAATCATATATGGTGTGTGTGACTTTTAACACATAACTCTAATTAAATTCTGGTTTCATATGTAAAAAAAATCAACCCTGACCTCAAATGGAATAAACAACTAGTTTTCCACAACCGTCCTTGAACTGAAATACTAAGTAAAACATCCTAATTCAAGGACAATATCTAAACATGTCAACTTTATGCTTAACATTAAGGTTTGAGCAAATATTAAAATCAAGAAACATTTATAATTTCCTAAAATATTTATAATATTATATAAACATCATCCATAACAACACGAACATGATACATGACAATATGATTGTATATTAGATTAATTCAATGTACCGATTTTATTTTTAACTACCATACATATTATTTATAACTGTTAGACTCCCAGTGTTGCGAAGAAGAGCTAACGCAATAAATAATTTAAATGGTGCTTGTAAAATGTAAATAATTTTTAATTCTTCCAAGGTGTTTGCATTTTGTTTATCATGCCATTCGTTGTTCCTTTAATGTTTTCCTTTCCGATGTGTTTTCTTGCTCATGTGACTATATATGCGTGTTTTCCTCAACTGTTTCATTTCTAGGGTATTTATTATACCCTTACCTGCAAACTTGCTAATCTTCATGCGTACACACTTGCATACACACTTGCATACACACATAGACATACATACATACTTACATTCATACATACATACATAAATACATACATACATACATACATACATACATACATACATACATACATACATACATACATACATACATACATACATACATACATACATACATACATACATACATACATACGTACATACATACATACTGTTACAGAATGATATATCATTATTCTTTTAATAATGGTTTAGTTTATTAGTGTATGATCTCTGTTCTTAGTCTAACAGCTGTCGTCTTGCTGTGAGTACACATACGGTATTTTGGATCAATATTTCACTGAGTATATTGGACTTGGAATTGTCGCTTGTAGCATTAGTAAATTACGTGTTAGCGCGTGATGTTGAACTTTTGACCAAGATTATATGATTATTCAGTGTCAATACGTTGTATACTGTTTATAAATGTTGGTACACTAGCACTGTGGAGATGTCACGCATAACCTAGTTTCTGATTGGTTCGGAGAGGGTTGCAATATTTCGAAATGCCCAGTTGTTTATCAAAGACGTAATAGGTTTTATTTTGTTTCTCCGTAGTGGGAGACTATATTATAGAATTAATAGCAGTATTCTGGCATTCTTCATGATTACATTGAATTGAGAGGTCATAAACGATTTTGGTTCATTTTGTGTGTGGGATATTCTATTCTGGAGATCTATTTATTTTAATACAGTGAACTCTTGATTAATACTGTTTCTTCAATCTTATTAATTATACAGCTCAGTGAAATATCGGAAACATTTCTAGAACTTGTGATATTCCATATTCGCAAGGATTACTTGGATATAACTTATTCTTATTAACACATTAGTATGGTGAAGGTTACTTCATTCGGAACATAATACATTCGGAATATTTGGATTGACTTCCGAATCAGTGAACTCTAAAACAATTTAGGACTTTTAAGGATATTCTATACTGTAAGTTATTTTTAATTCTTTCACTTTGATTGTTTCTTTAAATATTTTAATATTTTAGGAAATTAAATATTTGTATTTAATTCTTGAAAGCTTGTTTGTGTCTTTTCTTTTGTTACATTACCCCTAGTCTTAACAATACATACATACATACATACATACATACATACATACATACATACATACATACATACATACATACATACATACATACATACATACATACATAGATACATACATACATACATACATACATACATACATACATACATACATACATACATACATACATACATACATACATACATACATACATACATACATACATACATACATACATCCTTATTAATCAACCCACCTACCCACCTAACTGCCTTCATAAATATATTTACATACATTCAGGCATGCATACATCCATATATATATATAAATATATATATATATATACATATATATATATATACATAGATCTGAACTTTTTTAAATACATACATGAATATATCATTACGTTATATCATGAGACCTCAACTAAAAGTCTAACAAATACTTGATTTACTACCATTGATATAATGAGATGACCTTATTTTTGTTACAGGCTGTCATTTCGTTCTGGAAAGTAAGTCCACATGCTAAGTAACACTAGTAGTTGTTTGAGGGGAATGGAGGACAATGGGACTTTTACATTAGTCCATAGGATACATGGGTGTGACAATTGGGGAAAAAGGGAAATTCTATGTTAAATTGCTCCATAGCTTCAACATGGGGATAGTATGATAGGGACACATGTTATTATAGGGACAAGGGAAAATACAATGTTAAAATGATGAGGGGAAAAAAGGTCGACAGTTTATAGAAACAATGGAAAATGTAATGTTAAAATGAGTATATACAATCAAACACACACCATCTGTACTATCCAAACCAAGCCACCTACAATCTAGCATCTAATTTTTAATTAATATCCGACACCCACTTTTAAGTACTATCCAACACCCACTGTGTGAGTACCATCCAACACCCCATACATACTACCCAAGACGCCTTGTGTAGTGTCTAAAATTACCACACCTGTTATCCAGCGAAAATGGTATGATGTAAAAGAAGTGGGCTGAAGTCACACAAACGTATTATCCAGCACCCGTCTTTTGATTGTTATCCATCAGTCTCTTTTTCGTTACCATCCAACGCCCGCTTTTTGAGTACTATCAAACACCCCATACATACTATCCCAAACGCCTTGTGTAGTGTGTAAAATGACCACACCTACTACCCAACGAAAAGGGTATGATGTAAAAGGAGGGGAATGAAATCACACAAACATACTATTCAACACCCGCTTTTTGCTGCACTATCCAACACCTGCTTTTTGATTACAATCCAACATACACCCCTCCTATTCAAAACCCTCTGTTTGATTAATATCCATCACCATCTTTTTGAATACTATCTAACAACCACTTTTTGAGTACTATCCAAGCCCCCATACCTACTATCCAAAACGCCTTGTGTAGTGTCTATAAATCCCACACCTACTATCGAACGAAAATTGTATGATGTAAATGAACGGAGATGAAATCACACAAGCATACTATCTAGCACCTAATTTTTGATAACTATTCAACAACCACATTTCGAGCACTATCCAACACCCCATAAATACTATTCAAAAAGACTTGTGTAGTGTCTGAAAACCTTACAACTGTCCAACGAAAGGGGTATGATGTGAAAGAAGGGGGGATGAACTCACACAAACATACTATCACACTGCACAAAAGTTAACGTTAGGTACGCGGACGTGAAGGAAAACGCCTCAGATATGATAAGCGGACGTGAAGGAAAAACTTTTTTTTTACAGGAATCGATAGAAAGAAGATGAAAGAGCATATCAGTGCAATTTGTTTTTCAATCAATAAAATAAGACAACACCATTTTTAGAAGCTTCTTTAACACAAACAGGAATACAAATACCAAAGGCATTAAACATGAACAGGGTTGATAACGTTGCGGAGTCAGATTTGACTTCCAATGATTTAAGACATTGTCATTTTGCCGTCAATGAACACTACATTTCTGAGCTAAAGACGAGATATAGTCATACTATTCACAAAACCAACTTTCTATTATATCGTCATTTTTAGAGTTCTCCAGATCAAACCAAGTTAATAAATGTTCTAAGGGAAATCCAAGACTGCGTTGATAAAGAAAATACACACAATATTGTCCACACACCATGGAATATGATCCTTGTAATCTCGCATTATTGAATCGAGTGGATACAGCATTTCTTCTCATAAAGTCAATGATGTCGTCTTCCAGAGGATGTAATCCATACTAATCAAAATAGTCCAAACTGTGATCGTTGGGAAAGGAGACGGCAACCCAATGGGTTCCTGGACGATGACTGTTGTTTGTGTTGAAATAGGCTTGAACATCTTTAAGGTTTCGATGGGAAAGTTCATCTTTAGCACACAATACATGATTTCAAGAAGCTGTGTAAGAACTGTGAATCCGAAGGTAATGAAGTTGCCAGGTATCCATTCATTTTTCTTTTTTGTTTTCACAGGTAATTAACAGTCATCAGTTTGCACCTGACGTTTTCCTTGAAAAGTCTGTGGAGTAAGTCGATGAACAACGGGTAGTCTCTGTGTTCAGTTTCAAGATGGCATCGATGTGTTTCGTCTCCAGAAAAGTCAGTGGAGGTATGGAATGGGCACACAAGTCTTTATACCATTTTCTCAAAATCTTCTCTTCTGAACACGAGAGTCCATGCCTCTTCCAGATACTCTTTCAACTTTTCTTCTTGACCCATCACCACACATTTGTCGTGATTTTTGTTTGTTTTTGCCTATGTTTTTTTTTTTTTTTTTTGTCCGACTAGGATAATTGATTTAACATCCATAACAATGTTATCTGGTTAGCCCTGTAATTATTTCAGCCAAGTAGCGAGGAAAACAGGAAACTAAATTGTTCTTGTTCTGGCCTCTTGATATCATAACTGTATTTTGTCTTTTTGTTCACTTCTGGTCTGTGGTGGTTGTACTGGATCAAGAAATCCTCACCGCATATCTCCATAGGTTCTTTGTTCAAAACGTTCACAATAATTGCATTGCTTACACACAAAAACACTCTGTACTATCATACAATAGAGGTTAGTATAATGGATGGAGTTGTTTTTTTATGTTTCATTTGGCAATAATTTGAGTAGTATCTCTTTTCTAAGTGATATATGCGGTTGTGCAGAGGGTTGTTTATATTTATGTCGTTCACAAAATTCTTAACCTTAAAACATAAGGAATTTGGTAGGTATAGCATGTGTAAGCACGACTATCCTTCGCATTTTAACAAATACACAGCAAATTATTTTCTTAACAAATACAAACACTGCATGTACGATGGATAACTTAGACTATGTTACTTAAGTTTTTTCCGTTTTTAATCTCGAACATAAATTTTACTTTCTTTCTGTCAATGTTTGGTTTGGCAGAACAAGAAATTTGATCCAAAGCAACATCACCACCCTAAAATTGAAAATCAAAATTGAAAACTTAAATTATCAAATAAAATTGACAAAAACAAATTTGGAAATGAAAATTTGAAATGTTAAATTGAAAATTAAAATTGAAAATTAAAATTTTACAAAAATGAAAATTCATCAAGTAAAAATGTTAAAATCTTAATTTGAAATGAAAATTAAAAACGAGAAACTGAAACCTACATTTCGGAAAACGAATATTTGAAACTAACAAATGAAAAATAAATTGAAAACGAAAATTGATTATGAAAATCAAAATTGAAAAAGAAATATCCGAAAATGAAAAATTTAAATTAACAATGTACAAAATATGACATTTAAAAACTTAAATCTGGAAAGGAAAATTAAAAATAATCAAGTGAAGATGAAAATTGAAATAAGAATTTTTAAGAAAATGAAAATTGAGAAAATGGAATTTGAAATCTCAATTTGAAAATGAAAATTAAAAATGATAAACTGATAAGGAAAACTTGAAAAACAAATTAAAAAAGAAACATTATAAATAAAATTTGAAAAAAGCGAAATTTAAAAATAAAAACAATGAAAAGTAAAAGCAAGAAACACATATTTGAAAATGAAAATTGAAAATGAATACTAAAAAATGAAAATTGACACATAAATTAAAAATAAAAGAAAGGTGAACGAACATTATGAAACAAACATCGGAAAATTAAATTTGAGAATAAAAAATTAAAAATGATAATTAAAAAAATGAAAATTACAAATGAAAATGAAGAAAAAAATTTAAAATGAAAATTTAAAAGTGAAATATGAGAAACTAAATTTGAAAATGAAAATTTAAAATGAAAAATGAAAATGAAGTTGAAAATGAAAATGAAAATTTAAAATTAAAAATGAAAATTAAAATAAAAACTAAAAAAGAAAATTTAAAAGAAATAAAATTTGAGAAAAACGGTTTCAAAATGAAAATTGAAAATAAAAAATGAAAATGAAGTTGAAAATTAAAATTAAAAATTAAAAATTAAAATTAAAAATTAAAACAAAAGAAAATTTAAAAGAAATTAAATTTGAGAAACAATGTTTAAAAATGGAAATTGAAAATGAAAAATGAAAATTACGTTGAACACTAAATAATGAAAATGAAATTTTAAATTTAAAATGAAAAAATGACAAATTGAAAATCAAATTGAAATTTTAAAAACCTAATTTGAAAATGAAAATTGACAAGGATAATTAAAAAACGAAATTTGAAAAAAAAAGTTGAAAGATAAATTTGAAAAAGGATAATGAGAAAATGAAATTTAAAAAGCACATTTTGATATTGAAAAATCAAAAAGGAAAATGTTAGAAATTGAAATTGGAAACCCTAAATTAAAAAAATAATTTAAATTAAAATTTAAAAACCATAAACTTTTACTTCTCAAACAAGTTCAGAGTTAGTGTGAGCTTTAAAACGTGTCTTTAAATAAACTGGCCGATACCCTCCATTATGCCAAACATACAAAGCATCGAGTTTTTAAACTACCTTTACGTTTCTTGTCTGTTAGTGTATAAGTATTTTTTGTGGATATATTATGTGTAAGCACTCCTACCCTTCATTTTGTGTGATACTGTGTCTGTGTGTGTGTTTGTGTGTGTAATTTCATTCCTCTTCTTTTACATCCTAGACTTTTGAGGGACAGTATATGTGTTTGTTTGTAAGTGTAGTTTTTGTATAGTCCTACCCCTTTTTGTTGGCTAGTAAATGTGGGGATGTGGATAGTAGATAACTGGGTGTTGGTTGTCCTAACAGCGTATATAATATTAAGTGTGATATATTGGTTGCTCCAGCGGCGTGTTGATGATATTGTGTGAGTGTTGGGTGGTAGGCAACTGGATAAGGGATGGTAAATAACTGGGTGTTGGTCACTCAAAACGGTGTATTGTTAAGTGTAGTTTAAAACTTAAATTTGTAGTTAGAGGGCATAGAGACCGATAATGTTAAAAATATGGACATTTTTAAGATTATATTTTATGTTAGAGGTCATGGAGACCCAAGTGAAAAATTATATCCTCAATGATAAATTCTCATCTTTAAAATTAACTAGTGGTCCATAACTCGTTATTATTATCTACTTACTGGAATTACAATTTTCGAAAATCAAGTTCCGTGGACTAGATTTTTCGCATGTGCATTCCTTTTATATTTTGTCTCGACCTACAACCCCCTTAAGCTTTGGCCACTAGCAATGTTGCCAATATGTCTAGAATTTATATCTTTTTTACCAGTAATACATATTTTTTTACAAAGGGGACACAGAATTTTCAAAAAATAATTGTATTATTAAGAAAACCATTTGATAGTAGAATATACCTACGCTGGATCATGAGGGTATCATATTTGTAAGAATAACAACACAATTTCTCGTTTTGTGAGGCTTGAACTTTTACTGTTTAATGAAAGAATAATTGCATCTTCTAGTCTGCGACATAAATGTTTCAACCACTGATATCTGAATGCTGTAGAAAAGCTAATTGGTTTGAAAATGTTCAAATGATCAGATGACATTCCTGTAAATGGACAGTTTAGAGGAGCACATTAAGAGCCTACCTACCGAGCTGCAAGAACGCATTTACAACTACTTTGTACAGATTCAAGTGCAACGCAAAGAACAAATGCATCCGAAACGGCATAGATTGTTTAATCATTGGTATCTGAATGTTATAAGACTACTAATTACTTTGAAAATGTTCAAATGGTCAGATACATTATAAGACTTGCCATGCCACGAATTTTGTCAAATTCCATGTAAAAAGTCATTAACACTGCTCAAAAGGTAATGGATTATCAGGTACTTAAAAAACAACTGATTCCACAAGACGAGAGGATTCCTTTGAATTTTCGACGCCATCCCCTGTGTGTGTAAGCTTTCGCTTACCTGCAGATTATTTGTAGCAAATGTATGAACAGTATATGCAAAGACATGACAACCATTGGGATTTGAAGTGTTGAAATTTAACAGGGTAAGTAGAAGCTGTGGTTCTAAATTTTCTGGAAGTCACTTTTTGGTTAACTAGATTGTGAAAATAATCTTCAGGAGCTACCGATCGACTTTCTCTCTTGACTGATATTGACTCTGACTCTCTCTCTGTCTCTCTCTATGTCCCCCCTTCTCTCTCTCTCTCTCTCTCTCTCTCTCTCTCTCTCTCTCTCTCTCTCTCTCTCTCCAATGGAGGTAGATGGTGCTGGATATGGGCCAATCATGTCTTCTAAAAATGGGAGAGTCCCAATAGATCCCATTTATCCTCAGAGACTTACAGACGTCATTCGAAAGTACACTTCCAACAAGAGTACTGACTACTCCACTCGAGATAAAGTCAAGATACCTGCTATGTCTGTCAAAAGAAAGGAAATTGGGATCCAGAATGTCCACATTATGAAAGAAAAGGAAAGACAGGTGAAAAGAGAAACAAAAATAAAGATATATATATATATATTATCAATGTCAAGAAAAGGGGCATTGGTCTACAAAGTGTCACAAGAGAAAAGAGAACAACTAGTAGTGCATTCAGAAGCAGAAACAAATGAAGTAGAACCCATTCGAGTTAAGAAATTCAAGAACTAAAACAAGCATAAGAAACAGCAGAAGAGGAAGAACCCATACCAGTGAAGAAATTCAAAAGAGAAAGACAGTAAAATAGTGTACTTCTGTGATGTGCTATTAAATTTCATTGCGACTCTAATACAAGAGAATATACCAAAACACGTAAGTGAATCTTTGTCTTGATCTGTTCCTTTTGGTATGGATAAGATACTCAAAGACACTTTCACGGTATTTTTCTTTAATATGGTGTGTCGGACAGTAAATGTTGGTTGTTGGATAGTAAATGAAGGGTGATGGATAGTAGATGACTGGGTGTTGGTCACTCTACCCTTTTGGTTGGTTAGTAAGTGTCGGTGTTGGTCACTTATAACAGCGTGAAATTTTTACTTGTGTACACTTATCTTTCACAATTTGTAAAAAATATTAAAATTGTAAAATTTCGTTAAAAAATTTGTTAAAAAATGCAATTTTGTAATTTGACAGGACGCTTTTCAGTCTTCTCTATATTCCGTATAATTTGATTATTTTATATTTGTAAAACTGCACAATTTCTAAATTTTTCACCTTTCAATGTTTTGTGACAATTCCTAAAAATTATTTAAAAAATTTTTACATTGTGGGGAAAATTGCTTTTTATCTCCGCTAAATCCCGCATTAGCTTACAGATGTTAGTATTATTTTTTGCCCCGACCATATTTTACATTTTTCCTGAGATTTTTTCAGTCTCAGCTAAAGTCCATTTGAGTGTCGGAATTTTAGTACTACTTTTAGTCTTCGCCAATTTTGAAACATTTTTGCGAATATTTTTTCAATCTCCAATAGGTCTGTATGAGTTTCGGAATTTGTGTACTATTTTTAGCCTAGACCAATTTTTTATACTTTTTTTTGTGTGTGTGTGTGTACTTTTTGCCAATAAGCAGCAGGCACCTACACACGGCATGCCATCTGAGGTTAACCACTTCTAACAATGTAACAATGTAACCCCATTTGATGTCAACCACTTCTAACAATGTAACCATGTAACTCCAATTGAGGTCAGCCACTTCAAACAATGTTACCATTTGCCCATAATGTTAAACCCTTGGACAATTTTAACATAGGATTTTCGTTCGTCGGCATAAATTGAGGTCAACCAATTCAAACAATGTTACCATTTACCCCCAATGTTAAACCTATGGACCAATTTAATATAGGATTTCCCCTCGTCCCCCAAATGTCTCACTCGTGTATCTTATCGGCTAATGTTAAAGTCCCATTGTCCCCCAATCCCCTTCATACAACTACTAATACTGTTTCTTTATGAAGTCTAAACAGTGAATTCTATCTTAAAGCTCATCACATATGGCAGTTTTCTTTGTTAAAATATATTATTTGTTGAACGAATTTCATGGTTCGTTAATTAAGACACAACTTTAGACAAGAAACTATATAAATGTTTGACTTTCAAAAAACATATACAGACTGATAATTATGAATTGACAATTATTATACTAGATTTTTAGTGTGCAAAAAAGAAGAAGAAGCAGTAACTAACACTTTACAAATACATTCAGTAGAGTTTAGCCATTAATATAGGAAATGGCTCCCACATCAAATATACTGAATATATCTAAACTGTTGTCAAAAATGCATTTGTTCAGCTAGAAGATCCTATACAAGAGGTTTGGACATATGTGTTTGATTTGGTTGAGTTGAAAGATTTAATTATGACTCATAAAGGAGCACAAAAATGAAATAATCTGATGCATCGTACACTTTAAGGATGACAACATGTATGAATAACACAGTATTGGAACAAGTGCAGATAGGTCTTATGGGACTGTTCCATTTCTAGTGAAGACCGTTATATTCCTCCTAAAATATGTAATTCCTTCTGTATAAAAAAGGTCTTTAATATTGAAACTTGAGATGACTTGCATGTGTGCGTGTATGTTTGCATGTATGTATGTATGTATGTATGTATGTATGTATGTATGTATGTATGAAAGTATGAAAGTATGTATGTATGTATGTATGTATGTATGTTTGTATGTATGTATGTATGTATTTATGTATGTATGTAAGTATGTATGTATATATTGATTGCTAGGCTAGTGATACGATGTATAGATTCATCTCAGTAGGTAGGTATGACTCTTACATATCTCTCCACCTTCCCCCCCTCCTTACACACCTTTTTTCCATGTACATAGAATATAGCGAACGTCGTGACGATTTATAGGAAATGAGAGAAACTGCTATCGTCTAAATAAAGACCAATTACTCTATTGAGCTGTGTGTTGAACGATTCTGAAAGAATTATTCTCAATCATTAATATAATGTGTGTACACAAATGACGTGATATTTTGATATCAAGCTGTATTTCTACCAGGCGATTCAACAACTCATCCATTATGGAATGTTATGAAACAATTTATCTTGATTATAAATGAAATCAAGTATTTGATGCTATTTAATAATATGCATCAATGGGTTAGTTTGCAAAGATCAAAAATATGGAATTGCTAGTAAACTTCTATCAGGGCTCGTAAACTACCTAACAAACTATTGTCTTTCAGTTTTGCATCGAAATTCGTTATCAACCAAATGTCACTTCGATCATTGAAATACAAATTATTGGAATTTTCTTCTAAGAAAGATTTTTTCTTTCTTTCTTTTTAAGCATGCAAAGGAGACGCCACTGTATTATACTGGATAATAGGACATATGTGATATTATATCAAAATATATCATGTTAAAGCGTTAGAATAAAAGAGAAATAGTGTTTCTGCTCCTTACTAGTTCGTCAGTTCTGAATAAAGTTGATGATGATAGCGAGTGTACACACAATAGTGATCCTGATGAACATAATGATAACCAGAAGAATATTCTGGATATATATAGACATATCCCCACGCTTTCGCACTTTGACCACCAACTCCAATGTCAGCCTCTTGGCTAAATCACGTAGTGGAAGCAAAGATCCTGGCTTTAATGTTACGTATGTGCATTTTCTCTTTTCAGGTTCAGGATGTGTATACATGTATATATCGTTTTTAAATTTCCAATGAAGGACGCACGAGCTAATATCCTCGCGTGATATGGTTTCGCTCAATGCCTACCTATTTTCATATCTCATATGCAACAAATAGTACAAATGCTGAAAGCGATATATCACAAGATAGTGTGTCTGTATTTATTAGCAAGGATAGCTTTCTACAGAATACATATATTTATTAATCGTGTTAGCTTTACCAGTCAGAAATAGCCTCACCAACCTTCAGATAAAATATGTTTATAGCAATTTTTTTTTTTTTTTTTTTTGTCTTCATTTTGTTGCCCCCGATTTTATATCGGTGCAAAGTTCGGAGTGCCTCTGATTCAGAGTTTCCAAAATCAATGTGCTCACCATCAATCTATACAAAGGACGTATGTAATTTTCACAGTAGGAACACTTTAAAGATAACACCTAAGTATACATTGGTTATATCTATTTCAAATCCAAATGTGAAAGAAAAATCAAAGATGTATAAAATGCATAAAACATTCACTCCACACCTTACGTAAACTGAAGTAAGTCAGATTACAAACAAATAGCTCCTAGCATATCTTAGATCCGTGATAAATGAGACATTCTGACAGCTTTATGATAAAACGGAACCGCTAGGAGACAGTATTCTTTTCTTCAACATACATAGTTGCATTTACATCGATCGACCTGGTAGGTATCCCCTAAGCACGGAAGACGCCCATTTAGGATAATGAACCTACAAATATCACGAAGAGCCTATTTTGAGTTTTGTCAGTGAGCCTAAACATTACGGCTATCAGTGCAGCGACAAACAAGGAGAACATTATACCATATCTAAAGAGAAAGTACTGATATTTAACTTTAACGTTTTGGGTAGCTGGAATGTGAAAATAATCTTCAGGACCAAATGAACGACTTTCTTGACTGATCTTGACTCTCTCAATCCAATGGATGTAGATGCCCTAAGACAGGGAAAAAGTGAAAACCTAACGTGAGAATGCCTGTTATCATTGTCAAGAAAAAAGACATTGGTCTACTGAGCGTCCCAATAAAGTGAAAAAAGATATTACTAAATTTCAGAAGCAGATCAAGAAAAAAAGGCAGAAGAAGAATCCATTTCTGCAAAGAAATGTGGGATTTAAAAAAAATTAAAAAAAAAAAACGCTGAATTTTTCTAGGGGTGTGAATTTCTTTAATTGTGTGTTCTTGAAATTTCATAAGGAAAGTATACCATAAATAGTTAGGTTTTCTGTGCTTTGATTGGTTTGAAGTAGGAACAGTACAAAAAATCATTAGCTTGGTTCCAAAAGTCGTTAGTGTGTATGTACCTTAAATGCAATCTAGGAAATATTTAGCTTGATTCCCAAATTCTTTAGTGTGCTTGCACTGGAAATGCAATCGCAGAAAAAAGGTCGGTATCTCGTACATATATGGACTGATGTCTCGAATCTATAGCAAAAGCATTTTTGACATTGTAAGCGATAGAATTTGCTAGAGTTAACTGTAACAATGTATGATATCATTTGGGCTGATTTTTTTTTAAAAACGGCAGGCGAGTAAGAAGATGTGGTTTGTTAAAGGGATTTTGTCTGTATTTACCTATGCGAAGTTTTACCTGCATAAGTTGAACTTGAAACTCATGTAAATGATTACAGATTTAGCAAACTTTCTTGTATGTTATAACAAGACAAACTTGCTAAACATATTCAAGCCACCTTAATCTTAACTCTCTGCACTGGTTGCCAAAAATGTTATTTTGGATCTTTTCAAATGTCTCTGCTGTGCTAATATGTTACAAAAACGGCAGCCGAGTAAGAAGAGTTTTCTTGTTGTGCTGGGACATACCTTAACTGCCAGTCAGTTTACAAAAACAAAACTAGTTCGAGATATATGAATAATTGAATGAATGAAACTTTGAACTTTTTTAACCATGGACTCCTGTTTGGGTCCAGAATGTCATTTCCATGTTACGCATCTCCAATACATCATATAAATTAATAATGATGATAATAATAATAATAATAAGAAGAAGAAGAAGAAGAAGAAGAAGAACAACAACAACAACAACAATAACTATAATGACTCTCTCTCTCTCTCTCTCTCTCTATGTCATAAATAATGAAACCCGCTTAAATGTATTGTTATGTCGTTGTGTTTATCAAGCAAACAAACTACGGCTTTTCATGTAAAGGGCAGACAAGCGCGCATGTACCCACCTAAATAGAACAAAGAGACAGACACATCCGTGAAGGTTTTACTCCGCGTTGGATAAACCTCTTTTGTAACAAGTACACTACCCTTACCGTTTATCACATACGTACCAATATGTTTAGTGAGTGCATCCAATACATTCCCATGCTTACGCCCCGACGGCCTTTCCATGTTTAGAAATGATGATAAAATAGAAGATGATTTTGCGAACATTATGGTTATTTAATTTCTTTAGCCCAGGAACGTAGTGTGCCTCTATAGCAAAATGACACGGTCCTAAATGATTGGAAATCAAGTCATACTTTAGAACGTTGTCAACCTTTTAAATATGTTCAGGTTTAATATTTGGTATTTGTATATGAAAAGGAAGGGAAAGCTCTTAGCTTCCATCTTCATTTATTAATTTTTAATTGATCGGAGTTTATTTTTAAAAATGTTGATTTTGGAAAAATGGTGTTGCCTTTTTTAAGAAAAAATTCTTTAACTTTCTCTCTCTGTTTCACACACATACACAAACATACATTCTCACATACACAGACACTTGAGTTTCCTATTAAATGCTTGAGATTTAAATCATGATAGTATCTAGCTTATTTTGCACTGCATTGACTTTAAAATCTAAGTCGAGTAAAACACCTTTTGTAACAAGTACACTGACATTTGACAAAAAGAAGTCAGTCTGTGTATGCTAATATAGTGTAGGCCACGATTTGTAACATTGTAAGAAATATTAAAAATCATATATAGCACAATCCACGAGTGATTCTTGCAGAATAGACATATATTTAAAAATCCTTTTTGACACAAGCCAGTTCGTAAGCCAAACTCGTGGCTTGCAGAATTGTAACATAATTCAGAGTGCAGACAAACTCAGATTTCCCCACCTAAATAGAACAAGTATACATACGCGAATGAGGTGGCAGTTTGATATAAAATAGGAGCTTGGAGGAGGGTAGGAATATTAAAGATAGGAATCTGGAATTTTACTTTATTTATAAAAAGGCTTATAGGAGGTAGGAGGGGGTGGGGTGGGGTGAATTACTTGTATTTATACCTCTTCTTTAAAATCCTACGATAAGTGCATGGGATGGTAGTTTTGTCTAAAATAGGATCGTAGCTGAGGCTAGGGACATTATAGATAGAGGTAGAGATTTTTACTTTATAAAAGGGATTATACGGGGGGTAAGGGCGATAATAAAATTAGTTTTGTTGATAAGGGATTTAAATTGCTTGTTATTCTGCTTCTTTTACATCTACAGGTGTTGCTCAGTCGATTGGTGGGTGTTTATATGCAAGGATTATGCGGATGAGAGTTTTGGTTTTAGAAAAGGAAAGTATGGGTTGGGTGGGGATATTATCGAAGGGGATATATATTTTGACTTTATAAGTGGGTCCAACGGCGATAAGGGGTTATAGAGAATGTATTTATATTGAATAATGATTTAATTGTTTTTTTAATATAATTTTTATTTTACTTCCTACCTTGTTTGAATGGGGTGGTAGATTTTTTTTTTAAATAGGAAGATATGGGCTGGTAGGAACATTATAGAAAGGGGGGAAGAGATTTTAACTCTATAAGTAGGGGGATTTTAAGAGGTATTTGATAAGTTACTTTTATTGATACAATTTTAAATTCTATTTTTGTATAAAAGTTATTTTTCACTCTATCTATTGTGAATGGGAGTGTAGTATTGTCTAAAATAGGAGAGATGGGGGAGGGTATGAATATTATAGATGGAGGTAGAGATTTTAACTTTATTTATAAAAGGGATCATAGGGTACCTGGATAGTAGATTACTGAGTGTTGGTAGTAGATAACTGGATCTTGGATATTAAATAAACTGATTGCAAGATAGTAAATCACTGGGTCTTGATAGTAGATAATTGGTTGGTGGATACTAGATAACTGGGTCTTAATAGTAGTTAATCAGTTGGTATATAGTAGATCACTGCGTGCTGGATATTATATAAATGGGTGTTGATATTAGATAACTGGGCTCTGAATAGTATATAACTGGGTGTTGGTAGTATATAACTGACTTGTGGATAGTAGATCACTGGGTGTTGATAGAAGATAATTGGTTGGTGGATAGTAAATCACCGCGTGCTGAATAGTAGATAACTGGGTGTTGGATAATATATAACTGTTTGGTGGATAGTAGATCAATAGGTGCTGTACAGAAGATCGATGGGTGTTGAAAGTAGATATATGGTTGGTGAATAGTAGGTCACTGGGTGCTGGATATTATATAACTGATTGATGGATAGTAGGCTACTGGGTGCTGGATATTAGACAACTAGGTGGTTGATAGTAGATAATTGGGTATTGATATGTATGGACTATGATGATGATAGTTTGGGTTTTAAGCAAGGGGGGCAATGGGGAGTGGAGATATTATAGAATAGGGTAGAGATTTTAACATTATAAAGGGGATCATATGGTGGTAATGGGAGATAAAAAAGTAAATTTTTTTTTTTTTAGCAAAACAAAATGCGTCATTTTATTCAGAATCCATACAAACAATTCCCTCCAAAATAGATGCAACATGTTATAAACAGACTGAGTCGGGTTAGATTGAGATTGAATGCTTCTGTAAATTTATTGTCTGTCACATACGTAGCAATATTTTAGTGAGCGCCTTTACAACATACCCTCCTTATATCCCAGGATGTCTTTCTCGTCTTTAGAAACGATGACAACATAGAAAAGTGTTTTTGTGAAGATTATGGGTATCCATTATCTTTAGCCTCAAAACGTAGTGTGCATCCATGTCAGAATGATTCTGTCTTAAATGATCATTGGAAATCTAGTCTTACTTTAAAACGTTGTAAACTTTGTAAATATGTTTATGTTTAATATTTGTACATGAAAATCCCTAATCTTTCTTCATCATTTTAAGTGGAAGGGGATTATTTTTAAAAAAATGGTAAACCAGTAAGTTTTATCATCCGATCAAAGTGACAACAATTATGTACTTGTATCATCCAGTGAATCATGACAATAATTTTTATGTGAAATCGTCTTTGTTCAATAGATCGGTTGCTTCCTCGCGATCGCTAATTTCACAAACATAATCTTCATGGTACAACAAATGTACATTTCAATTGTTGGTATAACAGATGTGACAGTGTCATTATCAGAATTAACATAATCCAAGAAATCAACATCCTCGTTACCAGACCAAAGTAAGCGTCACTCGCCATACCAAGGGAAACATCGTCATCAGCACCGCCAACACTGGTAATGACCTATGTTTGCTCACTAAACCCTGCCTTTACAAAACAGTTTGCAACACAATTTGTGTAAACATCACACCATGTACGATAAATCATATTGATTGCGGACAGTACATTTATTTCATGCTGGGTTGTTGTTGTTTTGTTTTTTTTTTTGTTTTTTTGGGGGGGGGGCGGGGGGTGTCAAGGATCGCGAGGTATCTTCGAATTAGAGTACGTCGGTATATTTCCTTATGTTCCGCATATTTTTTATATGTAGCTTTGCGTCTAAAGTGAGAGTTTTTATTTTTCTGACCGGCGAATTTTCAGCCATTTGTACAATAGCTGAATGGAAAATGAACCCAATATATATTTACTTTAAGATATACTCAATTGGTCAACATACAGGTTTACAACGATAGCAACAGGATATTTCAAAATTATTTAGTCCCAAACATATGAAACAGAACAATTTCCTTTCGTGCTTTAATTGCGTTATAAACAAACAACACGTGCTTATAAAGTACCGATTATGAATGCGGAGTGATTATCACGATTTGTGATATGGTGGCTTTGTTAAGACTTTTTTTTATTTACCGATTATGAATGACGTGTGATTATCATTCGTTTGTTACTCAGCGTCTTTGTTGTTACGCCTTTGTTATTTAAAAGACCGCCACTGTTTATTTGGCTTCGGCGCGTCAGGTCATATCCACGTTATAATTAAGGTAATTTTATCTGGAGGCCCATAAAAATCAAACGCTATCACCAAATAAACGTTATAATAAAGAACGTCATTACAAAGTCTTTGGAATACATAGTAATTACTAGTTTGGCAGGTGAAATTAAAGTCAAACGTTCTACCAGAAAAAAAACGTTGTATTCAAGAAATGTAGAATTTTTTGTTTGTTGCATATATACTTAGAAAATAAGTTGTATTCATTACATCTGAACACATATTCCAATGAAACAGTTTTTCTATGTGGAAAGTATCAATCACTTTTTCACATTTACATCTATCAACACGTTTTCTTGGGTATATATGTTTTATATTATTTTAAATATTTGCCTAAAACTCTCTCTCTCTCTCTCTCTCTCTCTCTCTCTCTCTCTCTGATCGGATGTTTCAGTACTCATTTTGTATTGTAATAACATAATGAAATTTGATTTGGTTGTAAAGTTTGGAAATGCTTGATCTTAATGGTGTCTCTGCATATAAAACTATTTATCAGCATAGCATAGATACAATATTGCTAACCTTAACTTAATTTTCACGTGCAACCGCTGACATAAGTCAAACAACCAGTAACGCGCCTTGTGGTCGTTATGTGTTATAGCTCTTTTGTATTTCTTACACTTGGAAGTCAGAAACACTTCTGATATCGTCAATCCCTAGATTATCGATGAGACAAGTGTGGTAAAACTCGCAACGATTCAAAATGGCTGGGTTAAAATTGCTGAGTTAAGCGGAATCAATTTGAAAATGATTAAAATAGTAGTGTAAGATTTCAAAATATTGATGTATACCAAGATGTTTGAGCAATGAGATATCTTATTGTCCTTCTCAACCAAGACGTAATGGATATTAACGAACCTTTCCGAAGTGGAGTAATGCCACAGCGTACCATGGAATTTGTTGAAGCTGAGAGAAACGAATTACTTAGGACAAGAAAAAGACATAAAAAATTAACTAATCGAAAGAAGTGTTCCATTGGAATGTGCAGGTGCTAAAATCCATTACATCTCCATGATATGGCGCTCTCAGTCACAATGCACATGACATCAAATAATATAGGTGAGCTGGAATCCCAAGCATTTATTCCTTTCATTGAATTTCCGTCTATTTATTGAATCAAATTTGATTTCTTGTTTGTGAACATTTTGAAGGGTAGATTTGCAAAGAAAGAGAACACCAAAGCCGTCAAACGTGTACTAATTATCAACAGTTATTACCAATTAAAGCTTAAGTTTTGTTGCGTTGCATTAGTACTAATTTTAACAACACCTTCCTCCATTGTCGGCGACGCATGCAAATGTATCTTTGATAACTATGCATATGAAGGATTACACAAGTTTTCAGGCAGCGTTAGCAGTTTTTTCTTCAAGTGCTAACATTTTATTATTTTGGACCGTGTTCCATATCGATATTATTGAATTCGCCTAAACTACGAGAATCGGCATAGTTGCTTTAAATAGGTGCTATCAAATCTAAGCAACATTGTGCATAACCCTGTTATTATTATTGGTACATTATTATTATTATTATTATTATTATTATTTGTAGTATTATTAATTGTATTATTATTATTATTATTATTGTTATTATAAAAATGAAGTGATGTTTACAATCATTTATATCGCTGATCTCGATATAGTTAATATTATGTTAGCTTTTAGTTATCAGTAGATATATATATATATATATATATATATATATATATATATATATATATATATATATATATATATATATATTGGTGCGCATAAGAGACGGAGAGTAATATTTCTAGCTGGTTGTCTAAGCACGCTTTAATATCTTTTGCTTATGGCTTTAGTTATATGTTTTTGGGCATTGATAGGAAAGTGTCTTGCCTAGGGATACAACACGAGCCAGCATGGTCTTGGAGTCGAATCCGATACTCGTGCGTGGGAGTCCAGCACGCTAACCATTGAGCTACAGCGCCTCTCTATACTGTCTCTGCTATTCCGAATTTCGTCTGGCCCTTCCTACCCTGTTTTATATATTTGGACTGTTATTGTGGAATGAAAGTTTATGAACAGAATACACGCTCTAGATTGCTTCAAGTTCCTTTCAATCGGCATACTTGATCCAGGAAGCGGACTATGAGGGTGAAGAAGGTCACACAGGGCCGACATTCTATCGTATGAGAGAGAGAGAGAGAGAGAGAGAGAGAGAGAGAGAGAGAGAGAGTGAGAGAGAGAGGAGAGCGATATGGTACAATTGAGGTAAAAAGGACATACTGATTGAGCAACCAACACTGACTGAGAGAGAAAGAGAGAGGGGAGAAACCTTCAGACATGTGAATATTAAAAATGATCTGTTTAACAACCTTATTATGGATTTTAAAAAAGTAAAACAAAATAAAGCTTCAACTAGATTAGTTTATGTTTATACCAAGGAATTAATCGTTTGAACTACTCGTCTCCATGGGCTAATGCAACTTTGAATCATTGGTATCGTGTAATACTGTAGACAAATCCCATGGAAAGTGTACACATATGATTATAAGGAATCGGCTTCCTCTAGGCTATTGGGTGTAAGTTCAAGTTCAAGGTTTTCATCCAGCTCAAATTCTCTTTTTCTCTGTCACTACACAGATTTCTACGTACATGTGTCCCTTATGGCGTGAGAGAAAAATATCAGGGAAAGCAGAGGGGATTTTGAACACAAAAAGTGCAACATCTTTAATTCATTACAAAACGAGGATTCATTTTTTGTTTCTCGCTATTTTTTATTTTAATAAAGATAATAAAATGATATACTCACTGATCTATAAAACCAATAGTCAACTGGTGACATCGTAACTATATATATATATATATATATATATATATATATATATATATATATATATATATATATATGCATATTTATACACGATGGGCTTTTCACAACTTGATATACCAACAGTATTAGTATTGGCATATCAAACTGCTTAAAAGCCATCTTATTTGTGGTATGTATCTATGTATCTATCTAAATATATATCCATATATATATATATATATATATATATATATATATATATATATATATATATATATATATACTGACATTTTAATGTTATTAAATTTCGTTTCAAAACGGTGTTGCCTTACATGGCATATGCACTGTCTATGGAGATATGCACATCGTTTTCAAGTTAGATTTTTTTACTTCTTTATGAGCATGGTTTTTATATGCGCAACAGTTTGTTTGCTTGATACCAGTGGTATTCTTGTGCTGATGGGATGCGAATAAACACGTAACCAGGATAAAGAGCTGAAATCGGTAAGATTCCTTTTCCGCAAAATACCGATGTTTATTTTTATTATTATCATTTATGATGTGCAACAGGGATGTAGCATGACTTAAAATAATGTTATTGTTCTTAGGCAAGGCTTTTAAGGACACTATATAAGTTCAAGCATGTTCGATGAAGTGCTGGTATAGTAAGATTATTCTAAAAACGGGTGTGAACTTTGGATAAGAATTGTGCTGCTAGCGTCTAAATATCGGTATCCTTGCTCACCTTTTGATATGATAAATCCTGTGGAAATCAAGCACATTGCCTAAACAATTAAAACTGACAAAATTTTTAAGAATGACAAATTATGTGCCAAAGCTTAAACATGCGATCATATGCAAGTAAGAACATATACAACTTTCGTTAGTTTTTAATTGAACGCTATATTAAACACGCTGACAAAGTCGGCATTATACTTGCACTTACAATACAGTCGAATTTGACAGTGTGTGCCTCTTTCAAAAGTTTCTTGCGAATAATATATTCCTCTTTAATAATCCTTTTAATTTTTATATAAATTATATCCTAACACGAACTTACAACGCTTTGCAAATAGTAAAGATTCATATTCTACTTTTGTTCACTGACACAATTGTGTCGATTACCAAACAGCTATCTTTATTTAAAGTAACTGTCAACATGAATCACAAAAATTATGAGTTATACTATTTTTCATATTAAATACATGAGCCCAAACGGAGCTGTATAAATGAATACATAACGCATGACGATGAAATGAAAAGGACACAAGTATCTTCTTTCAGTCACAGACTGAAAAATTACTGTTACATATTGAATAAGTAAGAACTATTATTCGATAGATTTTATCTAGAACAGAATACAGGCAGATTTAGATATACATACGGACACAGAGACATGGACAGAGAGAGGACAAAGAAGGTTAACAATGTCCACAGCCGATGCGATAACATTTAAAATTTGAAGGATACTTGATTATTAAAAAATGGTAATGTCCTAAAGAAGTTTATTCACGAAAGACGTTTACTCTGCACAAATTATTGTGGATGGCAAATATACTAACAACTAAGAAAATAACAATATTTGGCACTAGTAGAGGATGTCACTTGAGAGCCAAACTGGAGTTGAAATTATGCCGTAGGTTAACATTCTCAGGCCTATGAGGGGTGAACAATGCATAGGGTCAAACATGTATTGAATCAACAATTTATAGGGTCAAAGATGAAATTAACATAAGGTCTCCAAGTTGAAAGGTATGTTATGTAACAGTGTAGCATAAGGAATCTATCTGTCTGTCAATGCGTGGGTGAGGTGTGTTTGTGTGTGCGTGTGCGTGTGTGTGAAACACAGACAGAGAGAGAAAGAAAGTTAAAGAATTTGTTTGAAAAAAGGCAGAACCATTTTTTTTAATAAAGTGTGTTGTCTGTATGTATGTGTGCGTATGAAACAGAAAGAATTTTTGAAAAAAAAGTCAACACCATTTTCTTACAAATCAACATTTTTAATTAACCCCGCTCACTTAAAATGAAGAGGGAGGATTAGCTCTTGTCTCTTCTTTTTCATATACAAATACCAAATATTAAACATGAACATATTTACAACGATGAGAACGTTGTAAAGTAAGACTAGATTTACAACAATTTAGTTCAGTGTCATTATGCCATCGATGCACACTACGTTTCTGGGCTAAATGAAATACATAACTGTAATGTTCACAAAACCACTTTTCTATTGACCTTTATCCTGACACATGGACTATTTTGACTTTCTACCGCGAGCATAGTGCACAGAAAGAAGCAAACACTTCCCGATTTCCATCATCACTTGAACATTATTTCACAATAATAAAGATAAACATTAATTTCAAAACATTGATGTACTAAAGAGAGCAGTCGTTGTAGTTAAGTGTCCCTCAAACACGCCGTTTCGTACTGATTGACCTAGCTGCATTATGTACTAAACTCAGTGGTTGAAAATTAAATGCCACTCAAAACACGCTGTTTCGTACTGATTGACCTAGCTACACTACGTACTAAACCGCTATAAGGTCGTTTCGCACTGATTGACCTAGCTACACTATGTATTAAATCATTACTAATCTGATTGAAGTGTACTATCCCGCAAACACGCCGTTTCGTACCAATTGATCTAGCCATACGGACGGCTTATTTAGCTACTGTGAGTATAGTGCACACAATGAAATATTGTAAAATGAACGTAGTACATTTTTCCCAAAACCTATGGTTTGGCTCAAGCCATGCAGTCAAAATAATACATATGTATCGCCAGCATTTTATTTCAAGCTCACATTTCGACTACGGCAAATTTTAGAGTGGTATGTTAAAGTGGGAACATATACCATTATAATTTACATAGAAATCATTCTATAGGAAGTTTTAGCGGATACAGACCATGACAAATCACCATTATTATTATTATTATTATTATTATTATTATTATTATTATTAGCATGCTTTTAAAATGAGAGCGAGAGATATTTTGAGAAAGAGAGAGAGAGAGAGAGAGAGAGAGAGAGAGAGGGAATTAACATTATGCCGTAGGGAGAGACTGGGAATTAACATTTACGCTGCAGAGAGAGAGAGAGAGAGAGAGAGGTACCTATGGGATGGTTAATGACAGAAAAGTAAGACGCCATTTTTCTTATTATTTTCAGCATTATAGAACAAGGATAAATTCACATTAGGTTTCCCGTTTGTGAATTTCTGAGGACAAGGGTAAATCCTATGTTATAAATGTTTATTGGCAAATTGTTTCCTTCATCAGTTTAAAAATGTGGTGTTATACACTATGTAACACAATTTTTGTTCCTGGGTAGTAAGTGTTATTTTCTAATTGCTTATGCCTCAAAAGTATAGAAAATGGCTATTATTCCCCACAAACTTTGCTTTTGTGACCAGGACAGTGATATTTTGAAATTTACCTCTTTCCAATGAGAAAACGGGCGAATTTGTGTCTTTTCGTTCTCATAAAGTCAGAAAAAACAACATATGAATCCAAATTAACATGTATTTATACTAAGGTAATACAAAAATGACTACAAAAGATTTAGAAGTGAGTAGTTTTTCGAGATTTACGATTATACTGTAAATCACATTCACGAATCAGCCCCCAAATGTAGTCTCCCATCATGTTCTCGTTATACTGTCCTTGGTAGCGGCGTTCAAAGTCCAGTATATCCTGGTGGAAGCGCTCGCCTTGCTCCTCCGAGTACGCTCTCATGTTCTCCTTGAATTTATCAAGATGAGCATCAAGGATATGTACTTTGAGGGACGTCCGACAGCCCATTGTGCCGTAGTTCTTCGCCAGAGTCTCAACCAGCTCCACATAGGTTTCGGCCTTGTGATTGCCCAGGAAGCCCCGAACCACTGCGACAAAGCTGTTCCAAACCGCTTTCTCCTTACTAGTGAGCTTCTTGGGGAATTCATTGCACTCCAGGATCTTCTTTATCTGTGGTCCGACGAAGACACCGGCTTTGACCTTTGCCTCAGACAGCTTAGAGAAGAAGTCTTGAAGGTACTTGAAGGCTGCCGACTCCTTATCTAGAGCTCTGACAAATTGTTTCATAAGGCCCAATTTGATGTGCAGTGGTGGCATCAGCACCTTCCGGGGGTCCACCAGTGGCTCCCACTTGACGTTGTTCCTCCCCACAGAGAACTCGGTCCGCTGTGGCCAGTCCCGCCTGTGGTAGTGCGCCTTGGTGTCCCTGCTGTCCCAAAGGCAAATATAGCAGGGAAACTTGGCAAAAACCGCCTTGGAGACCCATCAGGAATGCCACCATTTTGAAGTCTCTTATGACCTCCCAGCCGTACTCATCATACTTCAAGGCGTCCAGCAAGGTCTTGATGCTGTTGCAATCCTCTTTGAGGTGCACCAAGTGAGCCAGGGGAAGAGACGGGTACTTGTTACCATTATGGAGCAGCACGGCTTTGAGGCTCCTGGATGAGCTGTCAATAAAGAGGCGCCACTCATTCTGGTTACAGGCGATTCCGATTGCCTCGAACAGACTGGTCACATTGTGATTGAAGCAGAGCCCATCTTGACGGGTGAAGAAGCTGGAAAAAAGTTGGTGATTCTTCCTCTGATCTGCGACTTGCACACTTTCATCCAACAAGTTCCACTGCTTGAGCCTAGACGTCAAAAGCTCGGCATTGGACTTGGTGAGACCAAGATCTCTAATCAAGTCGTTGAGGTCTTTTTGGTTGGGGTAGTATGGGTTTCTCTCCTCAGCTCCACCTCTGAAATTGTCATCTGGATCTACAACGTCTTCCTCGCTGTCTGACTTGCTGCTCTCTTCTGAAGACGGCTGCTCTCTCTCCGGAGGAGTGGGTACGGGGAGCTCATGGCAGTGTGGCACCAGGGCGATGGATAAAGGAAGGTCCGGATACGTGATAGTAGGTGCATACTTGCCAGTCCGACGTTTGGAAGGGTCCATCATGCGGAAGTAGCAGTTGCTTGAGTGGTCAGTGGGTTCCCGCCAAATTCTTGGAATAGCGAATTTCATGTCTCTCTTTTCCCCTCAGTACCATCCTACAAAAATACATTTATATCACCCATGACTGATGTGTAAGAGATTCTCGCAACATTTTTCATATTTGATATATTTTTTCAATAACATTGAAAAGTGTAAAACATTTTAAAATTAAAAATTTTTACAATTTTAAAAATTTTAACAAATTTTATAACATAAAATTCCGAGCAACAATTGTCCATCTTACCTTCCAGAGTTTTTTTGCAGTGCTCGCAGGTGAAATGATGTGCCGAAGGTTTGTCTTGATCCCCGACAGGCATGCCGAAATATGCCTTGTAGGCCTCACACATCTTAGCAGTTGCTTCCACGGAGTACTTTTTCGCTCTCGTCTTTATAAATTGGCCGCTAACATAGCAAAATGAGTCTGCCGGATACTTGCAGCCTCTTGATGCCATCTCAGAAAAATGCAGATATGTATCCACTTAGGCAGCTGAAACTAAACTGAACTGGTGGGCTTAAGGCCCCTGTATTTATAATACTATTTATATTACTGGAAAGTTCTAAAAGTTACTCCAAGTTTACTCAGCACTGAATCTATCTGGAATGTTCTGGAAAATAGGTAAATTTCAAAATATCACTGTCCTGGTCACAAAAGCAAAGTTTGTGGGAAATAATAGCCATTTTCTATACTTTTGAGGCATAAGCAATTAGGAAATAACACTTACTACCCAGGAACAAAAAAAATATTTTTTTTTTTTACACGGTGTATATTTATTGTCGAATGACTGCAGTAGCATTTGGCGTTGTGTCAAATTTAAGATGTGTCATGTTTTGCTGCACACGCCTTAAGACTACAAACAATGTTGCAAATTCCCTAACCCTTAGATGGGAGAACATTAAAAAAATGCATTGATCTATCAGCAGTTTGAAATCAAGTGACTTATAATTAGGTCATACATTGTTACATTTTTACATAGCCAATACGAATAGTCTATTCCGGCCTATGTTTCCAAAACCTGTTGTTTGGTTCAAGCCATGCAATTAAAATATTACCTATGTATCCCCAAGCCTTTTATTTCAAGTGCACATTTCGCCTACTGCAAATTTTAGAGTTGTATGTTAAAGTGGCAACATATACCATTACGATTTAAATATAAATCATTCTACAGGAAGTTCAAGTATGTGTGTGTGTGTTGTGTGCTGTGTGTGTGTTTGTGAAACAGAAAGAAAGATGGAGAGAGAAAACGTTACTCTTTTTATAAGTTTCTTAAGACAAGGTGGCTACAGACCATAAAACAATAATTTTTCTTCTTCTTCTTCTTCTTCTTATTATTATTATTATTATTAGTATTATTAATATTAGTAATATTATTATTATTATTATTATTATTATTATTATTATTATTATTATTATTTCACGACGAGTGAGAGAGATTTTGAGAGTGGGAGAGAGAGAGATAGATATGGAATTAACATTATGCCGGAGAGAGATAGACAGAGAGAGAGATGGAGGGAGAAAATATCTTATTCATACTTTTAATATTAAGATGCTTAGGTTTATATGGGATATTTCATTATACAATTTTATGAACACAGATCCCAAAAAAATCACATCATCGGAATTCCATTTTTTTTTAAAAATCTCACAAACATACTAAAACCCTTCTATCCAAAGCATACGTCTAAAGTTCTCACAAACTATTTAAATTCAAACACTCAGTGGAGTTTCTTAGAACAGTAAACATAGGATATAAATTGGTTTCGAAACACATGCAACATAAAGCGGCTTACATTTGCTTGGTATATTTTCCACAATAAAAAGCAATTTAAAAACTCTTTTTAAACAAATCTGACACTTTTAACACAATGATTTTTTCCATGCATAGATAAAGTTTCGGCTGTCATGCATTTAAGCATGTAATGTTCATAAATTAGCCACACAGAATCTAATGGTAAACAAAATCAAAGAATTGCAGTCGTTAATACGCACACGATACGTCGTCCAAAATTTGAAGGAATCGTTTTGTCTTGTAGAATCAGTTCTTATATCAGTAGTTGGTAATCCACTAAGTCGCACTCGTTTGTTATAGACGATCTGATACACTTTTTATAAATGTTGACACACGCTTTGGTTATTGGACAATCATACAATTTTGTGAGGATCTAACGGTTTCACATGAAAGTCTTGATCTCGACATAACTTTAAAGCTTCTTTTAAGACGTTAACACTCATCACTTGACTGGAACGATAGCTGAAAGTCAGTCCTTTCACTTTACATTTCGTATGATGTTCCCCCGGTTTGTCTCTGTACTGGTAACCATAATTGTTAGGTCTCTCACTGGCAAAACTTAACATAGTGTCTTCTGGATGTTAATCGGTCCACTCGCCTAAACGGTCACCTTCAATGTCTGGATGAAGTATTTCAGGGCGACGATTTACATACAACTATCGGTGTCAAAGTTAAGGACTCGATCTCCTCAGAGATCCAAGTCAGTATACATTTTTAAACGGGCATTGGCTGTCACGTATTCTGCAATGATGGCATTCCCAGACTCGTGAGGTAGTGCAAATCTTCACGAACAATTTCCGCGTGTTTATTAGTTTTTTTAATATATCTTTGATATTTGAATGTATCGACTCGCCTCTAGAAAGTATTCCGTCTTCGAAAATATGGGAAGTTGAACCAGATTTCCCCACAAAAAATTCAGCATGACTTTTTGCAAACGAGCGTCTTCCTTCCTTCTTTGCCATGTGTTCCAAAATGATGCCTTCAAAGGAGTTGTACCATTCTTTGAGTTGATCTTTTTCTTCTGGAGTCTGATGTCATGAATGATAGCTAGTAGCTTGTTGATTCAATTTCAGAAACTCGTTGATGCAAACTAAAAAATCCCTTTACTAGAACAATCTTGTTGGTATTGTTCCGTTGTAGGAAAATTTCTAATTTTGTACACTTTTAACAGTTGATATTCACAATCGAAAGCACGAAACAATTCAACACTCAGGCATGTTCCAGTTAAGGCTCGTTCTTGGCCTTCGTCGCAACATGGTTGGTCATAATTACACGTTTCAGCACACGTATGGAATAAAGGAAACATCACTTTTCCGTGACAATGATGTGGTAAAACAGGATGGTACAAGTTTATCGGTGGTAATATTTGATTAACCCTTCTTACCCACGAATATGTTCTATGTCGATGTATCGAGCATACTTACACATACAAGGATGCAATGAACCTACATCGATGTATTTGGTTTGTTCTTCTTGAGTTTTGTTTACGTCGTACAGCAAACGTGTTGCGCTGGTCCGTCGTCCAAACAAACTGTCTCTTGGATTCAAAGTTTCAATATCTACCACGTGGCACTCTTCGACGATGTGTCGGAATTCTGTTTTGTTTTTGAAACATCGATCGTAGTTGTGTTATTACATTTCTATCACTTGATATCCTTGACTTTCCAAATTCTGACGTCGTTGGTATGTTTCGTCGTACAACTATTCCATGGTGGAGTCTGAGAAAGGATTGTTCAGGTCTCGTTGAAGAAAACAAGTAGGACAACAGTGAAAAAAATCCTTGAAATTCGTGCACCGTCTGTGAGCTTTCTAAATTCCATCCATCTACAAAATAAGATACAATTTTCTTTTCACCACCACCGTTTCTGGCATGTTGTATCTGCTTATTTTGAGTCTCACACAAATAATGTAGCCAGTGCAAAGCTTTAGAAGAGTATTGACGACTCACAGCTTCACTGGTTTTGTTGGGGTATGATGGCTAGTTTGGTCTCGGGCATCACTTTCTTTCGGTACACTAATTCACACGCTTCAGCAACGGTAGAAATTTCCTTCAAGTGATCGATTCCTTCATGAAATAATTGTCGAAATTTTCAACAACAACGTCGTACAATGTCTACATCAGATCGGCAATATTTCAACATTTCTTCTTGAAAGTCATAAAAGTCATAAAAGTCTGACGAGTGGAGTTGGTACCAGGCGTAGCATGATTTTCCTTGTTCTGTGTGAATACCGTCTGGATCGTAGTGGTGAATCTCTGGTAAATGCGAGAGCACGACATGCTGATTTGCTTCGATATTAAAAACGTGTGGAAAATAACTTGTTGCCATTTATGTTATTCCAAACGTTTTAGGAATTCTAGCTAAAGACATGGACATATTCACAGAGTCATTTCAGTTTCAAAAAGAAATGAGAGATTCTTTGTCAGTTATTTAAGACAGATTCTTAATAATTTATTTACTATATTCTACTATCTCTTTCACTACTCCCATTCTTCTGTATTCTCTTCATTATTCTTCTTTTGCACGACGAACAGAGATTCCAGAATTTAAGTCGATCATGTGTTTATCTTTGTTATCTTTGTTTCTTAACCTTTAATCTACTGACTTCATAGTGTATGTTATATATCATTAGGTGGTGCCGAGGAGGTATAGTTTATCAAAACTCTGGAACAATACACTTATCGGTGCATATATGATTAGGCCGTTTCGCCTCTTATCTTCACAACAGCAGGAAATTAATACCGCTTGAAATGCTGAAGAATACATGTGAGACAACGTAGGTGATCTTTGTAGAACACATCAAGACTTGATAGTAGTAGTAGTAGTAGTAGTAGTAGCAGTAGTAGTAGTAATAATATAAAATAAATAAAAAATAAAACAGTTTTAATAGAAGTAATAGTATTATTAAATAAATAAATAAATAATAGTAGTAGTATCAGACCACTTCATGTCACTGACTGATTTGCGGTCAAACATTTCTTTTTTCCTGGTTTATTGACTTCTGTTTAATAACGCTAATGTAATCAAATATGTTACATTGACTTATGACAGCGGAACACCTTTACGTAATAGTTATTCAAAATTAATCGTGTAGCAAAAGAGATAGTCGTAAATAGTCTGTAAGGTACATATAAGGTATTGAATGCCGCATATACGATCTGGATTACATTTGATAAGATGTAACAATTTATAAAACCGCGGGTAGTCATCGAGTTGAACGTTTACTACTAATATGTATGTTTATTCTACCATCTCCTTTATTACCAATTTTGTTATACATACACAAACCACATTTAATCAAATGAGCATTCCCAAATAGCAACATGCAAATTATCCTTCGTGAAATATTTTGTTTAATGTTTCTCTCATTAGATAACATAAATTGAAGGTAGTTTTTTTTTCCAAATAAAATCTCAAGGCAAATCAGGCCAGCAAATCAAATTTAAATAGTTCTTATAAACAAATCTCAATTATAGAAGTGAAAATGGACCACACTAAGCACATTTCCGTCATTGTTGGATAGGAGGTGGAGGGCACGATATGAATTTATAACAGTAAAATTTAAAACAATCTTGATGAACTAATAAAACCACTGGACTGGTGCTTATACACACTAAAAGTTATGCACTGTGGGCTGCCTTAGCACAAGTCAACCAATCGGCATCCATCAGGGTTAGCCCCTAAGCTACTATGTAATGACCTTTGAAATGGCGCTGAACTTAAATTGTTGCAAAACTGTTACTATCCTACATAAGTACTAAATGTGGCGGAATACAAACAACAAGTAATGATACTAGAGCTACCGCATTCTTGCACATCAAGAAGAGCATTTAGTCGGTTGGATGCATAAAAAATCCAAATAAACCTAAACAGTATTGATCGTGACGTGAATATCATAAAGATACTAACATCAGAAAATTCACAACTGATCAAATCGTTACCTCGAATGAGAGAGATCACACAAAATATATATGATATAATTTAAAAAATAAACTTCTCTCTAGATTCGTTGTAACACTATAGATTAAAACAGAGTAAGCAGATATTTCGTTTGCTCTCCAGTTAGAGAAGAAAACGGCGTTAACGTCAAACAGTATTCCCACCCTCCTACTCCTCAACAACATCAATACTCTACCTCGAAATTGTGTCTGTCTAGTAGCAGTATGAATTCATCATTGGCCAATGCAACCCTGAAAGACTGACCTATTGAAAGTAAATGCTATGCATGGTCACATTTTTCCAATTGACCTCGAGTCAACCCTGTGGTGCTTCGTAAACGGCCTTTGATTTTGTATTTGACAGATAATTGGGTGAATTGTTAAAGCATGTAAACATAGTCACTTATGATCAAGAAATCTATATAAATTCATATGAAACTATTACGTTAGGGAATATATTTCTGCGAATCAGTATATTCACTGTGAAGCTACATGTATTAGTAGGGTACCGAACTTGACCCCTAGTTCAAGATCGATAAACAGAGGAACACTGCACTGCACAACCCGTCCTCTGACTCGGCCTCGGAATACAGCTTGCACGTGCTCGAGATTTCATCCATCTTGAACTTCTCAGTCTCAGGTGGTAACCTTTACTTGCCACAACTGTCGTAGATAAGCATGTTCCTCAAATTCGGATAACAAGCGCATGCAGCGTCGTAAGACATAATGGGCATACTTGAAAATAAATGTACCTCTTCCGGTATTTATGTATAGAAAAATAAGCTCACATACGTGTACACAAGAAAAGTAAAGTCACAGACGTAAACAATTAGTATGTTCTGGTTATCATTATGCTCTTAACTTACAGATCGCTATGACTATATATATAAATATATATATATATATATATATTTGCTGTACAATCATCCTTAACTGCCTTCTCATCATTTATATGTAATTAACTGAAAAATTTGATTAATAACTTTAAATGTTGAAACTTTGTAAGAATATATATTATGAGGTATTTCATTTTGGATAATTGCGTAACAAGTATAGACACACACGACCTTCACTAATTTCGAAAAAAAGCGTATGCAATTATGAACAAGATTTTTTTAAAACAGTATTTCGTCAGCTTTGGCCCGGCCAATCTGACTTAGTAAAGACAAATATTGTGTTTAAAATAATCATTGTCCGATAGCAAAATGCAGATCTAGGTACTTAAATTGATATGTAATTACTTTTTACAGACTCATACATATACTTATGGCTGCTATATACCTCGAAAACAAATTTTTAAATAGTCTGCGGTGACCTTTGAAACACCGAAGCAGAGGATTTTAAATAATGGAAAAGGATTAAAATAAAATAGTTTTTAAAAATGTGAAACCTTAACAAACCGAACTTACATCACCGAAAACATATTTTTAATCCGTGACGGTTAAAAACTTGTTTGTACAGAACAGTGTGTGGACTTTGCTGAGATACTAGTTGGTCTCAAATTATACACAAGAGTACATAAGTGTTCCTTTTTCTAATTCTTGATTTCTGATTTCTTTTACAATAAAGTGGTTTTTTTATGTTGAAATAGAAACGTCAATGCAAACAAGCTCTTGTACCAAAAGTGTCGCCCAAAATTGTAAAAAAAAGCCTCTTCATCATCAAATTTTGGTGTCTGAGTAGTTATGAAATACAACTGATAAAAGATAAGTCATTAAAACAAATATGGAAAACATGGCGTACATAGCCTGTCAGAACGTTACAGACAACTACTTCGATTCCCATAGACCGTAACGGTAATGATTGATGAAATACTTTTGTGGTAAGATCGGCACATTACGCTTACATCTTATGAATGATCTATCCACGAAGAAACTTTTAAAACGACGAAAATGATACTTTGCACGCTTCGTTTTTGACAAAACTTCCCTTGTAGGTGCGACCTAGAAAAAAAAATTGGCCCCGTGAGACCTCCCCGTTTGCATCCAGTAGTACCTGTGCGACGACAGTGATAAATTAAAAATAGTTTTAGGTTCAAGCCTACTTATATGTCCAATGTGCCTTTACACATGCTTCTTCTGAAGCATTACGTTATTTTTTTTTCCGGAATTATTCTCAGCCAATCAGTGACCATCATTCTCTTAAATATGGTATTTAATATACCACAATACATAGCCTGGTTCTGTAGCTCATATAATAGTTAGTTTCCTTTGACCTAAAACCAAAATTTACTTTCATAACAATTATTCATATTTAACAGCAATTCTCGTTGAAATCTCATATCAAAGAATAGTTGTTTCGCGATTACCGTTTTGAACATATCGAGGAAATTATTTCAGTCTGGGAGCCTGTGAAATAAATTGATAACATTTTCCACAAAATAATACAAATTTCCCTCTGAGACTTTTCAACAGATCCAAACAGAAGTATTTTGTTTAATATGTAGATATATGGTGCAGATATTAAGCTAAATGAATTTCAACGCAAATTGCAACATTACTCTGACAATGGGAGGTAATCCGTGGTTGTTACACAGGCTCGAAGTCGAGATCAAATGTACTAACTGTATCGTTTCTCAAAACATTACTCAACGTCATTGAATGTGCTTACATACAATCTGTCTCATTTGTCTTTCATCCTTTTTTAGGGCGATGTCTGGCAAATGTTCATATGAATGGTTTACGTGTACAGTGATTGGCGTAGGAAAATGGAGCAAATCTTGGAACCCACTCCTGCATTATCAGCAGATTCAATTTTCACCATGTTTGAGCAGACCATTTTGGTGTTAATAAAATCCCAAGTGAAACATTGTATCGAGTTTCAAAGGAAAATGATTCCTCAACCATTTGCGTCATTGCACTCTAGACAGAGAGAGACTCATCCGTAAAAAAATCAGTAAGGCATTTAAGGAAATGGATTAAATTTATAGAAAAACGAAAAATATATCATTAATAAATTGACAGTTACATAAGCAAAATAAGACGCCTAACATATAGTGATGATGTAACCCGATTTAGTAGTCTGGATTTGTCCCGGTAGATGTACCTGGTTTGACACAATAGGGAGAAATGCAATATATTAAAACAAACTTTACTGTACACAATTTTCCTTGTTTCATCCTTAGCCTTTAATAATCTCAATCATCTAGTTACACTTTAAAGTCGAGAAAAGTTAATAATACATTTATATGCTCGAAGTTACTACAGAAATTTTTTTAGTGACACGTATTATTAATAGTGCTGATGAGAAAATACATTACCAAGGATTGTATTCAGCAATCCCTGGATACCTGTTATTAAAATCCAGTATGACTAAAATTGTCGCTGTAAGTAAAAAAGTCTAAAACTTACAGAGCAGACAAATTACTCATACAATAACAAATAAATTCAGCCAAACTGCCCGATACAACGGACGAGAAACGGTTGTTGCATATTTTATCAGGGTCTTTTTGCATTTGGTTTATATGTTGGTACAATCAGATGTTTCTTTCAAGATAATTATTTATAGTCAACATCACCTTTCCTTGAAATCTACTGCCAAAGCATAGTTTTCTCGCAACTTTCTATTTGAAGATGTCGACGAATTTATTTCAATGTTTGAGCCTGCTGTAATCGTAAATTGATGACACGTTTTAAAAAAGTATAAAAGTTTTCCTTTGAAACTTCTTAATAGATCCAAAAAGATATATTTTGGTTCCGATGCGGATATGTAGTGCATATATTAACATAAATGAATTTCAACGCACTTTGCATCATGAATATGACAAAGGGAGTTAATCCGTTATTGTTACATAGGCTCGAAGTCGAGATAAATGTTCAAACTTTTTGCGTTTCTGAAACATTACTCAACACTATTGCATGTGCTTACATAAAATAAGTATCATTTGCCTTGCTTGCTTTAAAGGGCGACATCTAGCAAATGTTTATATGAAAGGCATACGTGTGCAGTGATTGCCGTAGAAAATGGAAGTAAATATTGGAACCGACTCCTCCTTCTTTACAAAATTCAATTTTCACGACGTTTGAAAAACCAAGCGGTCCCTTTCGGTGTTCATGAAATCCCAAGTAAAATATTTTATCGATTCTCAAAGGAAATGTTTCCTCATCCATTTGCTTCATTGCACCCGAGAGTGGGAGAGATTCACCCGTAATAAAATCAGTCAGATATTTGACAATTGAATGAAAATACGGAAGAAATATCATCAATAAATTACGAAGTTGTAGAAGCAAGATACGACACCTAACATATAGTGACGATGCAGCCTCATTTAGTGGTCTGGTTTTGTCGGGGTAGATGTACCTGGTTTGACACAATAGTGAACAATGCACAATTTTTAACTTAAAACATTCCTTGTTTCATCCCAGCCTTTAATAATTGCAATAATCCAGTTGCACTTTTGAAAGCCGAGAAGTGTTAATCACACATATATGTGTTCGAATTTAGGACAGACAAGTTTTTGGGGACACTTGTTATTAATATTGCTGCTGAAACAATGCACTACACGGCATTTTATTAAACAATCTCTAGATACCTGTGTTTTAAATCCAGTGTGACCACAATTGACGCTCTAAGTAAAAATGTCTAAACCTTACAGAACAGACAACTTATTCATGAAATTGCAAACAAATTCACCAATCCGGCTGAACAAACGGGTGATAAATGGCTTTTGCATATTTAATCGGGGAACTTATGCACAGGGTGTATGTGTTGCGATTATCAAATGTTTCTTTCATAATGATTATTCATCAACATAACCTTTGCTTGAAATCTTCTGCTAAAACATACTTTTCTCGCAATTACCGTCTTGAACATATTACAAGAATTTATTTCAATTTGAGAGCATGCTGAAATGATAAAGTGATACCATATTTTACCAAAGAATTAAACTCTCCACTTACAAATTCTCAATAGTTCCAAACATAAGTAATTTGGATCCAATGTGGATAGGTAGGGCATATATTGAGCTAAATTAATTTTCAACGCACGTTGCAACACGACTATGACAAAGGGAGGCTAAGGCAATCCGTGTTTGTTACATAGGGTCGAAGTCGAGATAAAATGTTCTAAATTTGTGCGTTTCTAAAAACGTAATTGAAAGTACATGCATACAATCTGTATTATTTGCTTTTCTTCTTTTAGAGGTGTCTGGCAAATGTTTAAATGAAAGTTGTACGTGTACAGTGATTGCTGTAGAAAAAAAGAACTAGAACTTGGAACCCACTCCTCCTTCTTCACATACTCTTATTTTCACCACGTTTGAGAAACCAAGCTATCTCTTTCACAGTTAATTAAATCCCAAGTAAAATATTGTATCGATTCTCAAAGGAAAATGCTTCCTCGACCATTTGCGTCTTTGTAGCAGAGGCAGTGAGACAGAGATCTGTCTGAGTAATATCAGCCAAACATTTGAGAAAATGGATAAAATGATCGAAAAACACAAGCAACAACAAATCATAAAAAATTGTCAAGTATTGGAAGCAAGATAAAACACCTAACATATAGTAATCATGGAACCTCATTTAGTTCTTTGGGTTTGTCCAGGCAGATTTAACCGGTTGGACACAATAGGGGAAAATGCAATACTTGAATACAACGTTAGTATAAAAGCTGTACATTGTTCATCCCGATCCTTTAATAATTGTTATGATATAGTTGCACTTTTGAATGTCGAGAATTGCTATTAAATATCCACTGTGACTAAAATTGTCGCTGTAGGTAAAAAAAAGATATTAAACAACAGTGCAAACAATTTATTGATAAAATTACAAACGAATTCAGTCAAACTGACTGATACAACGGATGAGAAATGGTGTTTGCATATTTTATTTTTTCGGGGTACTTTTGCATTGGGATTATCTGTTGCTATAAGCAAATATTTCTTCCATAATAATTAATCAGTCAATAACACTTTTCATTCAAATCTCCCGCCAAAATATAGCTGTCTCGCAATGACCTTTTTGAAGATATGGAGGAATTTATATCGATTTTGGAGTCTGCTGAAATTATAATTTGATAACATTTTCCACAAAATTATACAAATTTCCCTCTGAGACTTTTCAACAGATCCAAACAGAAGTATTTTATTTAATATGTAGATATATGGTGCAGATATTCAGCTAAATGAGTTTCAACGCACATTGCAACACGACTCCGACAAAGTGAAGTAATCGGTGATTGTTGCATAGGCTCGAAGTCGAGATCAAATGTTAAAAAAATTTTGCATCTCAAAAAACTTTACTCAACGTCATTGAATCTGCTTACATAAAATCGATCTCCTTTGCCTTTCTTCCTTTATAAGCCGATGTCTGGCAAATGTTCATATGAAAGGTATATGTGCACAGTGATTGCCGTAGATAATGGGAGCAAATCTTGGAATCCACTCCTCCTTCGTCAAAATATTAAATCCTCACCACAGTTGA
The DNA here is from genome assembly GCA_029931535.1 of Margaritifera margaritifera. Taxonomy (NCBI): domain Eukaryota; kingdom Metazoa; phylum Mollusca; class Bivalvia; order Unionida; family Margaritiferidae; genus Margaritifera; species Margaritifera margaritifera. Next base: position 2,090,818 of record JAQPZY010001427.1, on the reverse strand, counting down.
GAAACCAAGCAGACAATTTTGGTGTTAATGAAATCACAAGTGAAATATGTTATCGATTTTCAAAGGAAACAGTTTCCTCAACCATTTGCATCATTGTACCCGCGACAGAGAGATTCACCAGCAATAAAATCAGTCAAACTTTGAGAAAATGGATGAAAATTATAGAAAAACGAAGAAAATATCATGAATACATTGCCAAGTTACAGAAGCAAGACACGACACCTAACAGATAGTGATGATGCAACCTGATTTAGCAGTCTGGATTTTTCCGGGTAGATGTACCTGGTTTGACACAATAGGGAAAAATGCACTATTTTATTTACAAAAGCTTTTATTGTTTCATCCGTGAAATATTGGTTAAGTTTAGCGTTTAGGTTCTTTCAGGCACTGTGGTAAGGCATGTATTTTCATTGAACACATTTATAATTCGTTAAGTTATCTATTTTCTATGGATTTCATACTAAAATAGGCGGAAAGTAATACAGAGATATATATTTAAAATCCTCAGTACATACAAACATACATGCATAACATGCAGACATATAAATATACATAACAGATACATACATACATACATACATACATACATACATACATACATACATACATGCATACATATATGCATACAGACATACATGCAGGGATATACATACATACTTTAATGAGTAACCTCTCCACCTACCTACCCTATTTCTCTGTTTGATATATATATATATATATATATATATATATATATATATATATATATATATATATATATATATACAAGTCTTTCTTAACCTTCAATTGCGAAAAATTTCTATTTTGCAAGAAGATGGGATTTCTCTTGCTAAAAGGAATAATCAGCTATTAAAGGAAATGGAGCGGTTCTTAAATAAGTATTCGTCCTGTAGTATCTGTACATGCAAAAGCGCCTTTTCATACTTTTCGATACTGTTTGATTATACTAGGTATTACAAAGGAGTATTTAATTTTTGTGGGTTTTCGTGCGTCACAATGAGAATTTATTTAAGTCAACAATCTTCCTTCTCTTCAACTTTTCACTCTATTTTATTTGTCATGAAACGATTTTAATAAAATCGTGCACAATATGACTTACACAAGCGTAATGTAGAGAATGCATTAAAATCTATAGAATGATAGACTATGCCACAACTTTGAATAACACGAGAGTCACCTGATTTATCGAAGCGCTTTGTAAACTTAAAAAACGGAGGTCAAGTACATCCGTATTTAACCTCAGTGTCATTTTGGAGTATCAAATACAGTAGTAGTAATATGAGCATGGATAGGGACAGAATAGGCACTTGGGGGATAATGTGAAATTAACATGGAGAGGAACTTGGCGGACAATGGGAAATTAACATGGAAGAGGCACTTGGGGGACAATGGGAAATTAACATGGCGACGGAAACCTCTTATGTTCGGAGTGATAGTACGACGACGACGGCAGCGGTCAACATTCAACCAGAAGATTTTAACTTGAATTTTGTGGATTTTCTGTCGTCGCAAGAATTTTTGCCTGAAACAACAACCGCCGTAATAGAACCTTCATTACCCGTGGTGGATGATTTTAGAAAGAGACAGAAAGAAGAATTGGAAAAATGTTTGCAGTGTCAGAGAGAAGCAGACGAAGCATTTCTTCAGCAAGAAGAGGATAGGAGAAAAAAAGCAGAAGAAGTGAAGCAGAAATCTTTGAAGTGTGAAGGACAGAAGGAAGGGAGTGCTGACAATCTAACGGTGAGTCTTCTACAAAACATTTTAGCAGAGTTAAATAAGCTGAGAAACATGTATCTGATTTCTTTAACACAACCCAAGAGAAATAGACCATCACGGGCTAAACATTCTAAACCTATCACATCATCCAAGCTCACTACTGAGATGCTACCACCACCACCATTGACTACTACTACTACCACCACTACAAAGCAGCAGCAGCAGGAGTAAGACTTGGCCGTGGAAAGGGATTGAGGCAGCTAAAGCTCATCATGTCCAGTCCATGACTTTGTTAAAAACAAACACCCCAACGGTCCTTTTCCGGGCCACCTACATTTCTTAGAAAAGAAATCAAATTGCCTATCGCTAGCCAAAATCAAATAAGAGTTGATACACATGGGCCGCTGACTATTACTATGATTAGCAAAGGAATTATATACATATATATATATATATATATATATATATATATATATATATATATATATATAGAGAGAGAGAGAGAGAGAGAGAGAGAGAGAGAAAGAGAGAGAGAGAGAGCCAGTTCATGCGAAAACCGGCCTTATGACATTGAGAGAGAAACGCTGGGAAAAAAAACCACTCAAAGTATTACATCAAATTTGTGTTCATCACGATTACGCGGAAGTGATTTGCCATTTTCAAGTTTGACCGATAGTGTTTTCAAGAGAAACTCTTTGCAAGATCTTATTGCATTCTAGAGATGGCAGTGCATTTAAGGTAAGTTAATCCTTAATATTAAATATATATTTCCAAACAACATGAAAAATTAGAATTAATACAATTATTTATGTATTTATCGTAACTGATCAATTCGATTATTCTTTGCTGATCGACGAATGGATCTAAACCTTATAAAATATATGAATATATATATATATATATATATATATATATATATATATATATATATATATATATATATATATATAATACTTTGAGAGAAATGTCCTTTATTTCCTTAGTAAATTGATAAATATGAAATTAAATCATTATTTGATACGTTTGCTATTACATACTTTCTGTGACCTTTGAAAACTAACAAACAAAAAAAACAAAAAAAAAAAAACAGACGATAAGTGTACTTCAGCGAAGTATTGTACAGTAGGTAGATAGTTCCTTTTATGTTTAGGAAAATATTAATTTTGAAACAATCGAAGATGATAAAATTAACATGTTTATCTTCGATTTTATAATCAAGCTTTTTATACAATGAAAGTTTGTAGAAGTCCATTAAATCCTAAAAATAATTAAGATTTTGTCTTATAAAAAAAGAAACAAAAAGACGTAATTTCCAAATAAAGTTAACTATAGTCATGCACTCTTTATGAGTGTGTGTTTGTGTATTTGTAGAGGACACCAGTGTTTCCGAGTAATTGCTGACGCAGTGGGTAGAGTGTTTGTGAAGAAAACCTCAGATTAGGAGGAGATCGCAATCAATATTGCGACGATCCCGGGACGGACAATCGAGATCGAAAAAGCGTCCAGACATGATGCAGAGTGCAGGATTGAGTAGACATCGTCATGAGTATTTGCTTAAGAATGTGAGAGGATTTGTCAGACCCTGCTATCAGGACATCACATGCCCAAGAGCCTCAGAGGAGTGAGGAGCTAAATGCTATTATTTAGCAAACTGTTAGTGAGACTAGCTTATAGTAACGAAATATAATTTTAGCATCGCCATGTGTTTATTGTTGTCATTTGATTATGTTAATTTAAAAACAAAATTAAGTTTTACAGAAGAATATGTCACAGCTCCAATATCATATCCATTCCCTGACTGAACACAGTTAAAAGATATACGTGCCGATAATAAGAGCTGTATCATCAATACTAAACCCGGTTAAATAAACTTTTTTAGTATTAAATAACTAAACATCATTTCGCGGCATGAAATAAGCTTTAATGAGAAATTGTAAAGGGCTCTATTTATGTAAACAGTTAAACTATAACGCTACAGTTTGTGCAACGTTACCTTAACGTTATGACATTGCATTGTGAATGCGATATGGATTCCATCTCAAGCCAGTGGATGAAAAAAGTGACACACTATGGTGGTAAAATGTATATTATTATATTTTCAAAACATTACTCTATCAGAAAATCTAAAAAGCTAAATATAGAAATTTAATGTCATATGGCCGGTTTTCACTTCAATATATTATCCCCAAGTCATGAATGTCCATGAGTGACACTATTCCAGAATCAGCAGTCAAATTCATCTCATCCATTGTTTTTTCCTCTTATATACTGGCCGTTCCTTTATATTTTAATGGACTTCTTGCAATGTAATTATTTTAGTTAATTTATGACTGTGGGGTACTATGTCACCAGTTATATTCAAAATTTAAGTTATTGGTCGTAACATCTGATATAATCCCTTCACTTGTTTGGCTACAAAATAACAAGTATCGAATACTGTCTGATAAACAGAGAATACTTATGATACTCTGAACAAATTCACGAGAAATCTAGATAAATTAAAAAGATCAAAGACAAAAGATTTAATTTGAAAAAAAAATATGTTACTTAAAGTAGAAGAATTTGGGTTGTCCTAGTAACATTTACTGAAATGGGAGATAACTTTAGTACTGTCACTGACGAGAGATATTACAGTCATATCCCCTGCATAATCACAAAATCAAATTGTTACCCGATATGACTATCTATTTACTTCATAATATTTGAGGAGGGTCCACATATATATATCTCTACATACATACATACATACATACATACATACATACATACATACATACATACATGCATACATACATACATACATACATACATACGTACGTACGTACGTACGTACGTACGTACGTACGTACGTACATACATACATACATACATACATACATACATACATACATACATACATACATACATACATACATGCATACATATATTATTAACTGAAGGTGTGTGTCCTTGGGCAAGGCAATTTATTCCAATTGCCTCGGCACTAAGTAACCTACTTGTGTTGCTGTGCCGTAAAGCACAAAACCAAACCAAAATTCACTTAAGACACGAAATGGTAGAGCTTTTGAAATTTGTACAAAGGAAGTGCATGGTTATTGTCAATACCTCGACCGTAGACCGTCTTTCTCGTGCATTTTTCCAAAAAAAGAAGAGCATATTCTTCACTTTCCATATACCTTCATATAATGTTGTTCCTTTTCAATGGTTAGTTGCCTATTTTCCAAACTAGAATTTATGGTATCAACCTCTCCAAATAAATTACAAGTATCAAATGTGTACAATGATGGAAGACGTTTTGGAAAATGTCCTTATATTACGTATATACATTTGTTTTTCTTATCAGTAAGGGAGTGTCGCTTTTCCAAATATGTTCCACCAGAAATAACGATATCCTCAAAGTAATCTTAGCACAACATGAATCTCGTTCCTTATACAAAAAATAACTGCCTAGCGTATACCTATTAGAAAATAAAATCAGTTATACTTAAAGAGTATAAAAAATGGAGAAGAATATCCTCGATGAGAACTAAACCATAATGTATAGGTATATTTATCCCTACAATTAGACTGAATTGACATACTTTCAATTGTGACTATATCATATAATTGGGTTAAAAAAAACCCAAAAAACAAGCATTATGCATAATCTAAACAACATGCGCATGGAAAATCAAGAAAATAAAAATACCCATTATTCATTATACCATGTGTTCATACTACTTTAACTCTTGTTAATCATTACATAAACAAAGTCTAATATGAAACAAAATGTAAAGATTTTAACTTGAATAGCGGTAACAATAATTTAATTTTGTAGTGAATAAAGTGTCAAAACTGTAAGGGTTGGGCGACTCAGAATCAAACTAGATCTATTTAAAAGAAGAGAGGTGAAACATTGATTTTGCTACAATATAATGGTGCCTACAGTAGAAATATGTCGGTTGTCGCTCAAACTCTTTTAAAAAAGTGGAGTTGAGTAACATAAATGGAGACAACAAGATTACTGCCACTGAGGATAAATATTACAGTTATATCCTTGCACGATCATTAAATAAATTTGCTTCAAGATTTGACTATCTATTTAATTCATAGTTTTTTATATTTTTGGTTGTTGTTGTTGTTTTTTTTTATGTTTTTTTTTTTTGGGGGGGGGGGACGCATATATAATTATCTGCAGAAACGATAAGGTAGAAAAGTAGAAATTTGTGGAAATGAAGAGAAAAGGTGAGCATTATGGATGTCTACATCATCTGTCAATAACTCGCTCAACCCCTTACTTTATTGTCTCCTTCGTTGACTTAATCTAAAGAAAATGATTGTCATTGTTTTCACTTTCTATATACTGTACCTTTATGAAATGTTGTTACTTTTCAAAAGGGATGGGTTATTTTACAGACTAGAAATGATTACATCAGGTTTCCATAATTCCAAGCGTCGAACGTGCACGTTGATGAATCATCTAGTACAAACTATCTTAAATTTTATTTTTGTTTCACTCAGGTGATTTGTTTTTCCTTGTTAAAATTGGACACTCTGCTCTGACAAAATATCCTTGCCAAAATAAATTGACCTCGCCATATTTTCATAATCAGTTAGGGCACTAATTGTATCACTTTTTCTGATTTTTAACATAATTATTATAATTATGGTAAAAATCTTTTATATTTTGTCTCTTTTACTTTCTTTATTACCTTCTTTCTTTCCTTCTTTCTGTATTTCTAACGGCTGACTGCAGTTGCACATATGGTTCATTGTGGTTCATGGTAAACTAAACACGATTTACTATGTTCCTAATCCAATAGAATAATCGCAAAGCCACGCTGATCTACTCATGAGCTGTTAGTCAATCGTTGTTTATTCGAAATTCTGATGGCACTCGGACGATACTTAACGCAACATTTACATATAGATACCGATATTAAGCTCGTCCATTACTTAGACAATACGGTGAATTGATGGTTAGACACCTCGGTTGTTTTCTGTAACTAGCATGTATATTTAAAACGTTTAAAACTTCGCTATATCATTTTTTTTAATAAATGTCTCACACTAAACGAGAGTGTCTTTTTATGCAAAATGAATGGGTAGAAAATTAGAAATATGCGCAGATGGAGCAGATAGATAAGTAACCTAGGCATTTTTATTGGCTTTCACTAGCTCTACCCTTAACCGTCTTCTTCAACGATTTTCTCGATAAAAATATCATTGTATTCTCTTTCCATATACCTTCATAATGTGGTGTTGTTGCTTTTGAAGAGGGAGGGGTTATTTTACAAATTAGAAATTATTTCAAGTGTGTACCTTGATGAATCACTTAATGGAAAATGTCTTAATATCATCTATACATTTATCAAATTTCACTGTATAATCATCTTTATATGATATATTTACACTACTACTTACATACTTTCGTCTGGGACGGATATAAGAAACACAGATTTGTATACATGTACATCAGGTTTGGATTAGTCTTTGGTGTTTGTCTGAATATGTCTTAGCACAAACTGTTCGGTTTTAGCGTGTGGCAACATTTCCAAACCCGCAGTGATTTAAATCTCATCAATCAGTGTATCCCCTAGTATATAGAATTTTCCTTTATGGACTCATTGTCACGTAAATGTTGAGTTCATTTAGGACCACATAGTACTTTGTTACCAAATCAATGCACATATGTACTTAATTTGCCGTAAAATCTGATATAATCGCTTCACCTGTTTGGTTAAAGGTAACATGTATCGAAGATCATCTGAAACAACAGGAGGAAATATGATACTCAGAGCTGGTTGAGTGTTGAAATGTACAAAGTAGTGATATAGAGCGATGATTTACAGAAAACATATTTACTTTTTCATGAGATAAAGCTATATTCAAAATCCAGCAGTTGCTACCAATAACAATGATAGTTTCGGGAAAAGGGTTCTCTTCTCAGACTTTAAAATTTCTAAAGTATAAAGATAATTAAATTAGATTATGAAATTTTTATATTTCCAGGGGCCCGTTTTAACCTCCGAAATAACTTTCTAAGATACATAACAAATCGACTGTTTTAAAAGTTATGACAACATGTATACTTAAAGGGTCATTTTTTTGGCAAACAGACAAGACAATGATTAAAAGAATAAATATATTAGAAAGGTTAAGAGTGGTCGGTTTGAATGTTGTAGAAAACAACAAAAGAAATCAATAACAAAAAAATAAAAACAAAAAAAAAAAAAAAAAACGGACACAGTTTCTAGTATTTATAATGAAGGCAAAAGCAAAATTGAACTAATTTTTGTAGCTCACAATGTGTTTCTTTTTCAGAAACATTAAAAAAAAAATGAAACAGCACTTAGAACATTACTGGAGAGCATTATTAAAGAAAAATCTCTCTGATATACTAATCTCTCCCTCTCTCTCTCTCTCTCTCTCTCTCTCTCTATATATATATATATATATATATATATATATATATGTGTGTGTGTGTGTGTGTGTGTGTGTGTGTGTGTGTACGTTACGTGATGTGCGATAATTCATCATGCTGCACTGTCATAACAAATAGTTTACTTTTATATAGTATCATGACCATTCATTTGTGACGCCATGCAGCTAAAATGACATTTTTACCACTTGGACACAAATGTAATTTCATTAAATGTTTACGAAATGATGTAACAAAATATGCTTAGACCTTGGATTCTCTGAATGTGAAGTTTTATGTACAAGCAAACAAATCATATTGACCCCTGCTTTGGTCAGTAATTATGACGTTTTCCGCATTACACACAATTCTATTTGCCTCAACTAAGGAAATAATATCATATAATTATGGTAAAACTATACGTGATAACTCACAATTTCGAATGTCACAACTTCATTGACTCTCACATGACGTTATTTCGTATGTTTGTTTTAGTCATGCATCTGCAATGTCATTTTCACTATTCTTAAACGAGATAACTTTTTTAATTTTGCACCAAAACATGTATGAAAGTAATTATAGACGTTTGTTTCCACGAATTATACATTTTTTAATAAGTTAACCTTGAAAAATGCATATGGGTTGTTTGAGATCAACTAGTTCGAAAACTTCATTCTCATCTTAAGAAAGCTCTTCTTTTTTGATAAACGTATAATCCCTGGGTATCTTTGAAGACTTCTTGGTAAAACAAGGACAGAAGATACAAGAAAGGTAAACCTCCTTAAATAACTGAGCAAGGACGACATCAAGGCAGTTCCCAAATAAGATGTCCTTTGTAAAATCGTACCACTAATCATATATATATATATATATATATATATATATATATATATATATATATATATATATATATATATATATATATATATATATATATATATATATAGACTTGTTATCAAATAGAAGATCATGCTTTTACAAGTTTGAATGCATCATACGTAAAACGATGCATAACTACATCATATATTTTCATCCAAAATGTGTACTGGACATTAGAGCGAGGTTTGATTCAGTTTTTAGGGTTTAACGCCATTTTTCAACACACGATAGGTTATACATGGCGGCCAGTATATTTGGTGGAGGAAGAACCCCGGAAGATCCACCGACCCACGGAAAGCTACTGGCAAGCTTTCTCACATACCCACGTTGGTAGAGCCGAGACTCGTACTCACGTGGGTAGAGGTGAGATGTGTCAGTGGTCGGTTAAGGCGAGCACACGATAGGTTATACATGGCGGACAATATATTTGGTGGAGGAAGAACCCGGGAAGAACCACCGACCCACGGGAAGCTACTGGCAAACTTTCTCACATACTCACGTTGGTAGAGCCGAGACTCGAACTCACGTGGACAGAGTGATATGTGTGAGTGGTCAGTTAAGGCGAGCGCGTTAGACCACTCTCCCCCCCCCCACCTCCCGATTGAGAACAAATATTTATATTTGTAGCTGATCCATGCATTTAACATTAAAATATAATTGTATCTTACGCTCAATATACTTGTATGTATGTATGTATGTATGTATGTATGTATGTATGTATGTATGTATGTATGTATGTATGTATGTATGTATGTATGTATGTATGTATGTATGTATGTACGTACGTACGTACCTACGTATGTATGTATGTACGTATGTATGTATGTATGTATGTATGTATGTATGTATGTATGTATGTATGTATGTATGTATGTATGTATGTATGTATGTATGTATGTATGTATGTATATATCTATGTATGTATGTATGTATGTATGTATGTGTGTATGTATGTATGTGTGTATGTATGTATGTATGTATGTATGTATGTATGTATGTATGTATGTATGTATGTATATGCATGGTTACATCGGTGTATTTTGATATACTTGTCTTGCTGTATGCATTGTTGTATCATTGCTTGTATATTTTTGTCGTCATCAGCCGTAAACTGTCGATAAGTGTGGGGCCATTTTGATCGTGTTTGTGAATTTATTTGGGTTGCGTAAGCGTCTAGGCCACTGGTGCTAATTTTTGAGCGAATGGAGCTAAGTGTAGGAGTCGAAGGGTTTCCTACTGTCCAGCTTAAAACTGGATCGAACATTTAATGGTAGTGGTGTGTTTATCTGACCTGAGTTCGATTCGTGCTGGTGCTTGGAGTGGTTCCATTTTACTATACATTTTGTTCACAGAGACCATACTATGGAGAAGATAGACACACAATATGTTGGCGCTTGAGTATTTACTCCGCGAATATTGTCCCTCTGTTGAAATACACATTTCGTGGAAATATGCCCTCTATTTCAAAATAGATCAGCAACCAACATATCCCCGCCACTCTGGCAAAGGGTTTATTATATCGTACTAAGAATTTATTTTTCTACGCTTTGTTTGCTGCATATAATTCAAAATTAGGCTTAATATTTGTGAAATGTGTTTTATATATCTTCAGTAGTAGTATGTTTAACAAATATAATTTAAATGTAATGTCCTCATAATCATTATTATAATCACCTTTAATCGTTATTTTTGGAATACTATTTGTTAACCCGATTGAGTAAAAAACACACACACACATGCACACACACACACATACACACATGTATATATATATATATATATATATATATATATATATATATATATATATATATATATATATACTCTTGAAACTTTTGTCGTTTTGAGCATATATGTAATTCTAACAGATAGTGGATGTATGAAGAAATTTTGAAAGATCATGTGCTCATGTTATCTTTCATCCTTCACCAGTTGCAAATGCAGCAACAGTGGCGATACAAACATCAGTGTTGTCATCATCATCTATGTTGTTACTAGTGGTAATTTTAGTAATATTCGTGATCAAGTGTCCACAGTCCATCCATCATCATCATGATCATTATTATTATCACCACCATCATCATGATCATGATCATGAAATCGTGAATGGTAAAGTAGTATTGTTCAAAATAAATAAATTGAATTTATTGTATCTGACCGTCTGTTAGTCATTATATTCTCCCACAGTATAAGACAGAGATTCACGAAACCTAGTGCAATAGTTTCACCTATGACATTGTTTGTGTGTGTGTGTGTGTGTGTGGATAGCCAGCTCCGACCTCCGTCAGAAGGTCGCAAACGTCAAAGATAAATATCTGCAATTATTGCTATAATGTATTTAAATGTATTTAAATGAAATTGTATGTCTAAAATTGACTACCATGGACAAAGTTTTAAGATATGGAAGAGAAATACAAATATGCAGCCGACATTGCACCTTGCGCATCTATTCGTACCGCAGGGACTTAACTTAAGGGTTATAACTTGGACACTTTAGAGATGTCCACATTATAAGAAAAAAACACTAAATGTCATGAACAGGACAATTCATAAATGTAACTGATTTTAAACCTTGTTATACCCATACCGCGATAGGGTTTTAGCATGTAGATCATTAATTTGAAATCTTTGAGATCCTTACCTCAAAACGCTATATACGTGCATACACTTACTGGACATGAAACAAGAAAGTGGACATAAGCAGAAACATTAGCGCCTGGATCATTGCTTACACTAAGTGACTTGGCGAAGACGCTGAAGCAGAGGTAGAATATACGTTTTTATTTTTTATTTTTTTTTTTGATACTGACATCCGTCAGCGCCTTTTATACCAACCTTTCTAGCTATTAGAATTTGTATTGTGTTCATCGCATATTAGCACATGCGCGGTTGGGTTTACAAAATATAATTTCACAGGTGCACGGGTGTGTCTGTGTACGATGTTTGTGTATGCGCGTTGTTATGCAAACAGTTACTCGACTTTTACTGTCGGCAAATCCACTACGCGGTTGCGTATCTGCGCGCGGAGCTGCCTATCGTTTTCCATTTAAACCAACATGGCCTCGATAGCCACCGAGTACAACTTTACAACAGTTGTGCCGCTGCGAGAAGTTCTGAATACATATATATTTGCGAATGCAGCCGTAACAACATTATTTTACTGGAACCGCCCGCGACACCAGTTATTATTTACATGGCTCCGACAACAACTCCGATTGGCGTACCTATAATAGTTGCTTTGCTTACAATATCAGCAACACCAAGGCCCTGAGTTGCTGGTGCGACAAGTCCACAAATCGCATTTACAACCACACACGCGTTTGTATTTCGTGAACAGCGCAGTTCTCTTGACGATTTCATCTCGCAGTTGCAGTTCCGCCTCGAATAATTATTAATGTCGGTTCCGCTTCGATTATTTCTTCACGTCGGTAAGTTTGAGGGTCCATTATAATTCTTCTATTAATATTGTCATAGTGGAGACTAATTGCTCGACAGGCTGACCTTGTTCAGTTGCCATACGCGCTCTCACTTCCAACCAAGCATTTCTTTACTTGACAATCAAAGAAAATATCTTCCAGAGGAATGTTTTGATCTATGGCGATTGTACGTTCCTCGGGTTTTGGTCGACGTTCATATAGAAACACACCGATTACACCTTTGAATTTTACCTCTAACAATCGTTTTCGCCCAAGAACTGTTACTCGGACAAGTGCCTCCTTCTTGAATACAATTGTATGCTGACTTTCAACTTTTAGAAGATGGAATCCTTTACTTTGACATGGATAGTTGTATGTACATCGATTGCCCTGAAAGATGTCACCCTGACATTGAAGGTCACCGTTTAGGTGCTTGGACCGACCAACATCAAAAAGACACTATTTTAAGTTTTGCCCGTGGGGATCCTACAGATTATGGTTACGAGTACAGAAACAAACAAGGAGAACAGCCGACGAAATGTAAAGTGAAAGGACTGGCTCTCAACTATCGTTCCAGTCAAGTGATGAACGTCAACGTCTTAAAAGAAGCTTTAAGGTCCGGTGAAGATAAAGACTTTCATGCGAAAACGTTGGATCGTCACAAAATTGTACGTTTGTCCTTTAGAAAAAGTGTATCAGATAGGCTATGACCAACAAGTACGACTTCCCGATTACAACATGTTACCTTAGTAGTATAGGGGGAGTGTTGAGGTACGGGGGGACCCTTGGGGTACCAACGGGAATTTAACATAGGGGGAGACACTTGGGGTACCAACGGGAATTTAACATAGGGGGAGACACTTGGGGTACCAACGGGAATTTAACATTGGGGACCCTTGGGGTATCAACGGAAATTTAACATGGCGGGGGCACTTGGGGTACCAACGGAAACAAAAAATAGAGAGAAGTAGGGCAATCATTGGAAAATTAATCTTTTCTTGAAAAATGGGTGCCCCTGAAAAGGGCCGTTGTTTTTTTTTTTTGGTTTAACATACACATCTCCTGGAGGGTCTTCTTTTTCGGAGACTTCTACGAACTTCCGGACCGTACATCAAGACACGCTTTAAACATCCTTGTCGTTCAATATAGATGCGGCGTTTCCAGATGGCGGTCTCTGTGATTTTAGTAATAGCCCATGAGGCTTTGACATACATGGGGAATGCTGGGTCGAACAACATCCCCGAGATGATACTGGATGACTCGACGCTAGTCAACATTTTGTTTTGTTTCTTCTGGAGTGGTCTTGGAGAAAAAAAACCGGTGAAGCTATATGAGACAAGCGGTCGTATAGATACCCTACGATATATATATATATATATATATATATATATATATATATATATATATATATATATATATACCCTCGAAAATTTAAAACCACCGCCTACACTCACACGGTTCACTTCAAAGACTTCAAGTCCGAAGTACCTCCCGAGAAAGCGGCGGGGTTCATTAGCGATTTGTGGGGATCTGTGTTACAGAACTTGAAACGACAATGCGGAGCCAAAGAGGACGATCGATTGAGACTGGCCATCCATCACGACAATTTGAAGTCGCCTGTCTGGATCGAGTTCAGCACCCCGGCAGAATTAACACCAGACAAAGTCATGTCCAAAATCGAACACGTTCAACAATCCAACGACAAGTTTACCATCACCGATGGAAAGACCACACTTTACATGACTCACGTTGCTCCTCCTCGAGGGAGTGGACGAAGTAGGAAAGCGTTACTGGTGGACGATCTTCGAAGTACCAAACGCAGTGTCGTCCAAATCGACAATACTCAAAAACCAGATGTGTTTGACTCGAGCCATCGTGGTGGGGCGAACGTATGCCGATAAGAACGAGAGCATAGAATGGAAAAGAGCCTGGAATAACATTCGACGATCTAACAAATCTAACAAACAACGAAAAGAAGCAGAACTCCTGTTACGACAAGCAGGCATCCCCAAAGAGACCGTGTGTGGTATTTCTCAAATGCAACAACTTCAAGACGTCTTGGCTCCTGGCTACACTTTGAAAGTACACCTCAAGAAGTACGCGGAGATATGCTGTTTCGAGGCCCCGATTTCCCCGAAGGAAAATACATTCACGTGTATTACCACCAAGAACATTTCGATGCCATCACCAGTATCACAGGATTTCTAGGATACGGATACTACTGCGAGAAATGCGACCAAGGATTTAACAGTCGGGAGCGACACATTCATTGCGGTGAGCGATGTCGGGGCTGTTTAGCGGACAAACCATGCCTTCCTGAACAACACCACGTCCATTGTGAGACGTGTCGACGCACTTTTGTCAGTCCCTCTTGTTACCAACAGCATCGCAAGACACAAGGACACCAACAAAAATGTGCTTGCGACTTATTGAAATTGTGCTCCACGTGTTGAAACCTGATTCGCACCAACGACCCCAAGAGACACGTTTGTGCTGGAAAGAAAAGATGTCCTATTTGTTACCAGATGGTGAACTTTGATCATCAATGTTTTATTCAAAAGTACGACAAGACAGAGAAGAAAGAATTAAAGAAGAACAAGAACAAAGTGGATTTCATCTTTCTTGATTTTGAATGCATGCAAGAAACAGGCATTCACATTCCCAATTTCTGCGTGGCTCATCGGGCTTGTGAGAAGTGCATCCAAGAATCTATCCATTTTCACTGTCCTCATTGTAGTCGGATTCCTGGAGGACGTGAAAAATATTTCGTGGCCCTAACACTCTGTCCGAGTTTGCTGAATGGATTTTAGACCCTACCGACGACACTTGGAGCGAAGAGGACATTCAACGTTACGGAGACTGTCATCGCTATGCGACCGTCATAGCTCACAATTTCTCGGGATACAGTTTTTGTTAAAAAATTATTCGCAACAAGGTACCGAATGCCCTGAAGTCACCATGAACGGAAACAAGCTCATCTACATGAAAGTGGGTCAAGTCAAATTCAAAGATTCCATGAGTTATTTGGCCATGCCTTTGAGTCAAATGCCTAAAACATTTGGCATGACAGAAATGGCCAAAGGCTATTTTCCTCACTTCTTCAACACGGAAGCTAATCAACATGCCGTCCTACCTCATTTGCCTGACCTCCATTATTACGACCCCCACGGAATGCGCCCCGAACAGCGAGAAGCCTTTCACGCTTGGTACCGCGCTCACCAGTCCGATCCATTTGACTTTCAAGAGGAAATGCTCAAGTACTGTCGATCCGATTAGGACATTTTACGGCATTGCTGTGGAAAGTTTCGACAGTTATTTCTAGATCACGGAGACGTCGATCCTTTGAAAGATGCGTGCACCCTACCCAAAGCCTGTTCCTTAGTGTACACCCAAAATTTCATGCCCGAGAACGAACTAGCCATCATTGACTCCAACACGTCTCTCTTTGCCAGTCGTCAATATTCGGCCAATGAATTGCTTTGGCTCCATTACTTGTGCCAAAAAGAAGACAAAAGGATACAACATGCCAGAAACGGAGGAGGAGAAAAGAAGATTGGATCTTATTCCGTGGATGGTTGGGATTTAGAAAACCTGCACACGGTGTACGAGTTTCAGGGTTGCTTGTTTCAAGGATGCCCTACCTGTTTTCCTGACCGAGACCTGAAAAATCCTTTCACGGGAGTCAGCATGAAGCCTTGTACGAACAGACTTACCAACGACGACTCAAGTTAGAAAGTCAAGGATACCAAATGGTTGAAATGTGGGAGCACGAGTACGATCGACGATTGAAAACCGATCCTGAATTTAAGAGCATCACCGAAAGTTACGGCGTGGCCGACATCG
The DNA here is from genome assembly GCA_029931535.1 of Margaritifera margaritifera. Lineage (NCBI taxonomy): Eukaryota > Metazoa > Mollusca > Bivalvia > Unionida > Margaritiferidae > Margaritifera > Margaritifera margaritifera. The sequence continues at coordinate 2,074,564 of JAQPZY010001427.1, read as the reverse complement.
AACCTTTGGATCCACGCCACAGTTTATTTGGAGGACGAACCAATGCCACTCGCTTGCTGTACGACGTAGACGAATTCAAAGGAGAAGAAATCAATTACATCGACGTGTGTTCGTTGTATCCTTGGGTGTGCAAATATGCTCGATTTCCAAGCGGACACCCAGAAATCTTGACAGAAAGCATGGACGTGGAACACATTCGTCAATACGAAGGATTGATCAAATGTAAAGTCTTACCCCCGACAAACTTGTACTATCCCATCTTGCCTCACCATTGCCAAGGAAAATGATGTTTCCTTTATGCCGTACGTGTGCCGAAACATGCAACCAAGATCATCCCTGTCACCACACGAAGGAAGAACGCGCTTTGACAGGAACGTGGGTCAGTGCCGAATTGTTTCGGGTTCTGGATCGTGGATACCGTTTGTTGAAAGTGTACGAAATCTGGCACTTTCCAACAACCGCACAATACCAAAAGGACGACGCCACGAATCATCCAGGCATTTTCTCGGGGTACGTCAACCAATTTTTGAAACTGAAACAAGAAGCCAGCGGCTATCCCTCGTGGTGTCAGACTCCCGAAGACCGAGTTCGATTCAAAGAAGAGTACCGTGACATCGAAGGTACCACTTTGGAAGACGTAGAAAAGAACGAAGGTAAAAGATAGTTTGCCAAAGTCATGCTCAATTGATTGTGGGGAAAAATGGCCCAATTACCCATCTTAACCAAGACGGAATACGTGACCGATCCTTATCGCTACTTTCAACTGGTGGACGACAAAAGTGTACTAGTCAAACACGTCGAAATCGTCCGTGATGATTTGATCTTAGTCAATTTCGAAGAAGAACCCAAGTTTGTAAAACCTGACAAGTTTAGCAACGTAGTCATTGCCGCCTACGTGACAGCCCATGTTCGTTTGAAGTTGTACGACGAAGCTTTAGAAGTCTTGGGAGATCGTGTCCTGTACTTTGACACCGACAGTTGTATGTACATCCATCGACCCGGTTGCCCACACCCTACCATCCAAGGAGATCGTTTAGGAGCCTGGACAGACGAGCACCCTCAAGACACCATCCTGAGTTTTGCCAGCGGTGGCCCTAAAAATTACGGCTACCGATACAGAGACCCACAAGGCCAACTTCACACCCAATGTAAAGTCAAAGGATTAACCCTAAACTATCGAACCGGTCAAGTGGTCAATTTTGAGGTTTTGAAAAATGCTTTGCTGTCTGAACAAGTGGAAGACTTTCGAGTACAAACGTTAGAACCTCACAAGATCGTACGGTTACCTAATCACCAAATTGTCACTCGTCTTTTACAAAAAGTGTACCAAATCGGGTACCAGAAACGAGTGAGACTTCCAGTCCACACCACTTTGCCTTACGGACACGCCGATCTGCAGTATAAAAAAGGACCCCTTGAAAAGAAAGACAACACCAAGATTGATGATGACTTCAACACGGTGTGATGAACCCACTGCAGACCTCAAGTTGAAAGAATACAAATTTCCCGTGGTCTTGATCGACTATTGTGATTGTGCCAGTCGCTTGAACAGGTTCAAAAAATGGCCTACTTCCAACTCTTAAGCCAGAGCAGGATTTGTCTACTTTGGACAGGGAAGCGAAGTGCAATGTTTCAGTTGTGGTGTAACCATTCGCATGGACCCTCAAAATTCAGCTATCCTGGAACATGTCAGATGGGTTCCAAACTGTGCTTACCTTTCTTTGGCGTTTCCACCGATTACATTACAGTACTTTGCGGATGGTACAGTCGACAGGTATAAAAAAGGAACCACTTCCAAACCTAACCATTAATTCTGACTTTCAACGTTGACCGAGCAAGATGAATAAGAATACTCATACCACTCACCCACCAAGGGAGAAATCTAGTGTGAACTCCAAGTGCCATCACGACTTGGAGTGCGATGCAGTGCCATGCGAGGAGACGGATTCCGTACGCTTTGGCATCAGCGATTCACACGATCAGACGGATGCCGTACGCTTGGACATCAGCGATGCAGCACGACCTCACTGTTCCTCTAACGATGCAGGACGACCTTTACTCTTTATTAAACGTACACATGAATGTCATACCTACAGGAGTAAAGAATGGACGGTACCTGTGGCTTTGCCTGGCTATTCCAAGTTTGAAAGGCGACTCCAGACGTTCCAAGACAAGTGGCCTAAATATCTACTACAAGCAACTACTGCCAAAGCTTTAGCCAGATCTGGATTTATCTACTTGGGAGAAGGAGATAAAGTTCAGTGTTTCAGTTGCGGTGTGAGACTTCACCAATGGGACCCTACCGACTCAGCATACATTGAACATGCCAGAGGGTCTCCGCACTGTCAGTTCTTACCTTTAGTGGCCTTAGAAGAGTACGGGTACGATGAGCCGGATGCCAAGAAGAAGTAACATGTCGGATGATACTTTACAAGAATACATTCGTGGTTTGCCTTTGGAGCTTCGAGAATGCATTTACCAGTATTTTGTCACCAAGAAGCCTAGTTTAAAAGACCGCATTCGTGATTTGCCTTTGAAGTTCAGAGAACACATTTACGGAGAGTTTGTCCAGATCCAAGTGAAACGCAAACTCAAATTCATTCCTCGATTTGCGCACTACCGCGACTTCCACCGTATCAGAAGTCTGATTCTGAAGAGAAACTATCACAGCTATCGTGAAGAAAACAAAAGAGAGTTACTTCTTTCCAAGTCGGATACTTTACAAGAACACATTCGTGGTTTGCCTTTGGAGCTGCGAGAACGCATTTACCAAGAGTTGTTCCGATACAAGTGAAACGCAAACTCAAAGTCATTCCTCGATCTGTAAACTATGCTTACTTCCAAAGTATGAGACGACTGATTTTGAGAAGATTCTATCGCTGACACCTTGGAGAAGACTTTCACAAAAGATACCAACCTTGGGAACCTGGATATAAAAACCCACCACAAAAGATACTCACCTTGGGAATCTCACCATATAAAATCTCACCATGCCAGGACTGTGGTCTTCACTCGTGAAACGTATTCCGTGGAAGGAAGTCAACGATCGTGTTCAGACCTTAGAGGATTAGAAACACTTGATACAATAACTGTTTCCATTGAATTTTGGACGCTATGCGGTGTGTGTATTAGTGACTGCATTTCTTGGATTTCGTTTTCCAGGACATTCGTTGGGGAGTATTTTTGAGGACCAGTGTTTGTCTTGGATTATTTTGGAGGACCCGTGGTTGTTTTGGACTATTTTGATGAACCATCAAAAAAAAAAAACATGACCATTCATGCTTTATCGGTACACGAAAGACAAATTGTACTCAAAGTGTTGAGAGTGGTGATGAAGACGAGTGTGGTACCTCCGTGTGAAGAAGACATTAGTCAAACTTTATCTACCCTTCATACGTTTCAAGAAGTGTGTATTGCTAGTGAGTTACACAAACAACTTTACGCTTGGAAAGATGTACGTGACTGGAGAAAAATTGGTTTCGATGCTTGGCTACAAGAAGTTGCCCAGTTTGCCAAAGATCTGGCACGTCACTAAGTTTCCAAAAGTGAAATGGGAACCTAAGTAAAAAAAATGACCTTAGAAACAATCCTGGAAGAACCTGACACAGCAGAGAAAGACCACACCGTTGTCGTCCAAATACAACCCCCTGAGGAACACACCCCCTCCTTACCGTCAGAGACATTTCATTCTTCCAAAACAAAGACGAGCAGAAGAATACCACCACCAGTGCCTTCCATTCCTAGGACAGTGTTTTGTTCTTGTTGTACATTGACTTGTTTGTACAGAGCTTTAATTGTTTTAGTGGTAGCCTTAATCTTATACCTGACCATTTCTGCCGTATGCATTTTTGTCCTTCATGACTTGTAAAATATGTTTTTGTTGTGTTGTTTGTTTTTGAAAAAAAATAAACGTGTATGAAACGTATAAAATGTCTTGGGTCTTTTGTCTTCTTCTCAAAAATCTTCCTACCTCAGTCATGGCTACATCTTCTTCTGCCTCGTCTGCCTCTTCTACTTCCTCTGTGGTCAAAGTGATCGACGAAAAGTTAGACCGTCCTAGTTGGGAAGCTTTGTATCTGCGCCATCCATTTAACATGTTGATTGCTGGACCGAGTGTTTCAGGCAAAACCGAATTTGTCAAACGTTTGATCGAACACAAATCTCATTTGTTCTATCGTCCACCTCAACGCATTGTGTGGTGTTACAAAGAGTGGCAATCGTCTTACACCTTACTTCGTGAAAGTGAAGGAGAGGCCATTTCGTTTGTAGAAGGCATTCCTCGCGAAGACGATGGGATCGTGTCTGACGTGAGTCAAACACATCTGGTCATCTTCGAAGAAATTAAACTTTGGGTTACACGAAAAGGACACCATCGAAATGCCAGCATCATTTACATTACTCAAAATTTATTTCAACAAAGTAAAGCCCATCGTACCATCAGTCTCAACGCTCATTACGTGGTCTTGTTTAAAAGCCCCAGAGACAAATCTCAAGTGCAAGTGTTAGCCAAACGGTTAGGCACTCCTTGGTTGAATTATGCGCACGACGATGCCACTCAAACACCTCATGCGTATTTACTCATCGACTTAAAACCGACCACTCCTGACTATTTGAGATTTCGTGCCCAATTGTTTCACCCTTGGTGTCAAGAAGTAGGTCCTGTCATTTACACGTCCCCTTCAGCCACACTCTGAAATAAAAACTATAGAAACATCTACCGCGTCATTTCTGTCTCACAGTCTTCGAGATGACTTCCTTTCAAGCTCATCCTTCGGCTAAATTGATTCGTGCCTTGTATGGCATCAGTCGCGAAAAAAATGCACAAGTCCGTGCTCATTTGTTAGAAGCTAGTTACAAAGAAGTGTTACGATGGTTTAGTTTGACGGCACGTCAATTACTGCAAGGCATCATTCACATCCCTCATCAAACTGAACGTTTTTTTCAAAAACATAAAAGGGCGTTGTCACAACTAGCCGATCCTAGAATCGATCCACGGACTAAAAAACAAATCATTTTAACCCCTGGAGGTAGCGGTTCTTTAGTAGGGGTTATGATTCGTTCACTTATGAAATGGGATCCTAATGCCAAAGTCAAAAAACCAAAAACACCGAAAAAGAAGAAAAGCCCTAAGAAGAAAGCCACAAAAAAGAAAAGCTCTAAAAAGAAGAAAACCCCCAAGAAAAAGAAAAGCCATGCCAAGAAGAAAACACCCGCCATCACCACTGGCACCCGCAAGAGAGGTACTGCTGCCAGGACGCAAACGTACACCCGCTAGACACCAACACGACAGCCATCAGTGACCAGGTCTCCTCTTGCGTCCACTTCTTCTTCACCACCCTTCATGATGATGCCTGCCAAACCAGACTTAAGACAAGTGTTTCCTAATTTGATGCAAAAATGGAAACCCATTTCGAAAGTCACCACTCCGGGACCCTCGAATTCGGCTGATCTGGCCATGGCAGCGGCCGCAAGCAAAGTACCGTCCCCTAAAACCAAAGTCCAAGAGAGAACCGGCGTGTTACAAAGTTTAGTGGATTTATCCAAAGAAGAATTGAGACGATTTAGTCCCTTGAAAACACCTCAACGTCGAGTGAGGCCTGTTATGAAGATGGTACGCCGTGCGGACAATCAGTGGAGACGTGTTCCAGTATAAAATAGAAGGGTGACCGGCCAGAGACTTCAGACTTACTCCTAACCTCTAAGATGGCTCCCAAACGTGCACACCACCAAAAAAAGAAGAAAACCAAAAAAGGACGACTTCCACCTTGTCTGGCTAAACATTGGGACGACTTGTCTGTCCTGACCAAATCCAATCCGCCCATGCGAAAACAACTCATTCAAGCAGCCCCTAAAGAAATCATCGATACCGTGTGTGAATGTTGTTTGAATGTCTTGAAAGGAACGGTACCTTTGTCCAAGATACAGAAACAAAAATTAGGCAAACATCGGAACGTTCCTCGCCAAATGGTGAAAAAGAAAATACATCTCCAGCAAAAGAAAAAAATGTTGGTGCAACGAGGACGATCTCTACCTATGCTGATAGGACCGTTGTTAAAAATAGCGACTCCTTTGTTAGGAACGATTGCTGGACCACTTTTAGGAGGTGTCATGCGATAAAAAAAAAGAAGATAAAAAGGACACCCTTCTCTGGAAAGACCACACATTTTTGTACCTTTGGATGAAATGGAAGGACGAAAACTTACCTTAGTTCCTTACAAACGATGGATGGAATTCCATCGTTGGAACGAACAACGGATACCTCATTTACCTCCCAATCCTAATCTCAACGAGATGTCGCAGTTGCAACAAGAATTACAAACCCTGATGGAACGAAGTGATTTGTCAGAAACAGAAAAATCGCAACGGTACGGTCAACTCTTACAACGTCTGCAACTCTTTCACCAAAAAGCTGTAGACGAAACAGCTCCACCCACTCTGAGAGATTTCAAAACCCTGATGAAAACCGAACCTAAAGTCACCACCACCAAAAAAGACACCGCCACGGGGATGACAGTGAAAGAAGAAGAAGAAGAAGAGTTACAAACTCCACCTCTTAAAAAATACGAAAGTTAGCCACACCGGGTTGGATAAAAAAGATGATGTCTACCCCATTGCCATCAGAAGAGAAAAAGGGAGAAGTGAAGACAGAAGTCAAAACAGAACCGATGACCCCTGTTCAAACATCCTCCGTTACACCAGTGGCTAGTCGGACACGTAAAGCATTGGAATCCAAAAAGATACCCCACAAAGAAAAGAGCATTGGTACTTGGTTGACTTATTCTTGAGGAGTCAAACCATGTAGAAACTTTTAGCCAGCCTTTATTACAATCCTGGCCATGCTGCTGGTTCAAAAATTGTATCGAGCTGCCAAAAGTAAATTGAAAAGTGTACGTTTGCCAGAAGTACGACGATGGTTACAAGAACAATCGAAGTACACGTTACACAAACCCATTCGACGCAAATTTTCTAGAAGTCCAACCCAAGTGGAGGGCATCGATCATCAATGGCAAGCCGATTTAGCCGATGTCTCTCATTTGGCAGCCTACAATCGTGGTCACACATATTTGTTTTGTGTCATTGACGTGTTTTCCAAATTTGCTTGGGTCGTGCCTTTGAGATCTAAAAGCAGTACCGAATTGGTACGTGCCTTAAAATTGGTCTTGAAAAAAAGTGGTCGTCACCCTTTACGATGGCAAACCGACAAAGGCACCGAATTTCTAAACCAAGCTTTTCAAAAAGAATTGAAACAAAGACAGATTCATTTTTTTACCACCGAAAATCCTGAAACCAAAGCCAGTATCGTGGAACGTTTTCAAAGAACTTTGAAAGAACGCATGTGGAAATATTTTACACATTAACACACTCTCAAGTACATCGACGTGTTACCCCGTTTGGTCAAAGCGTACAATCAATCGTACCACTCCTCCCTTTGCGAGCCATACCATGAGAATTCCTGTGGGGTATTATTTTAATGCTCAACAGTTGGTGGACACCATTGAGGCCATCTTCGAGGCTCAATTTGCCAAAGCCTTAGTCAAAGCCAAGAAAAGTGTCCAGATCAGTTACCATCCTGTGGCACGTCGTCTCGTCTTACAATTTTCGGACGACGACACATTGGCCATCACTTTTTCTCCTGGGTTGTATGCTAATTTGGGTGGAAATACATTTTTTTAAAATAAAAAAGTCCAAAGCAACTTAGATTTTGGAAAGGCTTTTAAAACCCCTATCGAATTGAACGTTGGACTAAATTTAATGTTTGTGTACTCCGATGTGGTAGAATACAACGTGGTGGGAAACACAGCCGCTCCGTTACTGAGAGTCCTTCCTTTCAAAGCAGATTCTGCTGCTAGTGCGTACGAAGAAGGTGGAAACACGTTTCACGTTCACCGTAAATTTGTACACCCTCATTATCTTCCAGTCAGTAAATCGTATTTTGACAGTGTCAACATTAGTATAAAAGGAGATTTGGGACAAAGTGTGCCATTCATTGACAAAGGAAAAGTCACGGTGAAACTACATTTTCGAAAAAGGTTCTCCAACGAATTGTAAAACAAAATGTATCCAGTGTACCGAGGAGTTTCTCGACAACGAGGACATGGTTTAGGAGATATGTTAAGATCGGTTTTTCGGACGGTAGCCCCTATTTTGAAACCCATGGTGACTCGAGGATTCCATGCCTTAAAAGATGCCGCTTTGACGCAAGGACAGGAATTTTTGCAAAACGTCCTCATTGACAAACAAAATCCCAAAGAAGCCTTTATGAGAGCAGGCAAAAATGTGTTGATGAACACTGGCAAAGATCTTTTGGGTCTTCGAGAGAGTCCTATAAATTCACTTCACGCTTCTGGTCCTGCCATTACTTCTTCCTCCACTTCACAGCAAGGACAAGGTAGAAAGAGACGACGTCGAAATCACTTCAGAGTTCATAAAACACACGTTGGTGTTAGAAAAAAAGAATAAGAGAAGAAGAACGGTCAGAGAATTAGACGTGTTTGATTACTAAAAGCCATTGAAAATGATGCACCGAGATTCTTGCGAATGTACCAAGTCAGAACTGGATATGTTTACCATGCCTCCCACCATGATGACGATGCAAGAATCCCAATGGGTGGAATTTCATCCTGTATCGTCTTTGACGGATTCAGCTCCTATCGAATTTGAAATCAAAGGACAAACCGAAGATTACATTGATCTGAATAACAGCTACTTGTACCTGAAACTCAAAGTGATAAAAACGGCGGACAGTAGCCTTCCTGGGGACGGTGACCGAGTGGCACCCGTCAATAATTTCATGCATTCTTTGTTCAGCGAAGTAGATTTGTACTTGAATAACAAACTGGTCAGCAGCAGTGTGGTGTGTGTTTGATAAAAAATATAAAAAAGGATAGTGTGGTGTGTGTTTGATTAAAAAAAGGATTGTGTGTTTGTGTTTGATAAAAAATGAAATAAAAAATAAAAAAGGATAGTGTGGTGTGTGTTTGATTAAAAAAAAGGATTGTGTGTTTGTGTTTGATAAAAATAAAATAAAAAATAAAAAAGGGTGGTGTGTTTGTGTTTTTTTATCAAAAGTAGTTTCTTTTAGGTCTGCCCACTGGGTCTGTGTTTTTTGGGGTAAGGGGTCATGGAGTGCAGAATCCGCGAAGCCTAGAATGACGTCATAGGAATGACGTCAGACTCCGGTAGTGGGGGTAATGTTTTTTTAGGTGTAAGGGATGTTTTCCTTTACGTCCGCGCTTAAAGTAAATTAAAACAACGTCTTCCATAGTCGAGCTACCCCATCAACATGAACAAACAAGAGACCGTCAGACAAATCCGAGTGTATCTCGAGTTGGCCTGGCACCTCCTACACGACCTGGAGAAGACGAAGGAGGAGGAGGAGAGGAAGAAGAAGATCCCAATCAAGCCTCATCGAATGATGGAGGAAAAAGAAAATTGGGATCCTGAAGCGGACCATCCTCCGTTTATACTTCAGAACAACAAGCGCTGCATGAGTGCAGAAACATGGAGGGGAAGCTGTCCCGCTTGTCGGGCCAAGCCAGGGAGGTGCACGCACTCTAAAACCCAACGGCCCTTTTCAGGGCCACCCATTTCACAAGAAAAGATTAATTTTCATGATTGCTATAGGTGTTTGTATGTTTGTGTGTTTGTATAGAGTGTGTTTGATAACAAAAATATAAAAAAGGAGAGTGTGGTGTGTGTTGGATAAAAAATTTAAAAAAGGATAGTGTGGTGTGTGTTTGTGTTTGATAAAAGATGTGTTTTTGTTTTAAGGTGTGATAAGATTTTGTCTTTGGATGTTTTCCTTCACGTCCGCGCTTCTAGCATATAAAGCAGCGCCTTCTGCAGTCGCACCATTCACACTTCACTCAACAAGACAAGCCAGCAAGAAATGAATATAGTGGAAAATCTACAGGAAGCCTGGGACTGGATGGTGGAAGTCCAGTATTATAGAGAAAGAATGATGTGGTGGTATCCAGTGAACCTACACTGCGTGATACAAGACTTAGCCCACATAAACATGGCCAAGAGCCTAATTCAAGAGGTAAAGGAGGAGGAAGAAAAAAAAGATGAAGATGAAGAACTCCTCACCTTGTCGAGTGGGGCTTCTTAAAGAAGCCATGGATCGCTTGAAAGAGTTAGAAGAAGATTTGGAGTGTCCAATCCTCACTCGACAAGAAGCGGCCCTGCTCCGAGCTAAAACCATCATTAAAAAAATTATGGAGCAGGAAGTCCAAAAGATAAAGGCTATGTGGGTTAAGGAAAAAGAAAAGGCAAGAAAGAAGAGGAATTCAATCGCCTGAACTTGAACTGGATGAAAATCCAGGACAAGTTCAGGCGATTGGGACATCCCTATTGGATGCCACAGAAGAAAAACAACAAGTTCCACCTCCCAGGCTTCCTAACCAAATGTTGGAGGAAGTAAAAAATCTCCAACGGCCCTTTTCAGGGCCACCCATTTTTCAAGAAAAGATTAATTTTCCAATGATTGCCCTACTTCTCTCTATTTTTTGTTTCCGTTGGTACCCCAAGTGCCCCCGCCATGTTAAATTTCCGTTGGTACCCCAAGGGTCCCCAATGTTAAATTCCCGTTGGTACCCCAAGTGTCTCCCCCTATGTTAAATTCCCGTTGGTACCCCAAATATCTCCCCTATGTTAAATTCCCGTTGGTACCCCAAGTGTCTCCCCTATGTTAAATTCCCGTTGGTACCCCAAGGGTCCCCCAGTACCTCAACACTTCTCCTATACTACTTACCTTGCATACACCGTTCCTACTATGCCACGAGTTCTATCATCAAAGTTGTAGTACATTCCATGGAAGAAAGTGACTTAGTGGATTGCCAACTACTGAGAAAAGAACCGATTCTACAAGACAAAACGATTCCTTCAAAGTTTGAACGACGTATCGTGTGCGTGTTAAAGACTACAATTCTTGGATTTCGTTTACCATCAGATTCTATGTGGCCTATTTATGAAGAATACATGCTTAAAAACATGACAGCCGAAACGCTATATGTGCATGAAAAAAAACAATTGTGTTAATTGTCAGATTTTTTTATTTTGTAAAAGTAGTTTTCGGAAATTTCTTTTTACGGAAAATATACTAAACGAATGTAAGTCTCTTTATGTTACAGGTATTACGAGAACAATTTATATCTTATGTAAACTGTTTAAAAAAGAAAAAAAAGAAACATTAACTCACAAGTTTACAGTACACGAATACTTAACATGATTCCAACTTTGTTAGTTTGTATGCACTGGAAATGTAATCCAAAAAGGCCTGTTCAAAGGTAATATTCTGAGTTCATGTCGTCTCGAATCTAGAGCAAAACACATGGTCCGAATATTAAAGCGATCCTATTGGCTAACACATTTTCGTTTACCACTCCCCGGCCGAATCTGGCTCAAAGTAGTTTGAACACTCACTCAATACAGAAATCCTTTCATACTGCGCCTTGAATCATTTCGTGTATCAAGCTACTGACAGAACTAGATTTCTGATCAATGACAATTATGCTAAGTTTATTTTTTTTTAAATCCATGGAGTGTTTGGATGTGATCTTTTGTGAGAGTGTTAGATAAATGTTTTGAAAAGAAGGATTTTAGTATGTCTCAAAATCAACCTTAAGAGATTTTTTTAAAATTTGGAATTCATATGATGTGATTTCTTTTTGGATGTGTGTTCTTGAAATTTTATAAGGAAAATATTCCATAAAAGCGTAAGCATCTTGATATTTTAAGTAGGAATAAGATATTATAATCCTCCCTCCCTCCCGCCCTATTTCTCTGTCTGTCTGTCTGTCTCTCTCTCTCTCGAGCGTAATGTTAATTCTTTGTCTATCTGTCTCTGTCTGTCTCTCTATCTATGTATGGCTGTCTGTCTATCTCAGTCTCTGTCTGTCTGTCTGTCTGTCTCTCTCTCTCTAAAAATTTCCGTAGTCGAAATGTGTACTTCAAATAGAAGGCTTGTGGTTACATAGGTACCATTTTGATTGCATAGCTTCAACCAGATCATAGGTTTTGGAAAAATCGGTCAGAATAGACGATTTATATTGGCTAAGTAACAGTGTATGACCTAATTTTGTATCAGTTGATTTCAAACTGCCGATAGATCAAGACGTTCTTTTACTGTTCTTCCGTCTATGGTTTAGGGAATTTTATAACATTGTTTGTAGTCTCAATGCGTGTGCAGGAAAACATGACATATCTTAAATTTGACGCAACGCCAACTGTTACTACAGTCATTCGACAGTAAATATAACACCACTTTTTGATGAATGCAACAATTTGCCAATGAACATTTGTAACATATGATTTACCCTTGTCCTCAGAAATTCATAAAATGGATAACCTAATGTTAAGTTCTTCTTGTCCTATAATGCTGCAAAAAAAAAAAAAAAAAGATGGCGTCCTACTTTTCTGTTTTTTACCATCCCCTATGACCCCCCCCCCCTTCTCTCTACAGCGTAATGTCTATTCCCTGTCTCTTCCTACGGTGTAATGTGTTAATTGCCCCCCCCCCACCCCCTTCGCGCGCTCTCTCTCTCTCTCTCAAAGTCCTTCTCGCTCTCATCGTGAAATAATGCAAATAATAATAATAATAATAATAATAATAATAATAATAATAATAAAATACGAATATAGCAATAATAGTAATACAAATTGCCGTAGTCGATACGTGTACTTGAAATAGAAGGCTTGGCGATGCATATGTATTATTTTGACTACATTGCTTGAGCCAAACCATAGGTTTTGGAAAAGTGTTCTGCATTCATTTGACAATGTTTCATTGTGTTAACCAAGCTCACAGTAGCTAAAGAAGCCGTCCATCTGGCTAGATCAATTGCTACAAAATGGTGTATATTCGGGACAGTAAAATTCAACCACTGGTTGCTTTAGTACATAATCTTGCTAGGTCAATCATTGCGAAACGATCTGATCGCGGTTTAGTACGTAGTATAGCTAGGTCAATCAGTACTAAACGGCGTATTTAGAGGGACATTTAGTTTCAACCACTGCTTTTAGTACATAATCTAGTTAGGTCAACCAGTGCGAAATGACTTGATAGCTCTTTAGTATGAAGTGTAGCTAGATCAATCAGTACGAAGGGGCGTGTTTGAGGGACACTTAACTTCACCCAGTGCTCGCTTTAGTACGCAAATGTCTTAAAATAGTGTTTACCTTTATTATTGTGAAAGAACGTTCAAGTGATGATGGAAATCGGGAAGATTTTGCTTCGTTATGTGCACTATGCTCTCAGTAGAAGGTCAAAATAGTCCACGAGTCAGGACAAAGGTCAATAGACGATTGGTTTTGCGAACATAATGGCTGTGTATATTCTTTAGCCCAGAAGCATAGTGTGCATCGATTGCATAATGACACTGTACACAATTATTGTAAATCTAGTTTTACTTTACAAGATTGTCAGCTTTGTAAATATGTTCATCATTAATATTTGGTATTTGCATATGACAGGAAAGGGATAAGCTCTAATCCTCCCTCTTCATTTTAAGTGAGCGGGGTTTATTGAAAAATGTTGATTTTGAAGAAAATGGTGCTGACTTTTTCCCAAAATTATTTAGCTCTCTCTCTCTCTCTCCTTCTGTTTCACACACGCACACACGAACAGACAGACAGACAACACACATTTTAGTTTAAAAAACGATCCTTACATTTTACCCAAAAATTATTTAATTTTCTTCCTCTCTCTCTCTCTCTCTCTCTCTCTCTCTGTTTTACATACATACGCACACACAAACCCACCTCATCCACACATTGAGATACAGATTCCTCATGTTGAAAAGTATGACGTAATATGGTATTTCCGTCCAAGTGTAGACAGTCACCTCATGCTACACTGTTACAAAACATAACTTTCAAGATGGAGGTTTCATGTTAATCCCCTTTGACCCTATAAATTGTTGATCCTATAAATAGCTGACCCTATAGAGGCTCCTGCATATTAACCTACGGCGTAATGTTAAACCCCGCTTGGCTCTCAAAAGACATTCTCTACTAATTTTGGCACCGGAAACCCGTTTACAAAAGCATATAAATTACAAATATAAAATGAGCATTGTATTCTATACCTTAAACTCCAGCGATCCTGGATCATTTAAAAAAAAATATTACTAATTCACACAACAAGAATAAAGCAGTTTGATAGGTGACATGATTTTGTCTTCTTTGTGAGGTATTCGTATCGATTAATTAGCTCCTATTATACGTAATCGATTCAAATTATTTTCGGCTAACAAAAATGTCTTTAACTTTAATTTAGGGTCTTTTCGTTTTAATCGCATACAGTTTGTATCATTTTTGAAAGGTACTAACTGAGATAGCTATTTTTGTGTTACATCATATATTCCAATTAGTAAAATACAATAAAAACGTCTGACACTTAGGTCATGGGGATAACTAATTAAGACAGATTCTTAATCATTCATCTAATACAATCTACCATCTTGTTCGTTACTCCCATTCATCTGCGTTCTCTTCGTTATTATTCTTTTGCACGACGAACAAATATTCCAGATTTTAAGTCGTTCATGTGTTTATCGTTGTTTATTAAACTTTAATCTCTTGACTTCATAGTGTATGTCATATATCATTAGGTTGTGCCTAGAAGGTATTATTTTATCTAAACTAGGGAGCAATACAATTATCCTTGCATATATGATTAAGCCGTTTTGCGTCTAATCTTCACAACAGCAGGGAATTAATACCGCTTGATATGATGAAGAATTCGTCGCTGATCTTTGAAGAAGACATCAAGACACGATAGTAGTAGTAGAAATAATATAATATATAAAAAGAAATAATATAATATAAAAAAATTAAACATTAGAAATAGAAGTAATTGTAGTAATATATCAATAAAATAAATGATGATAGTAGTAGTAGTAATATCAAACAAATTCATGTCACTGACTAAATTGCGGTCATACAGTGTATTTGTCCTAGTTTACTGACTTCTGTTTAATATCGCTAATGTAATCCAATCCTTCACATTGATTTATGATAGCGGAACAACTTTATCTAATAGATCTTCAAAATTATTCGTGTAGCAAAAGAGATATTCGTAAATAGGCTGTAAGGTGCAAATAAGGTACTGAATGCCTCCGATACGATCTGGATTAAATTTGATAAGATGTAACAACGTATAAAACCGTGGGTAGTCACTGAGTTGAACGTTTACTCCTAATAGATATGTTTATTCTACCATCGCCTTTATTACCCAGTTTTTGATAATACACAAACCACATTTAACCAGATGAGCATTCAAGAATAGTAGCATTCAACTTATCCTTCATAAATATATTTTGTTTTATGTTTCTCCTATAAGATAGCACAAATTTAAGGTCATTTGTTCAAATAAAATCTCAGTTGAAATCATGCCAGCAAAACAAGTTTAAATAGTTTCTTATAAAAAAAATCTCAAATATAGAAGTGCAAATGGACCATACTAAGCACATTTCCATCACTGGTGTGTAGGAGGTAGAGGGTACGATAGTGTATGAATTTATAACAGCAAAAAGAAAAATAAATATTGATGAACAATTAGCACCACTAGACTGGTGCTTATCCACGCTAAAAGTTACGCACTTTGTGCTGCCTTAGCACAAGTCAACCAATCAGCAGCCAGCAGGGTTAGCCCCTAAGCTACTCTGTAATGACCCATGAAACGGGGCTGAAATTTAATTGTTGCAAAATTGTTACTATCCTACTACATAAGTACTAAAGGGGGTGGAATGCTAATAACTATTAAAGATACTAGAGCTACTGCATTCTTGCACATTAAGAAGAGCACTCAGTCGGTTGGATGCATAAAAAAGCCCAATAAACGTAAACAGTATTAATCATGAAATGTATATATTAAAGATACTCACATCAGGAAATTCACAACTGATGCGAATCATTACCTCGAATGAGAGAGATCAGTTTAAAATACAAAGGTGTATGCTCTTCTATAGCTGATCTTTATTCACGATCTACTCAATGAGTTTGTTTTGATAATTACCGTGCGGAGGGTATTATTATGCAGAGAAATATAAACAACTAACCTCGGACACACTGGATCTATTATTTTTTGGGAAGCATTGAAATAGTTAAAACACCAATCTTAAAAGGAATTAGAACGTGTTCAGGTGTGCAAGCTACATCCGCCCGGGTGCTTATGGACTTGAAAACCCCCGCAGGAACATGTTTACATATTTTAAGACTAGGTAACGTAAGAGGAGGTAGGAGACTTAAACTTTGCTGCATTTATTATCAAGAAATTATATAAAATACAATTATACTTTAGCAATTTTTTTATAAGATTGCAACACCAGAGGGTAGGTATGAAGTAGATATAAAGCATATCAACAACATGTGTCCCCATTGAGTAACTTTAACAATACTATCCATTTCATTCGTGTTTTCGAGTATATAGGACAAATAGTTTAATATGAACAGTTTTGTAGATTTTTGACATGACTTTGAAAATAGTATGATTTATATGCACATTTAAATCAGTAATATTAAAAATACTCCCTGTATTATAAAATACTTCTCATATAATTTAGGAAAAAACTTCTCCCTATATTCGTTGTAACAATATAGATTAAAAATAGCAAGCATACATTTCGTTTGGTCACCAGTTAGAGAAGAAAACGGCGTTAACGTTAAACTGTATTCCCACCCTCCTACTTCTCAACAACATCAAAAACCCTGCCTCGAAATTGTGTCTGTCGAGTAACAGTCTGAATTAATGATAGACCAATGCATGGCTGAAATACTGACCTATTGAAAGTAAATCATATGCATGACTACCTTTTTCCAACTCACTTCGAGTCAACTCTGTCATGATTCTTAAATGGCCTTTGAATTTCTATTTGACAGATAATTGGGTGAATTGATAAAGCATTTAAACATAGTCACTTATGATCATGAAATGTATATAAATGTATATGGAACAATTATTGTAGGGAAAATGCATCTGTGAATCATTGTTTGCACTGTGAAGCTAATGTGTAAGTAGGTTACCGAACTTGACCCCTAGTTCAAGATCAATAAACAGAGGAACACTGCACTGCACAACTTATCCTCTGACCCGGCCTCGGCGTACAACTTCCACGCGCTCGAGATTTCATCCAACTTGAACTTCTCAGTCTCAGGTGGTTGCCTTTACTTGCGACAACTGTCGTGGATAAGCATGTTCCTAAGTAGACGTAAACTACGGATAGCAAGTGCATACAGCATCTTTACATATCATGCGCATAATTGAAACTAAGCGTATTTCTCTATCCAGAACAAGTTCATATACGTGTACACAAGAAAAACAAAGTCATAAACGTAAAATAATTATGTTCTGGTTATTATTCATTATGTTCATAAATAAGAGAAAGCTATGACTATATATATATATATATATATATATATATATAAATATATATTATATATATATATATATATATCATCTATATGAAATGGGCTGAAAAAATAACATTTAATAACTTTAAATTTTGAAACTTTGTGATATATATATATATATATATATATATATATATATATATATATATATATATATATATTATGATGTATTTCATTTTGTATAATTGCTTAACAAGTATAGGCACACGCGACCTTCACGAATTTCGGAAATATGCATATGCAATTATAAACAAGAATTTTTTAAAACCGTATTTCGTCAGCTTTGGCCCGGCCAATCTAACTTAGTAAAGACAAAAATAGTGTTTAAAATAATCATTGTTCGATATCAAAATGCAGATCTAGGTACTTAAATTGACATGTAATCACTTTTTAGAGGCTCATACATATACTTATGTCAGCTTTACATCTAGAAAACAAATTTTAAATCGTCCGCGGTGGCCTTTAAAACATAGTAGCAGAGGATTTTAAATAATGGAACGGATCCAAATAAAATTATTAAAAAATGTAATACCTTAACTTACCGAACTTACAGTGTGCGTACTTTGCGGAAATAGTAGTTAGTCTCAATGTATACACAAGAGCTCATAAGTATGTTTCTTTTCCCAATTCTTGATTTCTGATTTGTTTTAGGATAAAGTGTTTTTTTTAATGTAGCTCTTTTACCAAAAGTGTCGCCCAAAATTGTAAAGAAAAACCTCTTCATAATGAAATGTAGGTATCTGAGTACTTACAAAATACATCTGATACAAGATAAGTCATTAAAACAAATACGTAAAACATTGCGTACATAGCCTGTCAGATGGGCACATACAACTATTTCAATTCCCATAGACCGTAATGGTAATGATTGATCAAATTATTATACTTTTGTGGTAAGATCGGCAAATCACGCTTACATCTTATGAATAATCTTTTCCACGAAGAAACTTTTAAAACGACGAAAATGATATGCTTTACGCTTCGTTTTTGACAAAATTTCCTTATAACTGCCACCTAGACAAAAATTCGACCCCGTGAGACCTCCCCGTTTGCATCCGGTAGTACCTGTGCGACGACAGTGATAAATTGAAAATAGCTTTAGGTTCAAGTCTGCTAATACAATCAATGTGCCCTTACATATGCTTCTTCTGAAACATTACGTTATTTTTCCGGAATAATTTTCAGCCAATCAGGGACCATCATTCTCTAAAATACGGTATTTAATATACCACAACACATAGGCGGATTCCGTAGCTCATATAATAATTAGTTTCCTGCGACCTAAAACCAAACTTTATTTTCATAATAAGTATTCATATTAAACAGCAATTCTCCCTGAAATTTCGTATCAAAGAATAGTTGTTTCGCCATTACCGTTTTGAAGATATCGAGGAATTAATTTCAGTCTGAGAGCCTGCTGAAATGACAAATTGATAACATATTCTACAAAAGAATACAAGTTTCCCTCCGAAACTTTTCAATAGATCCAAAAAGAAGTATTTTGGTTAATATGTAGATATAAGGTGCATATATTCAGCTAAATTAATTTCAACGCGCATGGCAACATGACTCTGACAGTGGGAGGTAATCCGTGATTGTTACATAGGCTCGAAATCGAGATCAAATGTTTTAACTGTATCGTTTCTCAAAACATTACTCAGCGTCATTAAATGTGCTTACACACAATCTGTATAATTTGTTTATATGAAAGCTATATGTGTACAGTGATTGGCGTAAAAACGGGGAGCAAATCTTTGAACCCACTCCTTCTTCATGAACAAATTGAATTTTCACCACGTTTGAGAAACCAAGCGGACCATTTTGGTGTTAATAAAATCCCAAGTGAAACATCTTTTCGAGTTTCAAAGGAAATTTTTTCCTCAGCCATTTGCATCATTGCACTCTATACAGAGAGAGATCCACCCGCAAGAAAATTAGGAAAGCATTTGAGGAAATGGATGCAAATTATGGGAAAACGAAAAATAAAATATAATTAATAAATTGCCAAGTTGCAGAAGCAAAATAAGACACCTAGTAGTCTGTATTTATCCGGGTAGATGTACCTGGTTTGACACAATAGGGAGAAATGCAATATTTGAAAATAAACTTTAGTGTACAAAAGGTTCATTGTTTCATCCCTAGCCTTTAATAAAAAAAATCATCTAGTTGCACTTTTAAAAGCCGAGAAGTGTTAATCATACATTTATGTGCTCGAATTTAAGACAGACCGTTTTTAGTGACACGCATTATTAATATTGCCGCTGAGAAAATGCATTACAAACGATTTTATTCAACAATCCCTGGATACCTGTAATTAAAATCCAGTATGACTAAAATGGCGCAGTAAGTAAAAACGTCTAAAATTTACAGAGCA
Source organism: Margaritifera margaritifera (assembly GCA_029931535.1). NCBI lineage: Eukaryota > Metazoa > Mollusca > Bivalvia > Unionida > Margaritiferidae > Margaritifera > Margaritifera margaritifera. The sequence continues at coordinate 2,054,778 of JAQPZY010001427.1, read as the reverse complement.
GACAAATTATTTCTATAATAGCAAACACATTCAGCCAAATTGCCCAATAAAACATAAGAGAAACGGCTTTTGCATTTTTTGACAGGGTCATTTTGCATTTGGTATATCTGTTGGTACAATCAGATGTTTCTTTCATGATAATTACTTATTGTCAACAGCACTTTTCCTTGAAATCTCATGGCAAAGCATTGTTGTCTCGCAACTTTCTTTTTGAAGATATCGACAAATTTATTTAAATTGTTGAGCCTGCTGAAAGGATAAATTAATGTCATTTTTTTACACAAGAATAAACGTTTCCCTTTGAAACTTCTTAATAGATCCAAAAAGATATATCTTGGTTCCTATGTAGATATGTAGCATATATCTTAATATAAATGAATTTCAACGCACTTTGCATCACGACTATGACAAAAGGAGTTAATCCGATATTATTACATAGGCGCGAAGTCGAGATCAAATGTTCGAAAGCGGAAGAAATATCATCAATAAATTACCAAGTTGCAGAAACAAGAAATGACACCTAACAGATAGTGACGATGCAACCTCCTTTAGTTGTCTGGTTTTTACCTGGTAGATGTACCTGGTTTGACAAAATAGTGAAAAATGCAAATTTGTTTAACTTAAACATTCCTTCTTTCATCCCTAGCCTTTAATAATTGCAATCATTTAGTTGCACTTTTGAAAGCCGACAAGTGTTAATCACACATGTATGTGCTGGAATTTAGTACAGACAGGTTTTTGGGGACACTTATTATTAATATTGCTGCTGAAACAATGCGCTGCACGGCATTTTATTAAACAATCCCTGGATACCAGTCATTTTTTAAAATGCGTGACTACAATTGACGCTGTAAGTAGAAATGTTTAAAACTTACAGAGCAGGCAACTTATTCCTGAAATTGCAAATCAATTCGCAAAACTGGCTGATAAAACGGGTGATAAAGGGCTTTTACATATTTAATAGGGTACGTATGCACAGAGTGTATATGTTGCAATTATCAAATGTTTCTTTCAAAATGATTATTCATCAACAGAACTTTTCCGTGAAATCTCCTGCTAAAGCATAGTTGTCTTGCAATTACCATTTTAAAGATATAAAATAATTATTTCACCTTGAGAGCCTGCTGAAATGATAAATTGATAACATATTTTACAAAAGAATTAAAGTTTCCCTATGAAAGTTCTCAATAGATCCAAAAAGAAGTAATTTGGATTTTATGTGGATAATTTGGGCATATATTGAGCTAAATTAATTTTCAACGCACATTGCAACACGACTATGACAAAGGCAGGCAATCTGTGATTGTTACATAGGGTTGAAGTCGAGATAAAATCGTCCAAATTTGTAAGTTTATCAAAACATTACTTAACGTAATTGAATGTGCTTACATACAATCGGTATAATTTCCCTTTTTTCTTTTAGAGGGAGATGTCTGACAAATGTTGATATGAAAGTTGTACTTGTACTGTGATTGGTGAAGAAAAAGGAACTTGAACTTGGAACCCACTCTTCCTTCTTCACTGACTTCTAGTTTCACCACGTTGGGGAAATGAATCGATCTCTTTCGCAGTTAATCAAATCCCAAGTGAAATATTGTATCGATTCTCAAAGAAAAATGCTTCTTCAATCATTTGCGTCTTTGTACCAGAGGCAGAGAGACAGAGATTCGTATGTAGTAATATCAGACAAACATTTGAGAAAATGGATACAATTATCGAAAACACAAAGAAAAAAAATGAAAAAGAAAAAACATAAGAAATATAAGAAATTACCAAGTATTGGAAGCGAGATAAAACACCTAACAGATAGTTACCATTGAACCTCGTTTAGTTGTTTGGGTTTGTCCAGGCACATTTAACCAGTTTGCCAAAAACAAAAACAAAAATTAGGAAAATGCAAAACTTGAATACAAACGTTAGTATAAAATCTTTACTTTGTACATCCCTATCCTTTAATAATTGCAATTCTAGATGCACTTTTGAATGTCGAGAATTGCTATTTGTACGTTTATATGCTCAAATTTAGGACAGACAGGTGTTTGGTGACAAGTATTATTATTAGTACTGCTGAGAACATGTATTACACAGCATTTTCTTAAACAATCCTGGATTGAATACCTGTTTTTAAAATCCAGTGTGACTAAAATTGGCGCTGTAAGTGAAAAGATATAAAACATACAGAGCAGACAATTTATTCATAAAATTACGAACGAATTCAGCCAAACTGCCTCATAAAACGGACGATAAACGGATTTTTGGTTATTTTATTTTTTCGGGGTACTTTTGCACTGGGATTACCTGTTGCTATAAACAAATGTTTCTTCCTTAATGATTATTCTGTCAACAGCACTTTTCCTTGAAATCTCCTGCCAAAGCATATCGAGTAATTTATATCAATTTGAGAGTCTGCTGAAATTATAATTTGATTATATTTTCCATAAGAGAATACAAGTTTCCCTCTGAAACTTCTTGATAGATCAAAAAAGAAGTAGTTTGGTTCATATGTCGATATATAGTGCATATATTCAACTAAATGAGTTTCAACGCACATTGCAACACAACTCTGACAAATTGAAGTCATCCGTGATTGTTGCATAGGTTCGAAGTCGAGATTAAATGTTCAAACCTTTTACGTTTCTCAAAATTTTACTCAACTTAAATTTGAATGTTCTTACATAAAATCGGTATCGTTTGCCTTTCTTCTTTTATAGGCCGATGTCTGGCATATGCTCATATGAAATGTATACGTGTACAGTGATTGCCGTATATAGTGGGAGTAAATCTTGGAATCCGCTCCTCCTTTGTCAAAATATTCAATTTTCACAACAGCTGAGAATCCAATCAGATCATTTCGGTGTTCAAAGGAAATATTTTCCTCAGCCATGGCGTCATTGCACCAGAGACAGAGATTCATCAGCAACAAAATCAGTCAAACTTTGAGAAATGGATGAAATTATAGAAAAACGAAAAAAAAAAATATCACTAATACATTGCCAAGTTACAGAAGCAAGATACCACATCTAACAGATAGTGATGATGCAACTTGATTTATTAGTCTGAATTTGTCCAGGTAGATGTATCTGGTTTGACCCAATAGGAAAAAATGAAATATTTTTAACAAAAGCATTCCTTGTTTCATTCTTGAAATCTTGTTTAAATTTAGTGTTTAGGTTATTTCACGCACTATGGTGAGGCATGCGTGTTCACTGAACACATTTATAGTTCATTAAATAATTTGTTTTATTAACCTTCAATTGCGTAAAAACGTATATTTTGCAAGACGAAATGATTTCTCTTGCTTAAAGGAATAGTCAGGCCTTAAAGGGAACGGAGCGGTTCTTAAATAAGTATTCGTCATCTAGTAGATGTACATGCAAACGTACTTATTGATACTGTTCGATTATACAAGGTATTACACCGAGTATTGAATTTTCGTGTTTTTTCTTGAGTCACAATGAGAATTTATTGAAGTGTACAGTCATCTTTGTCTTCAACTTTTGACTCTCTTTTATTCGTCATGCAACGATTTAAATAAAATCGTGCACAGTATGACTTACACGACCGTAATGTAGAAAATTCATTAAAATCTATTGAGTGAGAGACTATGCCACAACTGTGAATAACACGAGAGTCACCTGATTTATCCAAGTACTGTGTAAACTTAATAAACAGAGGACAAAAGTTGATCCGTATTTAACCTCAGTGTCATTTTCTAGTATCAAAAACAGTACAGTCCTGTTGAACACCTGCGTATAGACAATTTATTTTATTAGCAATTCAGTTGGCTTCTACATCGAGCTGCGCACTTGCGTCAATTTGTTTCCAAACTAATTGCGCTTGTAGTAGACTTACAAAGTATTTACTTCTTCTGCGAGTAAAATAGATCAGTTCCAGCAATAAGATCAGCTTATCATGGATGATGAAGAAGAAGAATGAAAGAAAGAAAACAAGAAAAAGAAAGCAAACATCGATGTAAACTTTAAAAACGGAGATCAAATCGATCTGTAGTGAACACTGCCATTTCAGTATCAAAAAACAGCACAGTACTTTACGTCCTAGTTGAACACCTGCATTTACAGACAAGTTATATTAGTATCAATGAAGCTGGCTTCGACATCGAGCTGCGCACTTGTGTCATTTCGTGTCCAAAATAAGTGCATTGTTTTGGTCAACTTTATTAGTAGACTTACAAATTATTCACTTCTTTTCGGAGAAAGATCAAGTGAAAATGTCAGCCGCTTCAAAGAGATCAGTTCTAACAATAATATCAACTTATCATGAATGACGAAGATGAAGAAGAAAGAAATAAATAAAGAAATAAATCATTGATGCGTACCTAATATTATATGCAACTATCAGAGCCTTACATACACTATAATTTGCGGCTTTAAAAATGATGCAAACTTGAGTAATACCCCTAGTACTTTTGTTATGTGTTAAAAATAGCTTTTCGTTAAAAACTAACCAAGGTTATATGCTTCTCACCTTACTAGGGTTAAAATTAAAAATGTATTTAACTGATTCATTAGCTATCAATGCCAAAGATTATTTTCCCTTTTTTCACGTGCAAGTTGAAAATGAAGGAAGTGGTGGGGATTGGGCATTCTTTTTGATATATGCGATAGGTATGTTAAATATTCCCATACAGTACATTACTCACTACATCCAATGCAGCATCCACTTGCCAGTGATAAAATATTTACCGACTTCAACATCCCGATGCACGCTTCCCTTACACCCCCCCCCCCCCAGTCCGCCTCCCAGCCGAAAACATTCACTTGAAACAGTTGACTAAGAAGAGTTAAGATGAAAGATCACCTCCCAACTAAATGTGCTTTTACCACAATTCACTCTTTCTAACCTGTGTATAGTGTGAGCTGCTTTTCATTTTCTTCCAACTATACATGGAGTGAAAGGCGCCCCGGTAACCAAAACAAAGTGTACAAACTACCTTGGGAATATCTCGTCAGTTGTAAATACTGAGTTATTGCAACGAACACATTTTTTGTCGATAATCATGGGGAAAAAAGCATATAGAAAGATCGCAACAAATTTCAGCAATGCGATCTAGCGGTAGAATATGCTGATTATGAAGCAAATTCAACAGGACAAGAACACACCAACGTATCAACATTCCTACCTACGTACATACATACGATCAAACTTACCTACCTACATATATACCTTAAGGAGACGCTTTCACAGAAGAATGACTCAACGTGACAAAAGTACTTTCCAATACACGTACATACATACGATCAAACTTACCTACCTACATATATACCTTAAGGAGACGCTTTCACAGAAGAATGACTCAACGTGACAAAAGTACTTTCCAATACAATGTCCACCAAAATGAACTACATTACTAGACTTTCGTGCAGCCAAGTAAGAAAAATAAGTGATTAACCTTTCTTTTATCCACTGTTCGTTATTTACAGTTTCCGACCACTTAAAACTTAGTTTTCGGTTGTGTTTAAAGGTGATATCATTATCTAACTAAACATTTAAAAAAATGAATCAGTGAAGTGTTATGCCATCTTGAACATGAATAGACCGATCACATATTGAAACTCTCGACAGGATCACTTAGCCAGATATTAAAATCTGTAGATGCTTCTAGGCATACAAAAATATATGGCTTAATTACCTTTCTCAGCAAACAATTAGATACTATATTTTCTGAAAATTATATCGTTTCATGTTATTTGTTTTGTTTTATTGTTTCACTTGAAGATATTATACACACTGTTTTCTTAGTATTAGGTTGTGAACAATAAACTAAACATAAATAAGACAAAATTATGATGATGATGATGAAAATAGTTACCTTTGCCTTCTAACTTTAAATAAAAACAAAATTGGAGCAATACTTCTAGATTTCTGAAGGAGAATCAAAGCTTTGATGCAGACCTCTCGTTTAAGAGTCTCTTAGAATGCTCATAAATGTCCCTGATTTTGTAGATATTATGTTTGAGACAAAAATAACCATTATAGTCTTTGAACTAACGGTAAAGAAAAAGAAGGTACAGAAAGAGGGGGAAAGGTGAAGAGACATGCACGAACGTTACTCACGTACTGACATCAGCCCATGCATCCATTCACTAGCTCAGCAATCAATCTATCCATCCTTCCATCCATAGATACATACATACATATACACATATATACAAGTTATCTCAAGTTTCAATCTGAACGACCTTGTTTTGGTATAAAGAAGGAATTACATATTTTAGGAGGAATAGTACGGTTTTCTCTATATGCAAATGTCCCAACTCTGTATTTTTCATGCATGTCGTCAGTGCCTTCCAGAACGAAGGTCATCTTCCATGGATTTGCGACCATCTTTAGAACGATGGAACGACCTCAAATTGTAGGATATGACAGAAGATTACATCCGTAAACTTTGTCCCAGTCGGTCTTGATATCAGTCAGAGAGTACCCAAAGAGCGTTCGAATTTTTAAATAATACTCTTTTGCTCAGCAGCAGAATTGTTTTTAGGTCATTATACTTTACCTATGTTATGTCACATTTATATATATATATATACATATATATATATATATATATATATATATATATATATATATATATATATATATATATATATATATCCAGGTGTCCTGCGTGCTGAACTTGCAGCTGCAGGTCATTTTATGGAACGTTAATTTGTCTATCTGTCGGTATTAAATTTATTTCAAAGCTCAAAGAAACAAAAACATTATTACAAAATATTCAAAATTTTTACAATGTGTTCTACCCTGTAGAGTGTACTGTGTACCAAACACCAGCAATTTGCCATTTAAAAACAAATAATATGTTCCAAATAATATGTTCCAATAACGGTAACGCATAATTAATTACAGCAAAGTAGATAATTCAACAAAACGAACAAGTGCGCTTGAATTGTCTCCGCAGCGAAAAATGTAACGGCAACGCTACATAATAGTTTAATTTACGTAACCGCTATAATGCACCGTCATAGGAAAGTAGGCATGAATGAGATTCATTCATTCAGAATGTGGCATAGTCTATTAAATTCAATCTCGATGACTTAAAGGTTTCATCTACAACCTACAACATTATGTTACACTTTACCTTGAATTTGTATTGAAATATATATGTGTGGACTTCTTATTTTGAAAGATACTGCCAGAATACACACACACACATTTATATATATATATATATATATATATATATATATATATATATATATATATATATATATATATAATCCATGGATAATATTTAAGCTCTGCTTGGGGTATATTTGTAATTCTCTGTCTCTCTCTCTGTCTCTGTCTCTCTCTCTCCATATATATATATATATATATATATATATATATATATATATATATATATATTCATACTAGTACACACGCAAAACCCTATAAAAGGGATATATTTCTATCTCACGATAATTCCCAGCACCAGATTTTGAAGTGACATACCATATCTACGTATTGTATGATTTGTATTTTAACACGCATAACGATTACGTTTAGACCATACAAAATTGTATGAAGCATGATAGTTAATAGAATAAATGCATGCTAAGTAAGTAGGGCTGTCTTATCTGTGGTACCACCTTGTGTTATCAATGAGCGGTTAATTACGGGGATTTACCTTTCCTTTATCCAGTGTTCTTTATCTACCGGTAAGTTTTCATAGATCTGAGGGTTAATATTGTCTCACAAATAATATCAACCAATCAGAGACCTTTACCAGCCTTATAAACAGACATCCCTACCGAGATTTCTGGATCATAACTCTGTTTTAAATTCGGAAATCCAGAAGCATTGGTCAAAGTTGTTGAAGGACTTCAAGTTACGAGTCGAAGGTAAGTCTTTTCACCACGATCATCATCATCATCATCATCATTGTTTCCTTATATTTTAGTTTACTATTTCCAATATAGTACTAAGACAAAATATATATATTATCTTCAAAGCGAAACAATAAAATAAAATAAATAACATTACTGGATATAATGTACAGAAATAATGCTAATTAATGGTGCTATAAACAAGGTAATTTACCTGCGTGTAGTTTTTCTTACGTAAAAACAGCTACAGATTCATGAAGATGAATAGGTGGTACTGTCGATAGTTTCGGTATTTAATCGGTCCATGGGATGGGCAGGATTCCGCAACATATCACTGATTAATTTCTTGAAATGTTTATTTCAGTAACAATAACAATTTTACTTACAGAAAAGATAATAACATTATTCGTGTTTCTACTTAGACTGTTTTTGCACTCTTTGGGACTAGCTCGGTGTATCTATTTCGAGTCTTCATCGCAAGCTCGCGGTTTTAGCTGTTTGGTCTCTTAATGTATACGTGTTTACAAATCAATTGGAACTTTCCTCCGACCTTTCGTCTATGTCGAAGTATTGGCAGAGACAAGTGTTCAAGATATACTGTAAAGATATACATCCAAATAATATATTATACAGATAAACGAGAAAATAATAAAACATGAAACGCAAAAGAAAAAAAAATAAAACAATACAAATCCTTTCGGAAAACAAATATCGGACTATTATGTTTTGTTGCAAGGGTAAATTGGAATAAATATGTGTCATGTATATAAGACAACAGAAAAAATGAATTATTTATTCAATGTATTGATTACATTTGCATTGTTAAATGTAGCGAACTATATTTAAAATGTGTATCTAATGACAAAGTTTCCAAAAAATTCGTAAAAATGTAAGATATGTAATATTTTTACTGCATTCATATCACACGCATATGTTGGGTTGTGAGTTCCCTCCAAAGATGAGTTGAAACTAATGTGATTCTCATGCACTTTGTAGCTATTGACATTGTCTTACCACCAAAAGCTAAACGTTTGGTCAATTTCAGCTATTTTTAATTTTGGTCATAAATAGTCTGGATTAAACTCCGCGACGTGAAGTTTTTAAAACGAGACTTGCTTTTCCCAGATTGTAAATATCCGCCGTACTGCAGCTGACTGTCTTGAATTTAGATTGGATCTAATACACTCTTTGAGGTTGGAGAGGTTTAAGGTTGAGCACAGATCGTCTAGTAATGACTCACGGAGGAAAATAGGACATGCTGTAGGTTTAGTTGTGCCAATACTGAGTTAATTATGATTGGGCTATGTTGCTGCGCCACGCTAGTCTCGTTTAATCATAACCTGTACATATGTTTGTTACCGATATATGCCACTCATCTATTTGTTCTTTCTTTCTGTCTGAAAATTAGACCATCTATACCGTAAAGTCCTTTAGCACTATTTGTGCATAAATACGTGTAAAAATATGTATTATGTACTTTAGAGGTGGAAGAATGTATTGGTATCAAAGCCAGCAATATGTGTCCCTTTTAGGAACACACTGAGTTAGTGGCATAGGCTGAAGATTTGCAGTATTTGTGTGTACAAGCAACGACTGTAGTACGTTTACATATTGTATGCGGTCGGTCGACAACATATATATATATATATATATATATATATATATATATATATATATATATATATATATATATATATATATATATATATATATATATATATATATATAAACTGGGCATTAATGAGGCTTAAGATTTATTAAGAACACTGACTAAACAGCCAACCAAAGAGTGAATGTATCATTGTTTGCTAGGCCTCGTTATGGGCGCTACAATCGTTTATATATACCTTTGCCAACTCTCGAGTTAAATTTGGGTACGTTATCTACTGTTGCCACGCTAACCATTTCGATTTTGCTGTATATTTTGCAAATATGTTTCATTATTCTTAACGAGAAGAAATACATTATCATTACATGCTTTATCCAATTTTGTTTTTAGGAAATGCAGTTTGAAATATTGATCAGCATTTGTCTTATGTACCATCAAGTGGCCTCTTATTACCTACTTTTTGAAAATATGGCTTAATTTGTATGTGAGCATGCCTTTAGTTTTAACCGGTGGTTCTTTTTAATTTTCTATAATACTTGTATTATTTTGTCTTTTTTGGTCTTTGCATCTGTCAAATGTCCTAACCTGTGCTTTTCTGTTACTCAAATACTAAATTCCCTTTTGCATATTAGCTTTTATAAAATGCTTTGATTGCTTATATTTTAAGTGATGTGCGATGTGTTTGTATCCATTGTATTTAAGTATTATGATATGATTGTCTGTCTTGCAAATCATGTTATTTTAATGTCTTTTTTGTTTTGTTGTCATGTCGGTAAAACGCTTATGTTGAATTACTGTTTTAAGCATGCCGAGTATACATAAATCTTATCTTATCTTTTATATCTTACTTGGTTCGAATCTTTTATGGCTGCGCTCTCCGCTACACTTAATTGCATACTAAACGTAGTTTACTTGAGGTGCAAAGTTATAAAGTCTCAGTCCAAATAAACATGTGACACAAACGTATCGTATCATACCCATGTACACTTTCTTATTACAAATGACTTATATGTCCTTTGAGAGTTACGATATCGCTTTTTAAAATTCTCTGCGTGGAGCAAGATGGTAGTGAAATAATGTTTATGTTACACGAGGGCATTCTTGCCATCTTCGGACTACTATCGGCTTCATCCCCGTATCATACGCTTGTTCGAGTAAAGAGGATTTAGCCGATTGTAGCACGTGATTTAATGATGACTGGAATGCTCTTGAAACACTCGAATGAACACCACTGTTGTCGAAACAAGCAATCATCTCTCTCCATTTATTTAAATCATCTTTTTAGTCTATGATTATTCGTCAAAATATTATTCTATGAACTAAGGTCAAATGATTTCTTTTAACGTTAAGAAATAAAATATATTTGATTAACGATCTTCTTATCTTTAGGGTCCACATCCGATGTAAGATATCAGAAAAGCGCGAGGACAGACGTTCATCAAATTTAACGTCAAATGTATTATGGATTTGCCTTCAGAAAGAACATTTCTAATAGGAGTAGGTTTGAGGTGTTTTTAAAATACTTTCTTGTGAACAAAACGCAACAAGAAAGGAAAAAGAAAAAGAAAAATATACATACGTGTATGCATGTGCGTGTCTGTTCATTTCATCGGGTCCCCCACCCCCCTCAAATGTGCTAAATCATTTGCACACATAAAATATATTTATTTTCTTTCACTTATAGACTTAAACTACCATTGATGCGTACGATTGTTGCCGAAAGAAGTTAATATCTTGTCTCTCTATCTCAGCTAAGGTCTTCACATATGACTCAGGTATGCATACTACTTCACATATGACTCAGGTATGCATACTACTTTACATATGACTGTGGTATGCATACTAAGCAAAATGCAACAGAATCCAGTTATCAATCAGATACTTAAACTATTAAATTTCCTACTTAAAAATATCTTCAACAAGTGTTAGTTATTATCCTGCTAAACTTTCTAAGTTTGATGAATAGATCAAAACGACCCTATTGACGATCTCAAGATCTAAACTCTTTCTCCATTCATTTGCTAACCCCTTCAGTCGACTTTATTAAGTGACAAAGTACATGGTTTGTTAAAGATGCCCGTTTTTTATTTACAAAATGTTCGATTATATGAATTTTGATACAGTACTACTATTTACATTTGGATACAGTACCACTATTTACATTTTGATACAGTACTACTATTTACATATGGATACAGTACTACTATTTACATATAGATACAGTACTACTATTTACATTTGGATACAGTACTACTATTTACATATGGATAAAGTACCACTATTTACATTTGGATACAGTACTACTATTTACATTTTGATACAGTACTACTATTTGCATATGGATACAGTACTACTATTTACATTTGGATACAGTACTACTATTTACATTTGGATACAGTACTACTATTTACATTTGGATACAGTACTACTATTTACATTTGGATACAGTACTACTATTTACATTTAGATACAGTACTACTATTTACATTTTGGATACAGTACTACTATTTATATTTTGGATACAGTACCACTATTTACATATGGATAAAGTACCACTATTTACATTTGGATACAGTACTACTATTTACATTTGGATACAGTTCCTCTATTTCCATTTTGATATTTAATTTGGATACAGTACTACTATTTACATTAGGATACAGTACCGCTATTTACATATGGATAAAGTACCACTATTTACATATGGATACAGTACTACTATTTACATATGGATAAAGTATCACTATTTACATTTGGATACAGTACTACTATTTACATTTAGATACAGTACTACTATTTACATTTGGATACAGAACCGCTATTTACATTTGGATATTTAATTTGGATACAGTACCACCATTTCCATTTAGATATTTAATTTGCGTACAGTACCAATATTTCCATTTGGATATTTAATTTGGATACAGTACCACTATTTAAATTTGGATATTTAATTTGGATACAGTACTACTATTTACATTTGGATATTTAATTTGGATACAGTACTACTATTTACATTTGGATATTTAATTTGGATACAGTACCACTATTTACATTTGGATACAGTACTACTATTTACATTAGGATACAGTACCGCTATTTACATATGGATACAGTACTACTGTTTACATTTGAATACAGTACCACTATTTACATATGGATAGAGTACTACTAGTTACATTTGTAGACTGTGCCACTATTTATATTTGGATATTTGATTTGGATACAGTACTATTATTTACATTTCGATACGGTATTACTATTTACATTTGGATACAGCACAACTATTTACACTTGGATATTTAATTTGGATACTGTACTAATATTTACATTTGGATACGGTACTTCTATTTACATTTTGGATACAGTACCACTATTTACATTTTGGATATTTAATTTGTATACAGTACCACTATTTCAATTTGGATATTTAATTTGGATACAGTACTACTATTTACATTTGGATACAATACCACTATTTACATTTGGATACAGTACTACTATTTACATTTGGATACAGTACCACTATTTACATTTGGATACAGTACAACTATTTACATTTGGATACAATACCACTATTTCCATTTGGATACAGTACTACTATTTACATTTGGATACAGTACCACTATTTACATTTGGATGCAGTACTTCTATTTACATTTGGATCTTTAACTTGGATACAGTTTCTCTATTTCCATTTTGGATATTTAATTTGGATATAGTACTACCATTTACATTTGGATACAATACCACTATTTACATTTGGATACAGTATCAGTATTTACATTTTGGATACAGTACTACTATTTACATTTGGATACAGTACCGCTTTTTATATTTGGATGTAGTACTACTATTTCCATTTTGGATAAAGTAGCACTATTTACATTTGGATATTTAATTTGGATACTGTACTACTATTTATATATGAATACACTACCGCTATCTATATATGAATGCAGTACCACTATTTACATTTGGATACAGTACCACTATTTACATTTGGATACAGTATCACTATTTACATTTGGATACAGTACTACTATTTACATTTGGATACAGTACCATCATCATCAATCTTTATTTCCTCTTTTCAGAGATAAGGATGCATACAAATGAAAAAGAAAACAATGAAACAATATTGAAATGAATTGAATTAGTTAAATACAATTAACGGAGGTATACATTTGAGAAATATGTGAATTTTCCCCATGAGGATTCTTATATGAGGACACTATACTTATCAAAAGTATGGTGCACTCTTGCGCAATCCTTCAATGCTTAATTATTGTACACATCATCATTATTTTACAGAAAATAATATTGTATATGTAATATATATATATATATATATATATATATATATATATATATATATATATATATATATATATAAAAGCATGCATGAAGACATGATTATCAAGATTTCAACGATCACATAATTCCAAATCTTGATAATCTGAAAATCGATCTTATTATCATGAAAAGAATCCATGAATTACAGTTGCAGAGAATACTAAGGCAGACATTATAAAATTTCTCAGTATTTCACGCTCGTCTGGGCCGATACCGTTGGGAAATTCTCTACCAAGGAGATGTTGAATAAATTCTTCATCTGATATATTATGAAGGTACACGCCAAGACGAATGTCAAAGTTATTTATAATATGTGTCCAAAATATGTCTCGTTGTCGCACAGTGCTCTGACAGGAAATAAATGCATGGATTATTACATCTGTGTAAGAGTAACTGCAGTGTTTACAAACTTGCATAGTATTATTTGGAACAGTTATCAGAACATTTGCAAGGGATGTTATTAACTGTAACTCTCTTGTTGTTTTTGGAGTTTGCCATAGAATTGAGGGTTTTATAGAAGTATGAACATTTTTGAATCTTTTGTAGGAAATGTCAGTATGGCACAAGTTTGTAAAGCGCATGTTTTCATATTTGTGAGTAGCATGTTTTATAATTTGTTTCCACTGTATTTTTCCTGGAAATATTTTGTCTCTGACAAAAATTTCAATAAATTCTTAAATATTATATTTCTGCAAAATGCTACATGTATCTGGAATAAAGCCTTTTTGTTCTGTAACATCTTTTCTAGAAAGATATATATATAGTCTGAATAAAAATATTCTTTTAGTTGTTACATTTTCTGGAAGATGGCATAATTTACCAAGAAAGTTCAGTTTCCTTTTATCAATTTCTGATATAATTCTCTTTATCCCCAGTAAACTTTCGCTCATTCCTGACCGCGTGTTTTGAGGAAAGCCTTGCAGAATTTTGGTACAATGATGCTGAAATACATCGAGCTTTCTCAAGTCTTTGAGTCTGATATTCGACCAAACTTCACAACCATAAAGGGCTGATGGTATCACAATTTTTTGGTACAAGCTGACGTAGGTAAGAGGATTGGATCTAGCTTCATTTGTGTCAACCCCTACAAGAGAATAAAATGATTTTCTGCCTTTAGTACAAGATCTGTCTACTTTAGTCTAGCATTTCATATTGGAACACACAGGAATTCCAACATGCTCGGTTTCACTTAAAATAGGTATAGTATGATTGCCTATTTTCCAGTTAAGCTTCTCACATATTGTTTGCTTTTTCTGATTAAAAACTAATACACAGCTTTTACTAGCGTTGTAGGTGAAGTTCCATGTTAGTGAGTATCTGTTACATATATCAAGCATTTTTTGCAAATGGATTGGTGTGTTTGCGAGCAGAGTTATATCATCGGCTGATGCTGGATTTCCAGACGGAGTGGACCCAACAAGTAGCCCTAATTTCGACTGATGTAATTCTTGTAAAAGGTTATTAATATAAACAAGATATAAAAATGTTGTTAAAACACCTTCCTGTCGAATACCCCGTTCTATTGGAAAAGGTTCGGATTTTGACTCGTTCATCAGGACAATGCTTTGAATATTTGTTTATGATTCCTTTAATACATGTAAAATCTTTCCTTGAAAGCCCAGATTTCTGAGTTTTAGAAAAAGTCCGTCGTGATTCACAGTGTCAAACGCCTTTTTAATATCTAAGAAAGCAGCAAACACTCTTGATCCTAGTTCTAACGTGGAAAAAACAGCTTCATGTAGATTGAAAGATGCTATTATACTACTCAGTCCCTTTTGAAACCCCTGTTGTTCAGTATTAGGAAAATTATATATAGTGGTATTACACCATGCAGTTAATCTATTGAATAAGCACTTTTCAAATAGTTTATATAATACAGGCAGCAGGGAAATAGCTCTGTAATTGTCAGGGTCCGTTTTAGATTTCCCTCCTCCTTTAAATATGGGCACAATTAACCCTGCTTTCCAGTCACACGGTATGTAACACTTTTCTATTACCCCGTTGAAAAGCATTGTAATGAATTCTGTCAGTCTTCTTCCCCCGTAGCGTAAATGCTCATTTTGAATACCATCAATGCCCGGGGCTTTCCTAAGTTTGAGCTGTTTTATGACAGAGGCTATTTATCGAAAGCTAAATTTTACTTTAAAGATAGGTTCATCAATACAGAACTCGTCCGTTAGTTCATGATTTACAAATATGTCTCTAGATTGAGTGTACAATTTAGTAAAATATTTAGCAAACAGTCGAGATATTTCATCCGGCGCAGTCGCTAATTCACCGTCATATTTTAATTCAAAACAACATTTGGAATATTTGCTCTTGTTACGTTGTCTGTTGTACAACTTCCAAAAAAGCCTCACGTCTAATTCGGCTGCTTCATCTTAGTCTTTAAAAATATCTTCTTCATGAGCCTGTATCGCATATTCTTGAGTATTTCTAAATTCCCTTTTAGCAGTTTTATATTGCTTGTAAGATTCATGAACAAGATCTCGTGGCCTTCCATTTTCGATCCACTTTTTCCGAAAGTAACGAGATTTCTTATGAGCTTTCTTAACTTCAGGCGACCAATAAGGCTTTGTGTGAGGATTAAATTTTTATACTTTAATTTGACAGCATTCAAAATACTGAAATCAACCAATCAAGCAAACAATCAATCATTCACTTTATCAATAAATCAGTAAATCACTATGTCTATATACTTCCGTGGATACTTATCATCATATGTCTCTCTCCCTCTCTCTCACTCTCTATCTCTCTCTCTGTCTCTCACTCTCTCTCGTTGTCTTTATACCTATCGTCCATGTTATATTTTCAAAGTTACGATGCGCCTCTGTGATATTTATTTCCTATTTGGTGATTAAACAGTCACGTCTCATAATACGAAAATGCACCCTAATAAATAAATAGTAAACGTCAAGTGAAGTCATAACTGAAGAAAACAATCCATGAATTGTATGTTTAGGTATACATTTTAAAATTCTATTGCACTAACAGTATTCATAATTGGACATGTATATTCTCAATATATAGTTTACCCGCTGTGGTAGGATTTACAGTCCACATTGTTTGTCATGGTTTCTAGGTAGTTTGAATAGCATTGAGACGATCAATATAGCTAATGCTGTCAATTTATAGACATTTGGTACCCAAACCATTTGGTATCCAGGGCATTTCATACCTAAGGCATTTCACACATAAGATTGTATAAACTTACGACTGATGCAAGAAGCAAAATGTCGGATCTGGTGTCTAGTTTTAACTGCAGTGCCAGGTGAAACGGGAGCAGCCACCTAAATAGCTAAGTCGACGTCATTTCGCAAAATTATATTTCAAATGATCACTGCATGGATAGGAATTATTCTGCAAACTTGCTTGTATATGTGTGTTAAACATTTTGATTCCATCATGCAATTATTAAAATGCAACGGGTGTTTGGTGTTTTGTTTAGACCCCATGGTGACGTACGCAAGACATGTCACCTCACGGTAAATTTTGGACACTGCCTGAAACAGACGATAATTCAGTAAACTGATGCAGATTGTTTAATAGCAACATTAATTTCACGTTTTACAACGCAGACATTTTTGTAACGATTTATATCGGGTAATAAGCAGGAGAGCAAAATGGATGAGGAAAAGGGGTGATCATGTACTTTCTAGCTTTGTTCATTGCAATCTTTGACTATCGTAGACAATCTTTGCAGGACATGATCGTAGCTTGCAATGAGCCTGTCAGTGTTTGTGTTCCTGAAAGCAATAATTTGTATTATGTCGCCTTTATCGTTTTAAATTTGTTAGTATACTCCAAGGCAATTGGAAAATCTCTCCGATTTAGTAGATTGTCTAATTTGTCTAATGGTGTAGAAGTCCAAGAATAGGGTGGAGGGGGGGGGGGTTGAACGTCAATACATATGTCCGCGTAAAAGCAGACAACCCTATTTTTAGCACCATTTTTTATGTTTTGTTGATCCTGTACCGGATGTTGTCGCTGAATATGCGTAATAACGTAAGATCAAATGCCGACGGTACAGTGCTAGCTACCGACTCTGGACTCTTTAACCAATCTAGCCGTCTGGATACATCCTCGACGAATTGCTGCTCAGGTCTCCTTAACCTGTCTAGCAGTCCCGTTTAATCAGCGCCTGTTTGCGACAGGCGGTCAAAGTCTGTTTCAGCTTCTGACACATTGCTGATATATTCTTCATCGATCGGCGTCTCTTTCGGACGCGTCTCTGTTAGCTCAACTTCCTCCATTGCAATTATTTTAATTGCGCATATTTATAGCATTTCATAATAATAATGTCGGTATACAGCAGCAAACATGCCCCCTTTCGCGTCGCGATTGGACCCCTTGGTGTCCTGGGCGTTAAGTCCACGTTGGTGGTAGCAAACAACCCTAAAACGATAAGACAAAACAAGATTATAATTGGGCGTCTGCAAAACATTGGAGAAAATGACATCATCGTTCATAGGACAGTACGAATGGCATTCAACATTTCGCTATCTGCCGGAACACATGCCACTCGCAAAATCGTCAACAATATAGAACGTGCGATTGTCCGAAAAATATCAATGAAGCTGGACGCGTCCGAGTTTCAAGACGAATGACGACTTTGATGTGTGGGCATACCACAAATGCACGCGGCCAGTTGAAAGTACTATAACACATTTGACGTCCCAGGAGCTCAAGTCTGACAACACAGGCGCGGGCAATACTAGCACTGCCGTCGCCGTCGGCAAGGCGCTGTCCGACACGTTTTGGCAACCGGTTATGCAAACCACTTGATTTCGAAATTTTAGCCGACCATATACCCTTCTACCAAGCGGCAGTGGCCAGACGCATAACTCTTGAGATAACTGGTTGCCTACTCGAAAATACGCTTCGAGCTGTAGCTCGATATTGTCATAAATGCCAAGCTAGCTCGGTGTATCAGAAATCAATAGCTGATCAAGGTAACCATATTGTACACCAGGGTTTTGAGGCACCGTCGACTCGCGCTAAAAAAGTCTGACACGACCTGAAAAATAAATCTCGAAACTACTGCAAAGAGAGTTAAGGTGATAGTTATACTGTTTGAGGACACTTCCACCATCCCGGCGTTATGGACGTAAAAACGATGACTTTTACGACCCCAAAATCAATAAGGTTCTGGTCACAATCGAGGGCATCTTTAACCAGATCTATGCACAGGGCTTGCAGCGTTATTACTAGTGGGCCCTAAAGGTTTTTGTCACACTAGAGCAAACAAATCTAGAGTCCATGTTCGTCGATATCGAAGCGTTTTACAGCAGCAAGTTTGCTCTAGTGCTGACGATCACGAACTCTACGGATCTTGGAGGCGAGTGGGTTTGCAAGGGGATCACGAGGGGGATTACCCTCCAGATTGAAAAAACTGGTGAGGACGCCAGGGTTTAATGCGTATGTATATATCGCAATGGATACGCAGTTAAACATATTAAATGGCCGATACATCTCCGCAATGTGTTAGTGGCCCATATAAGGAGACCCCGTCGGGGGAACAGCCCCCACTCGCCTCTCTCTTCTGCGTATTGCCTCCATATTGCGCCTTAATTATCGGCCGACGTGGATGCAACAAGAGAGTCTTTGTATGCATCCTCCTTGAGACCCTGCTTAACGGTCACTTTAGCGATATTGTGATTGTTTGCCCCTCGATCCAAATTAACAAGGCATACAATGGATATTGATGAACTTTTAAAAACGTGTGAGGTAGAGAATGGGGGCAAAGCCTCCAAACCCTCCCCTGACGCCACTGGGTAGTTCCCTCTCATGGTAAAGCCCCATGTACCTGTGGGCCGGTTGTCATAGCCCATACCTAAACACGTGGACAATATAAAAAAAAGAATGAACGCCCACAAAACTTACTTGTGGGATCGTTGGTCAAAGATCCCCTTTCCTTGGAAACCCAACTGGGGGCTCACTCTCCACTACCAAGCAAATTGGGGCAGTGCACCTAGACATCCAGGCTTCGAGATGCGGTTATATCTGCGAAGCCTCTCTCCCTTTCGTGATAGACTTGCTGAGCTTTTTATTTCAGGCACCGCTAAGGTGTATCTACCGCCACGATCAGGTGGCGAGTTAACTGTCGCCAACCTCGCCTTATTAAATGACGATGAGGTTTCACGCTTGTATACTATCTATCATTCAACGTTAGACTCCCTAATGACTGATTCTATAGGCGCAGCGCTGCTTGACCTATATTCAACGGCTGTTACACTCATATGCAATATTGACAGCTCTGAAGAGCTTTCACAAGATTTAAAAAAGGATCCTCTCTAGGGTATGTTTGTGCTCATCTTTATTTTAGATTTGGACCTCTGCTCGCACCGTTATTGGCTAGTATAATCACATTTAAACATATAAAACCACCAGAGGGTTTTGGAACCTCTTTGATTCTTAAGCAACCACCAAATCAGCCATGACCATTTTTTGACATTCTAACATTGCGTTTCAAATTGTTTTTAATATGGCACATGCAGAAACACACAAACACGTCCACACGCTGCACCAGTACATTCAGACGTACGTGTAGCAGTACCTTCACCAGTGCCTGTAACAGTATCTGTTCCAATACATGAATCAGTACCTGTACACAAAGCGTTTTCGACCCTGTTTCAGCCTTTTCGACCGATGCTGTTATCGCTGCATA
The DNA here is from genome assembly GCA_029931535.1 of Margaritifera margaritifera. Lineage (NCBI taxonomy): Eukaryota > Metazoa > Mollusca > Bivalvia > Unionida > Margaritiferidae > Margaritifera > Margaritifera margaritifera. The sequence continues at coordinate 2,034,317 of JAQPZY010001427.1, read as the reverse complement.
CAGAGCGAAACCAGTTGTTCCGCAAAAACACACAGGAAGGGTTGCATCAGGTAAAAGCTTAAACGCTCTAAACGCCATCAGGTTTTATAATCGTGGCTCCACGCGTAGTATGCCTTACAGCAGTCTGATGCGTTCCTAGATTCACCTATCTGGGCCGCACTTGCGGCTGGGTTCGCACAGTATTCATACTGGTGGTGATGTCTTCCTGGGACCTAAGGGAGTCTACACCACTCCACCGACCCGCTGAGTTCAAGGGTCTTCCCCCGTTGCTCACCACTCCATTAATTAAATAATCAGAAGGACCTTTTTCATGACGTGATATAGCAGCAAAATGTATTTTTAAAATCGATGCAGCTCTTATGAATATTGTATACAACACCGCTTTTGTCGGCGGCCTAGCAATTGGGTACTCTATGCTGGCGTGCCAGACTTCTTGAAATAAAACATGCTGATATGGCTCGCCTTGGCTTTTAGGATGTGGCCAAGATTATTACGACTACTGGCTTTACTTGTACAAGGGATGTTCTTATAAAAATGGGCTTAGAAAGGCATCACTTACACCCCTAATAGTAATCCATGACCTTTTCCTGCCTAAATACCGATCATGGCTGGATCATAGTTGTCCTTGGTATCGCTATAGTTAATGCATTGAAAAGGAGAGATAACTTTATGATAAGGCCCTTGAGGTCTGTCAGTTGGTTAGGGCTGAATATCCAAAACGGTCCGCTGAAAACCTTGATTACTTAAATTAACTCCTTCGTGCTGAGGCTATAAAACCGATAAAACGTTGGACAATATTGACGACGACGCTTATTACATCTCCACAGGAAAGCATTACAGCGGCCACCCGATCGGAAAAGATCATGTTCTGTTTGACTACTACTCACCTTCACCCAAACAACGCCAATATGCAATAATTGTATTCCTGGTTGGAGGTATGGCACGGTTTGGTTTATAGCATACAAACCGTACTAACGGGCTGGGCCTGGGGCTGAGAAGGGGCTAAGCCCGTTGGACACTGGAGCCCCTTATCCCCCTCTCGAAGTCGGGAAAGGGTAGGATCTTCCTCCTTAGTTTAGAGCGTGCGCTTATTCCCGCTTGTATATGGCGTCGGATGATAGACATCTACTACAGTCCACGCAGTTATTGGCAAGGCGTTGGTGCAGCTGGCCATCTAGCCAGTTTAGCACACGTCTCGTATGAGGTCGCCTTGAAGTACCTAAAAAGGTAGGCGTTGTGGCAGATATACTTGACCGCATTGCGTGTTATCCCCCTCCCAGCGCTGGCGTTAACATGCCTAACGAAGTGCATCATTCAGACCTCCTTTATTTGAAGGCAAGACGTGTACCACCTTCAAATACTCCCTGAACGTCGTTCATGCCGCCAGTTGGTATAATGAAGCAGAGCCATCGATTACAAAGATGTCTGAATCAGTGTTCAACGCCTTACCACGTATTTACAGATGCGGTCCTTTTAACGTGTCCGAAAATGCTTCGGGTTGACTCTTGACACGAGTTTGGCACGTAAAGTTAGAATTCCCAGATGAACGCAAGATTGTTTTGTTTCCAGTACGCTGTTGAACTTGCAAAGTGGGTGAGACATTCCGCGGTAAGGAGTGGGTTACACGCCTTTCTGTGGTTATTAAAATCCTCAATAATAAACCATATAGTCTTATAGGTGATCATTCGAGCAGGTCTATCTATTCTGTAAACGACGAATAACCTATCTCTCATGACGCTCTGTTGCCTTATCCATATGGTCCTGTTGAGCTTGAGGGGGGACATAAACGCGCAACCGATCCCTTTTTGTTGGTCGACGTTTACGTTTTTCTTACTGGTATATTCCAGACGTTGATGGCCACCCCTTTGTTTATTATCTAGCCGGTGAAACGGAAACCCAAAGGGAAGCAGCATCAGTGGGAAGCGGCATCGTTGCTCATACCCTGGTGCAATCCCTTTTGGCACAATAGCGCCGTTAAAAAGCGCTTAGGCGCACACCCTCCAAATATAAGGTTGTCAGCGATGAACACATGATCGTTCCTTCAGATACTCAACTCCTTCCACGCCGGGCGGGTGGGTGGGTGGGGGGGGGCGTAACCCCTTTTCATGGCGCGCATTAATTAGATACGGAGCCCGTTATCCAAACCAGTGGTTTGCGTATCTCCATGGTCAGCTTTATTGGCACCCTCTCCTCAATTATCCGCGGTGGTAGCTCCATAACTGGAAATGGGTTCCACTCTTCGTGTCGCGAAATGTCCTTGTGCCCATAGGCCAGCGTACAGATTCCATCTGGCGCGATCCATTGTTCATCAGCGCTTTCTCGTACATTGAATACTTTACGATGTTCTTTGTCACATAATATCTAACTCCCTTGGCCTTTTTGGTTTCTGTTGTATCAACCACCATAAACGCATACGTCTTGGGGCGGAGACCTACAAACGGCGTTATGGGTCTCGTCTTTAAACTTCCCCATATCATTTTTTGTTGACCACGCTGTATAGTTAGTGATCCTTTGGATACTCGCTTGTATCCAGATAAGCCACTATAGCTTGCAGGTCGGTTGTTATATCATACGTTTGTATCTGCAGTAACAGACTGTTCGTGTCTGTATAGAGCAATCCGCATGTTTGGTATAAACTTGGGCTGCATCAAGTCGTAATATATCTCGTACGTGTTTAACTTGGCCAGCTCCGATATCGCCAAACCTGTATATGTTGGTCGATGTAACGGTACTTTGATCTTCTTACTAAGAATAGCCACCAGACTGTCATCACATAACGCGCGACTGCTCTCATAAGCAGTTTCTGAGATTAGGCGTAGAATGTCATTTTCATTTCCTACCGAGCGCAATAGATTGAGCAATCTGTACATTGGTTTACCAAATACGGCGTTATTCACTAATTTATAAACGTTCTTATCGAACTCCATCAGTAGTGTATTTATCTGGATGTATGGTTCCAACCACGATTCTTGGCGAAATGCCAGAGCTCCATGTACACGAGTTATTATTTTTGTTGCTGATCTTTCCCCGGCAGATTCAGCATTAATCTGCCTTTTCAAACCTTCTCTTGTCGGCGATAGTCATACTCATTTCATCTGGTTTGCTAAGTTCTTCTCGGATGTTTATAATTCGTCATTCAGCTTTAGGAGCAACGTCGCGACGACGTCTGAACCTCGCTATGCGACTGGCGGTCTCACCACTCCGTCGCATCACTTTACTAAGTAGCAGACACAACACACCTCTTGGCTCGTTTGTTGCGCTGTGCTGCTTTTCTGCGGACTTAAGGTATGGTTTGTGGCTCAAAGGCGACCACTATCTCAAACGGTACTGGTATTTGCGCATACGTTCGATGGAACTCTAGAATGTTCCTTCCATCGGACGGCTAAAACCTTTGCACATCTGTTAGAGCTCTTTTAGCAAACTTTCAGTCGGAAATGAATTTAAGCATCGAAAGTACACATACTGTTACCTTTATGTTTGCTGTGGTGTGCACATAGAGTACTAAAGCTTTGATTGGCACGTAGTGGTGTGCTGGTTTCTCAGCTGCTGTCGCCAAAGCGACTTGTTTCGAATTGGCTGGTTCGGCGGTTGCCGGGGCTGGTGTCTCTTCCCCGGTAGCTTTTTGGGCTTTGGGATTTGCACAAGTTCCAGTAGGAATACCACAATGGTGTGTGCACATTTTGATGCCTGCGTTCATATACTCAATACGGGCCGTTGTCCAACTCATGTAACTGCCCTACCGCAATGGATTTTGCCTCTCAAAGCTGTGCAAGTCGCTTGTTCGTACTCAAAATTTAGTTTTCTCAAAAGTGTGCTGTTCAAGCATTGAATTTTCAAGTGCAGCTCAGACCCTTACATACACCTACCGCTTGGTTTTTAAAATCCGAGTAGACTGTGATTTGCAATGAATTAGCTAAGTGATTCAATTTTGTACAATAGGCCCTGATATCACTCACTTGGCTTACATAACTTAACAGTTGACCAGTGTAAGAAAATAATTTATGTAAACTAGCTTTTAAAATTAGTATCATGCTGCTTTTACCTTTTCTACACTATCTCCGTAAGAATGCTTTCAACTGATGAAGGCACAATTAGTATGCACATTCGCTTGCTCGTAATAGAAGTCATCCAAAATCTTGATCCAACAGATCAAAAATATTGTTTGAAGACTGGTAACAAGCTCAACCAATCATATGCAAGATCACCTCATTAACATGTATTTATCCCGCTGACTTTTGAAACGTATCAAGATCTTGTCGATAATTTCGTTATGGGAACGGTGACAGGCAATAATGAATTCATCTCTAATTTTTGATTAAAATCGGATAAGAATGATGGCATTCCAGAGCAGTAATAAGCTCAGCTTTGCAAACACCATATTGGTTGTCGAAATCTTACCATAAAATTTCCAGCTGTATTTAAGGCTAACATCTGAAAATATTTGAGTTTCAGGGGGTCAAATAATTAGAAAGGTATTGTACAACCAGTGACAAAACCAAATGTGTAGAATCTGTAAAGCGGTCATGATATTTTCAGGAAAGACTTGTAGCCTCTTGCACACATAGTACGTCGAACAGCGATATATACATTGCATGCAATGACAAACAGAAAATGGACTGTGTATCGTAATATGTATTGCATCATATTGTATATAAGGCTGCAATGTTTGCCAAAATTCCTAAACGTGTACACATTATGCAATAACTGAACGATGCCGTCAAATCGAAACGGTTCGAAACTCAACATTTCCCCTGATCTGCACATTATACTTAGAGGTGATGGATATTTATATGTAAACCATTGGATTGTTGGTACCGTATCTAACTCAGCTTGCAAATGTTAGATCTGTTGTACCTCTTTTACCTTTTATTATGACAGGATTCAGTTTTTGAAACATGTCATTGGTGAATATATGGGATACTTTAGGTAAAACATCCTTAGGATCATCATTATATTGTTTCGTGCTGCTACATACAGTGTATATGTATATGATGAGACAACCAATATTGCAACCGGACGTACTACCTGGAGATGCGCATATGATGCTTTTCAGGACCAGCAATGAATATTATGACTTTCCTGATTTAATAGATAATGGCACAGTCCTACCGTAATGGACAGCAAAAGTTTTGGGAACGGCGACAGGCAATGATGAATTAATTTCAATACTTCAACAAGTGAGCAAATTATCACGTATCTTTTATCATGCTGTTCAAATAAAAATGCTAAAGAATTGCTTCGATCCATTAGTGAATGGAGAATTTCATTGGTTTTTTTATCAATTTAAGCAATAATAACTCTTGTCCACATTGTGTCTGTAATCCTGCCCCCAGGGTTGGATCAGAATGACTAGTTACTTCATAAAGTTACGTATTGCGTGCAATGGCTAATAACAAACTGCAACGGCTTACTAATCTGAAACGGTATTTCTTTAAAACTGTGTCAATGGTTTTGTTAACGAATATGTTTTTCAGAGGTAAATAATGTAATCTTTTATCAACAAGAGCAGTAAATCATCTTGAAATGGCATGAATTGTATCGGGACCTAAGTATTGTGATACGTACTGTATCGGACCAAGCAGGCAAAGCACAGCTTATCTGATATCACACGAGTTTTCAAAATGATCAGATTTCTAGCAATATGCGTTGATACATATTGCAATGCCATCATTTATATCGCAATTTAACTTGAACTAGCAATGCTCACGTTATAAATTGTTTGTATTAATTGAAAAAGGAAATAGCTCATACTCTAAACTGAATATCTTTGATTTAGAGTGCTGTCAAGGAAAACATGATTATACATTAACCCTTAATGTATTATTTTACACATTTTTTTGACTGCTGAAGCTCATCGAACGTTTTAAAATCAACACTATTATGTGCAGTGTTCTTTATCAGCAACTTTACCTTTTTAAAAGAAAAGTCACGAACACATTTAAACATTTAGACATGCAAGAAAGCAGAAGTGTTCAAAATAATTCTCTCGTGAGAAGGTTTTCGCGAATGTTTCGGCCAATGTATTTGAGATTTATGTTACGGTCTTGACCACTTTATCAGACTTTTCAAGTGTTTGATAGAACTACACTTACTTGTTTCTATGATTTTTCTTACCATATTCCATACTGATTTAATAAAGGATGCGATAGTTCAATCTAGCGAAATATGTTCTCTATATTTTCCTCATGTTTTCTGTAATGGCACGACGAGTTTTAGCTTGGTATATATGGTATTTATTCAAATTTTCAGTCGTTGAATTGCCATTCAAATATGTGTGTAATTTTTGTTAATGTATCTCCAGGAACATCCTGTATTATCTTTGTATATAAAAGGTATTGGATCCAAACGTTGTCAAAAATATCAACTATCAAATTTAATTCGAAGTGGGGTTGAAACGTTTCAAAATCTGCTTGTTCAGTTTCCATCTCTGCCCTCACCTTTGAGGTAAGCGTTTTGCGTCTTAAGTATATCACTAGCACATACGTAGTCACCAACTTCCCTAGAGAAGTCAAGTAAAAGAGACAGACTGCAGATGGTCAAATTTAAGGACCAGTACAATCAAGAATAATGGTAGCTATACAACTTATCACTAAAAAGGCAAAGATTGAGCTTTGAAACAGAGTCTTCTATTTTCTTCCCTCTCTCGTTGATATCATTACAGATATAAAGTATATGGTGGCCAAGTAAAATAAAAGGTACTGGTGACTGTCAAATAGATGGTCAAGATCAGATCGATTGATTGGGTGGAGCTACACTGATCAAAGTCTAAGAGATTTGTGTATGGACACACGAACGGCTATGGCCTGAAAAGTAGAATTGAGTTTAATGTTGCGATGATGAGTTTTTTTTTATGCTGGACACACCTCCAGCAGCCTTATCAGTATTTCTTGAAATGTTGTTTTATGTTGTGACGTTTGTAAAATGTACGTATATCATTTTCTTTTATAAAGAAAGCAGACATATATTGGCTCATGTTCTTTAAATATAAAACTAATTTCATCAATATTTGCCTTTAAACCGAGGCAAATTCTTCGTATTATGGTGATATATATATATATATATATATATATATATATATATATATATATATATATATATATATGGCAGAGGTGTAAATACGGGACTTTTGGGAGGTTTCATTGGCGCGGTATCAGTGGGCTTTCACGTGTCCATACTCTGTAGAAATCTAAACTTGTTAAAGAGCTTGATAGGATCGTCAGATCCTTTCAGAAGTCACGTATAATCTTAGCTTATCTGACCATTTGTTTTAAAGGACGCATTTTAACTGTGGCCAGCCGCTTGCTGAACTTTTAGTGAGGCAGATCTAAACGGTTTCTCGGTAGTCGAAGTGGGTATATTATGAGTCACATTATTTATATGGCCATGGGGACGGTGGCTTGCTACTGTTTTCGAGGGCTGGTTTTAACTAATTTCTCGTGTGTATCATTCGGGTTTGTTTTTTGCTACAATGTCAAGTTGCTTAATATTTTATAATCTTATGATTGTTACTTGAATGTAGGTCAATATAGTTGGCCATGTTTGGATAGCTCGACTAATATTTCGGTATACAATTGCGTCTATATGTCATATAACACTGGCATTCTGATACAAAATACAGTTCGTCCCCTATAACACTGCAAAAACGATATGTTCTTTTCATATTGTACCGCTTGTGCCTTAGACAATTCACCTTTTTAAAGAAGGAGTTGATGAGATTATGTTCGCAATTTAGTTAGTGCTATTCAAAAATTCGCAATAGTAATTAAGTAAGACATTATTTATATGAAAAACTATTAACAATATATATATATATATATATATATATATATATATATATATATATATATATATATATATCGCCTTGCTCTGATAAAAGATTCAAGCCGAGAATACCAAGTCTGAACAAAATTATCTTTCAGTCGTTGCTTTATCAATTCTAGGAACCCATCAACATTACCTAAACCTTGTTGCAACCATACTTGTCCGAAACCAAGTATTTCTAAAAGTTCTTTAAATCGCAGTACTACTGACGTTTTATTTGGATTTACTATACTTTCTGCATACAAAATGTCATACACTAGTTGTTTATATTTCCTGCTGCTAGAATTAATTTTTTTTACCAATATGTAATAATTCTAAAGGATCAAAGCATTCTAAGAGGAAATTCTCCCAATAAGCCATATACAATATAATTCTGTGTTGACTGTTTAGCACCTAAAATATGTTTACAAAAAGGCGCAAATGAACTCTTTCAATAATATTATATTGTATAAATATCCACATTTTTGCACTATATGATATAACCTGAGGAATAAAAATATAAAGTAAATTGCATATACTGTTTGAACGTATATCAGAAAATTCATAACAGGTGCGTATGCAATGGAAACAAAAGATGCCATTGCATGTGCAGTTAACTTTTGTCAGCTTCTGCAAATGAGCCACCTCTCGTAAAACAAATCCTAAATATACATATTTACTAGAAATATCATTTTCCGTCGTAATAAACTCTTTCGCTATTCGCGACTGTTGCCCCTTTCCGAAAAAGCATGACCTTAGTATTACATGTATTTATTATTCATTTTCATTTCATTTTAGTGCATCTAATGCCTCTTGTAAATTGTCACTGCTTGTTCAAAAAATGACGTCATCGTCAGCAAACAATATACAAAACATCCTTACCATATCAGTGCCAAAACAATCAATACGTTTTTCAATAAAATGATATCTACATCATTAATACACATAGAAAATACAAACGGTAATCAACATTCCTCTTGTCGTACACCAGTTTTACAATAAATTCCATATAAAAGAGCACTGTTGAATTTAATTTTGCTACCCACATGGATTTCATTATCTTGAATATTCTACCTCTAATACCACTTTTAACAAGCTTAAACCATCTCTTGCGATATAATCGAATGACTTTAAAAATAAAACATGCACTAACAATTTGTTTTTACCTAAACTGAGCTGATGTGTAATTAGACGGTGATGTGTAAATATGTTTTAAATAGTATATATATTTGACCGGAATTCATCTTGAGTCACATTATATCTAGCGGTTTCTTTCGCTCACTCATAAAATATATTGTTTAAAACACGGGTAAAAAGCTTCCAAATTACTATACGTAGCGTAATTCATCAATAGTTTTCAATATCACTATCCGGGCCTTTTATGTAAGGGTATGACATAATTTTCTGACCATTGTGTCCCCCCCTCCCCAGATAGGGTTTCTAGATCCTGTGAACGATTGTCAGTTGCCTGAGATGTTGTCATATTATTGTTGCGTCAGGCGTAGCGTATTTGCTCTATATTGATTTTTAATTCAATCATTGATGTTGAAACTTTCACAAAATTGCTATATAATGCAATTAGACCTATTTAATATGCCCCCCTATGTGACCTATTTAATATGCCCCCCTATGTGATATATATATATATATATATATATATATATATATATATATATATATATATATATATATATACCTAATATACAAATTATTTTCTAAAAATCACACAAAACAACGCAACAACAAAAACAGATACTGAGTTTGTATTGTATAACGTGGACGTTAATATTGATAAAAATGAATGATCGTTGCGTGATTTGTTTTATACATAACAAACCATCTTGATGTATACCAATAGAAAAGGAAGTCCCTCACTTTATTGATGGTAAAAGTTGACTGAATGAGTTTCACAAGAAAAGATATCTGGATGTATAGATGATTTGCCATTCTGTTAACGTGACAGTGCCCCTAAAAGGCGTGTAAACGTTTGGGAGCAGGTTTATAGTAACTATTGTCACTGTGATTGATGTGGATGCGTCCTTAAGCTTGACAGTATATCACTAAACTTCTCTAATCTTGGTTATTGGTGTGTGTTAGAAAAATACAATCCCTACCTGGTTTGGTTGGACGGCCTGTCCAACCAAACCAGGTAGGGATTGTGTTTTATGTACTTTTATATACTTTGCCTTAACGGCGTTTTACCTAACAAGTGTATGATGAGCGTAGTTTGACTGATACAGATTAGTGCATCAAATGTTGGTAGAATTCTGAATTATTCCATTAGACTATTTATTATTAAACCTAAGACTAATCACATCAGGTTTTTAGTATTGAAATTTGATTTTCCTCTAAAGACCCATAACTTAGTCTACTCAAAGGCTTGGGGATGGGTAAGGGAAGTCAAGACCGACTTAGATGTACAAAACAGTTAACACTACTGAGTCACCTAAGTTCGTTAAGTTTTGTCGAATGGTACATTAGTGTGGCTAATGAGTGCACAGAGTAGTACATGAATATCTAAATGATATAAACCTGTAGCTGCAACATTTAATTAAGTACATGTTGGAATCCTTGTGGACAACCCAGTAAGGGGTTTGGGGGAAGATGCCAAAAAATATGCCGGATGATTGTGTTTATGCTTATTTGTTGTTGTTTTTGTAGCTTTTTTTAAAAAAACATTTTTGTTTGTTTGTTTGTTGTTTCAACACCAGCAAATACAATAAACATGGTTATATATTTGTATTGCTGAACATATAACAGCATTTACCCATATTGCTAGTATTATTGACATGTTTTTATACTTTCTGATTGTAGAACTGTGTGTATATCTTGGCAGGTCACAATACAAGTAGTTTATGCTAATTACGCAAGTATTAATGACTCGTGCTTACTTGGAACTGTATAGGGACGACACCTTGCGAAAAATATTGATAAAATAGTACAAGGAAGTACTCATCATTTTAGTATCTCAAGATAAATTCCCTTTTATACTTGCAAGACTGATAGATAAATAGATGGATCTATCAATCCATACATTAGATGTGTGGTACATATATGTATGACATCCATATGTATATATATATATATATATATATATATATATATATATATAAAGATATATAAGATTTAGTATAACTATTACAAAGATGTACACTATACAATTTGATTCAAAGGTCGAATTGCTTCATTTATTGTTCACCAAGTTTAAGTTAAAGCATTTTAAGTACTTCCTGTTTAAATGTAAATAGTTTACTTCTTATGAAGTGATCTAGATCGCTGTAAGTATATTTTTATATTTTTGTTGGGTGGGGTAAGTGTTCTAACAGTATTTCACGCCAGTGAGTCCTGCCTCTGACACATATTATACTCAAGCGAATGGAAATATTCTAGCAGCATATGAACGTCATGTCTGTTGGATAGATGAATGGATAGTGGATGGATCTATCTATCTATCTCTGTATGTCCATCTCTGGATAGATAGATAGATAGATAGATAGATAGATAGATAGATAGATAGATAGATCATTTCGGCTACATTGTGTATATCTATCAATTTGTGCATCTACCTATCTACCTTTGTTAAGGCTTATATTGTCATATTGATTGTCTGATCTCTCCTTACAAATCAATACAAATGATTGTACAATAGTTATGCTTGTTTGTGTAAGCCTGTTTTTATCATTGCTTCTCTCTCTTAGTTTGTTATATTGTTTGTAATTCATGTCTACATTTTTTATTGGATGGTTTATCCTCCTAAAGTTTCGTGCAATGCTTCTTTTCTACCTTTATAGTACTTACCTTTAATTGGCACCATGTAGCCATTCTTGTGCTGAATTGCCGATAAAGCGAAAATACATACATACATACATACATACATACATACATACATACATACATAAATGCATACATACATACATACATACATACATACATACATACATACATACATACATACATACATACATACATACATACATACATACATACCTTTGCTCTGTCCAACGTCCGTATTTATTTTAGCATGACGAGGAAGATGTAAATGGGCATGCACGTAATAAGCCATTCAAACAGGTACGTAATTAGGTTAGTATGGAGGTAGGTGCATTTATAAATACATGACATTGTGGAAGAAAAGACATAAATAAATGACGAAATAAAAGGACAAATGAATGAATATGTGTGTGGATGAATGGTTGAATACTTAATAAGAAATGTCGTCGGTCATGTATTTTGATGCCATATGGATTTAATTCATCCATGCTTCGTGAATTAATATTGCTTAATAAATATATAGTAAAAACATCAAAGATGTTATTAATGTCCTTTTCTGTTAGGGGAGAGGTGGCGTCGGGATAGGTGGGAGTTGTCAAGTCTGATTTAGGTAGAAATATTAGCCTGAATTATCAAGCGTCGCTTTATTTCTGATTTAGCACCAGATACATAACGAAAAAATGCAGATAATTTAACTTTTCATTACGTGTAATTACTCACAAATGAGTGTGACGCACGAAGTGCAGGCATTTTGCTTTACCCCTAGTGTTGTAGTCGTCATCGGCGGCGGCGGCAGTGTTGTTTTCGTGGTTGGCTTTAGCAAGTGTAAGCATTTTATGTTTATGTAAATATCCCAGATATTGCTGCCTCTACAGTCTTGAAAGTTAATCTCCACATACAGCTGAGTAGTATACCTCTAAAATAGCACAGTTAGGTCATTCTGACCTACATTTCACATTCCAGAAATCATGAGTATATTTTACAATTAGATTAGTTTCTTCGACACTGTTGCTTATAATGCTGTGAGACATTATAGGTAACTACATTCTGAGTCTCACTACACCATAGTGCCAAATGTATGTCACTATGACCTATTTTTCACGCTCCATTTATCGTGTACGTTTTTTCGCTCTGGTCAGCTTCTGGGACAATGCTGCCTATACAGTCATGAGAATAGATCTGTGTATGCATCCTAAAGAGTTCCACACCAAAGTAAGACACTATGACCTTCTTCTCACGCTCCTTGATCATGTATGTTTTGTTATGTTCAGGTCAGTTGCTTGGACACTGTTGCTTGTACAGTTATGACATTTTACAAGTTGATGCAACTCGATCAGTAGTAAACTGCATATCGAAAGTAGGCCACGGTAACTTACTTTTTACACTTCAGCGATTCCTTTGATGATTATGTGAACTTCTTTGACCCTTTTGTTTGTACACTCATCGAAATGGATATGAACATACATACTTAGAAGTACATCATAACCATCTTGTAGAAAAGAGTAAATGTTACCTACATCGACTTCAAGTTCTATCTTTGTCATCACTCATTATTAATCACGTTGAGTGTTTATAAATGCAAAACTCTTGCTTCTAAATAAATATATGCAGGCGGTCTTTGTTGCTTTTATTTCATTTTCTTTGATAGTTTCCTGTTCTGCACTTTATACAGTCTATGTCATTCTTCTTCTTCTGTTTTAGTGCCACTTCGAAAAGAAAAAATGTTTAGCAGTGAAATCAAATCGTTTTCTTTTTTTTGCAAAAGCAATGAACCATCGCACGTGGCGGAGATTGCACATATTCTCTGTCAGGGACAATCTGCTTAAAAATGTCTTTGATTTACTAATTACGTTACATTTTTAAGTACTTCTTATAAATCTCTTATATACTCATCGTTTAGAACATCTGTTAGAATAACAATGGAGAGATCAGATTAAGTATGGCTTGTGTATAGTATTTATCCATCCATCGCCACTCTGTCGTCTATTCACTCGTGTGTACAACAAGCTCTTATTTAGCGGATTTAATTTCATTAATGATCTAAGTACTGTGTAAGATATGCTGATAATTATGTACAACAATTAAACAGTTTACTGTGTTTTCGTCTCTAAAACGGTATTTTAAACTATAATTTCTTATATCAAGCAATAATGTTTGATAAAGAAGACAATCACTCCATGTGTTTTGTTGCTGAATTGGTAACAAATGCGTTATTATTGAACCAGTATAGCTTTAGTCTGCGAATTCTGATTACAAACTAGGCAATCAGAAAGTTTCATTTGACTTTACTACCCATTGTCTTCAGTGAGATCATTTCTCGGTTTATCATTGCATGTTATAAGAAGAAAGTGAAATTGTGTGGAAAATGTACAACGTTTTATGGCTTCACCATCGAGTTACCCACTCAACAACATGTGCGTGCAAAGGTACAGTTTTTTCGGGCTAGGCTACTTTTTCAGACATGTGGAATGCGAAGTTCTTCTTCTATTTGCGTGAGCAATACTTAAGGATCAACATATCTGATGTAATCTAATATGATACTTTATCTTGCAAAAAAGATCATAGCTATATAGATTATGTCCCCCTTCCCTTCCCGCCCCACTGCACCCCCAATTTCATGTATTGCCAAACAAAAATAAACGTTACGCTTTAATAAAAATGTTTTGCCAAACTGTTTACATATTGTAAATATATTAGTATAAAACAGGGTATATCTCAACACTGACACAATAAAGGGTAGTGGATATTTTCAAGACTATTTTCAAATCCAGTGTAGACAGGTGAAGTTTATGTCACCTTCGTCCCGGATTGTTCATTATACATCTAACAATCATTCGACTTCTTCTACAATAAAGGATGATCAGAGAATAACAAAACCCTAAATGGAGGCAACTGTGCAATAGTAGTCGTTTTAGTAGTATTATTAGTATTAACAGTAGTATAAAAACAAATAGCAGTAGCATCTGTTAATTTTGTTAATGCTCTTAATGTTGCTCTTGTTGTTGAATTAGTAGTTCTTGAAGTGATATTAGCAATAACTGTAGTATAAATAGAAAAGATAGTATCAGTAGATTAAGGAAGAGGAGGTGAAGCTGAATTAATAGTATTAGTAGTTGTTGTAGTACTAGTAGTCGCTATATCCAATTAGAATTGAAAGATATTTAGTATCGTTTTAGTACCGTAATACCGTAGTAGTAGTAGTAGTGATGGTGATAAAAGGGGTGCGATTATATAGATATATATTCATGTTATATAAGTGCTAGTAACGATACATATTAACACATAATGATGATAGCAATTCGTACTATTGATGAAAATATACATGAAATTCGCATCGAACTTAGCTTTATTATATGTACGATTATTAGAGCCCGTGATGATTTATCCAAGTTGTAAAGTATTCGTTAATTGCACATCAAGTTTTCGCTATTTATCTTACACGGAAACGATCGGCTTCGGTTGGTTATTGGGCGGGGAGGGTTCATTACAGGAAGGGGGATGGAAGTGGCTGTTTTCCATCATATGTCGATCAACTAGGAATGTTATCCTGGATCCGACATACGCCTAGCGCATGTGTTTCAACTACACTTGTTATGTCTAGTGTAACCAACATCTGCAAGCCTTGTTGCATATTTGCAATCCAACGTTTTGACACATAAAGAATAAAATAATAAGGTTTAACTCTACATGTGAGCCAAAAATGTTCCGTCCTGAGAACACAATTCTTCTACAGATACATTTTTCAAAAAGAATTATGAACACAGTGCTATGTCTGAAATGGACACAATACATATTCGGAATTGTGCCATTAGTTCCGGAATAAACGAAATATAAGCACAGACCTGTGAATACTCGCAATTGAATGATATTCAAACAAATAAACTTACAACTAGTTTTACATGATTGAAAGAAAATGAAAAAAGGAAGATGGAGACAACAAAAAGTGATAATACTGCTACTACTACTGCCGCTCATTTTTTTAATAACAGCACTACTTTATCAACTATCATAAATGTAATCATGATCAGAATGAAAATTACAAGTCTAATAAAAAGCATACACAAGAAGAGACAAATAGGAAAGGAGAGCAAAACTATATCAGAGGAAGAATGAAAAGAAATTGTTTAATATAGCGCTTAAGAAACAGATGTTGATACACAAATGAATAATGTACCAACAATCTTACAATAACTAATGTATTGTTCATCCATCCAGTCGTCCGTTTATCCATGCATTCACCTATACAATCATCTATTCATCCACAAGTACGTAAGGACGTACTTTATGTTAGTTAGTTTAACTTATTTCCAAATGGATGATCCAGGAACTTATAAACAAATATGTGAATAAAAAGGGGTTGCATCAACCTCGTCTTTCTTCTAGCTATATTTGTTCCATACCAGAGTTAAGGATGTAAATGTACGGAGCGCTGTAACCAATTGAAATTGCTGCACTCTACCTGTTCTTTATTTTAAACAACGTTTACATTTTAATCACAATAATGTGACTTATTGTATACAGGATGTATATACATATATGTTCATTTAATAATGAAGAAAATAGGAAACACAACTCATTTAGATAGGGAATAAATGCAAACCTACACCTAGAAGCGAACACTTGCGTTAGTGGTTTGAAGAATTAACGCCTCTCCACATTTCTGGCGTCAAATGTTCACGTTGACTTACCACTTACTGGAAATTGTCTTAAACTTAATATTTGTATCACCGAGGCGTTTGTTTTTCCTTCTAAAAATGTGACAATCTCTCTTCCCGCTAGTTCATGTGTTCGTGCAAATTATCTTGCCAATAAAAAAAAATGACTTATCCATATTTGTTTAGTATCATCATCATCATCATCATCATCATTTAGAACGCTAGTTGTATCACATCTTTTCTGATCTTGCTCATTATTATGATGCTTGTGATAATTATATTTTAATTTCGTCTCTTTAAGTTTCATTACTTTTACTGTTGTTACTGTTTGAAGGGAAGGTTTTTCGCTGCACAGTTTATTCATTGCGTTTTATGGTAAATTAAACGCGAAACAACCTCTGGCAATTTGATATTTTAGAGCATGTCATATCTCATGTAAAAGATTTAGGTCAAGAGCTTTTATATTCATGATCCCTATCTAATGAAAAAATCCCAAAGCAGCTCTCATCTACAAGCAGCTGTTAGTCAATCGCTGTTTATCCTAAATTCCGCCGAACCCCGAATGATACTCAACACGTACTAGAGGCTAGTTCTTACATAATGATACAGATATTAAGCCTTTCAATCATTTAGTATGGTTTAGTGATGGTTACACACCTCGAATGTTTTCAATACACAACACAATCCAATTTTTGTAAAGATTTTAAATTAAACCACACAATTTTTTTTTATAAAATCGGAAAAGAGTGTTTTCCTTTGAAAAGACAAAAATATTAACTATCTTTTCTACGTCTACGTTTGTATGTCTTATCCCAAAGTCATTGATTTCCATGAGTGACACTATTCCAGAACCAGCAGTCACATTCATCTCTTCCATTGTGTTTCCTCTTGTATACTGGCCGTTCCTTTATATTTTAATGGATTTCTTGCAATGTAATTGTTGGAGTTAATTTATGACTGTGGAGTACTATGTCACCAATTGTATTCAAATAGGTAACTAACTGGTCGTAACATCTGATATAATCGCTTAACTTGTTTGGCTACAAAGTAACAGGTATCGAATATTGTCTGATAAACAGAATAAATATGATACTCTGAACAAGTTCACTAGCAATCTAGATAGGTTCAACAGATCAAAGACAAAAGATTTAATTTGCAAACATATTATTTTACTTAAAGATGAAGAATTTAGGTTGCCCTAGTAACATTTACTGAAATCCGGGCCACCTACATTTCTTAGAAAATAAATCAAATTGCCTATCGCTAGCCAAAATCAAATAAGAGTTGATACACATGGGCCGCTGACTATTACTATGCTTAGCAAAGGAATTATATACATAAATATATATATATATATATATATATATATATATATATATATATATATATAGAGAGAGAGAGAGAGAGAGAGAGAGAGAGAGAGAGAGAGAGAGAGTTCATGCGAAAACCGGCCTTATGACATTGAGAGAGAAACGCTAAAAAAAAAAAAACACTCAAAGTATTACATCAAATAACTATACATCATTTCGCAGCATGAAATAAGCTTTAATGAGAAATTGTAAAGGGCTCTATTTATGTAAACAGTTAAACTATAACGCTACAGTTTGTGCAACGTTACCTTAACGTTATGACATTGCATTGTGAATGCGATATGGATTCCATCTCAAGCCAGTGGATGAAAAAAGTGACACACTATGGTGGTAAAATGTATATTATTATATTTTCAAAACATTACTCTATCAGAAAATCTAAAAAGCTAAATATAGAAATTTAATGTCATATGGCCGGTTTTCACTTCAATATATTATCCCCAAGTCATGAATGTCCATGAGTGACACTATTCCAGAATCAGCAATAAAATTCATCTCATCCATTGTTTTTTCCTCTTATATACTGGCCGTTCCTTTATATTTTAATGGACTTCTTGCAATGTAATTATTTTAGTTAATTTATGACTGTGGGGTACTATGTCACCAGTTATATTCAAAATTTAAGTTATTGGTCGTAACATCTGATATAATCCCTTCACTTGTTTGGCTACAAAATAGCAAGTATCGAATACTGTCTGATTAAAAGAGAATACTTATGATACTCTGAACAAATTCACGAGAAATCTAGATAAATTAAAAAGATCAAAGACAAAAGATTTAATTTGAAAATAAAATATGTTACTTAAAGTAGAAGAATTTGGGTTGTCCTAGTAACATTTACTGAAATGGGAGATAACTTTAGTACTGTCACTGACGAGAGATATTACAGTCCTATAACCTGCATAATGACTAAATCAGATTGTTACCCGATTTGACTATCTATTTACTCCACAATATTTGAGGAGGGTCTACGTATATATATCTACACACAAATACATACATACAAATATATAGTATTAACTGGTGTGTGTCCTTGGGCAAGGCACTTTGTTCCAATTGCCTTGGCACTAAATAACCTACTTGTGTTGCTGTGCCGTAAAGCACCTAACCAAACCAAAATTAACCGAAGACACGAAATGGTAGAGCGTTAGAAATATGTGCAAATGGATTGCATGAGTATTGTCAATATCTCGATCCTATACCGTCTTCCTCAAGCTTTTGTGCTAAGAAAAGAAGAGCATATTCTTCACTTTCCATGTACCTTCATATAATGTTGTTTCTTTTCAAGTCGTAGTGGCATATTTTCCAAACTAGAATTTATGGTATCAACCTCTCCAAATTGCAAGCATCAAATATGTACAATGATGGAAGGTTTTTGAAAATGTCCTAATATTAAGTTGAAGTATATAAATGTGTTTTTTTTATCAATAAGGGAGTATCGCTTTTTCAAATATGCCCCACCATAAATAACGATATTCTCAAAGTAATCTTAACATAGCATGCATCTCGTTCCTTATAAAAAAAATAACTGCCTAGCGATTACCTATTAGAAAATAAAATCAGTTATACTTAAAGAGTAAACAAAATGGAGAAGAATATCCTCGGTGAGAACACCACATTATGTATAAGTGTATTTATCCCTATAATTAGACTGAATTGACATATTTTCAAGTGTGACTATATCATATAATTGGGTTAGAAAAAATAGAAAAAAAGACCAGAAGCATTATGCATAAACGAAACACAACACGTTACTCAACCTGCATAGGAAGATCTAAAAAATATAAATACCCATTATTTTTTGGTCGTCAATTTAAAACGAAGAGAATCAAATTACAATTTTATTCCTATTTTATCAAAAATATTAGCTGTATTACATACTTTAAAATCCAATTGTCTTGTTCATGCTAAATGAATTTAAGCGCGCCATTTTTTCCCCCTGTAAATTAATCGAATCTACGGATAATATTGCAAGTTGATAATATTGTTTCTGAAAAACTCCTTATCACAAGAATAACTATAATCAACTGTATATGTTTTTTATATCCTAATGGTCAGATAATTAGATAGGAATCGATGGATGTTATGAACGGCGCAAGAAAACAAGCTGTGATGTAGAATAAATGCAGACAAAACCTCTAAACAAATACAATACAAGACACTAGCGGCAAAGACAGCGTACACATTCAATAGAGTGTATATAGACAAGGAGGAAGTTTACATGTATACACGCAATAAAAAACAATAAAACACTTACTATTGCGGGTGTGAAATAAGTCATTTTGCCAGTTGTATTTTGTCAAAACTTTTAGCTGCTACTTATTTCACTACTATAAACACAATAAGGTTATTATACAGTAAAATGTACATTACGGATTTATATTGTACGATTCCATGTTATGTTGGGGGAAAATAATGTACCGGACAAAGCGCCGTCAAAGTGGATAAATAGAAGAAAAAAAATCCATAGTGAACATTTCCTTGTATTATCATCTTTGTTATTATATATATATATATATATATATATATATATATATATATATATATATATATGATCTCTTTGTAATTTTTCAAACTTCTTTCAATCATGTATCCTAACAGATGGTTATAGTGATGTTACGTAATTGTAAATTGAGGTAGGTGGAATTATTTGCAACTCTCATGTTTTCATCCGGCACATCTACAGCTAAATAAGTTTTGGGGACATAATATACGTGAATTTTGTTTTGTGCTTTGGTGTTTACTTTAATACGTCTTAGCACAAGCTCTTTTTTACCTGTCAGTCGCTGTCAATTTAATCTGTCAGAGTTTTTTCCCCTAACCGTATAGACATTTCGTTTACTTTTGAATGGACTTAATGCAACGTAATTGTTCGATTAACTTCTGACTGCTTGCTACCTTGTTATAAAACGTATTAAAATATGTAGCTAATTTGCCGTTAAAACAAATATATTCACTTCATCTATTTAGTTAAAAGGTATCACCTATGAAGGTCAGTTGATACAACAGGAAGAAATATGATACTCTGATTATCTTAAGAGTTTATACCTGCTATGTAATTATCGAGCTCGATGTTTTACTACCAATCTTTATATTTATTATGTGACAAAGTTATATTTTCATCACGTGATTTGCAACAATTCATCATACTGCACTGTCAAGATATCATTGACTTTTAGCTAGCTTATAACCATTTTCTCACTGTTCTGAAACAAGTTTAAATTTAAAGGTTCCCTCTAAATCATGTAATAAATCTTTCATAAGCATTTGTTTGCATGTGCATGATATCTTATGTACTGATCACCGCTCTGAGTTTTATTACGACTGTAGGTCTTAAAATAATGTAACAGAAAGGAAGTGAAAATAACAATGTAAGTAAAATCAACTAGCAATTTATTTCTAGACAATTAAAGTAAAAATTCAAAAGACACTTACAGTAACGTGAATAAAAATCCAAATAATCCTATAATCCTAAGTGTCCTAATCACAATTCCTAAATATAAAATGTTCCGAATGAATACCATTAGCCTTGAATGTCCTGATGTGTCGGTAGTCTTGAATGTTCTGATATACCTGAATGATGTAATCCAGATTATCTTTGAATAAATTCACATAAATCCAAAGTCAAGTATTGATCCAATATGATAATGAGCACTTTTAGTAATTCGAATGAATATTTCAAAGAAATAATGCCTCTATCTGTATTTACCTTAATTTTCACAAATGAAATATCTAATTATTAAACTAAATACTTAATAGACTGATCGTAATAATATGAAATTTAGTGTAGAAATGAAATCTTGTTTACCAAACCTGTATAAATATAAGGATAATTCACCTGACAGAATATTCTAGAATATGAGTAACTTTAATGGAAATTTCCGGTGCGTACGTGATTTGTCTCACATCAAAACATGGACAATTACAATCTACATTGTTAAATGATATGCATACTAGACTGACATTGAACTCAAATGCTGTAAATATGTTGTGAATAAAGCACAACTTACTTCATAGACACATATTCTAAATTCAATATACATAACAGTTGGTCAATATAAGGTTGACTGGATCATACAACTTTTTATTCTCATAAGCCACAAGTCCCGTATGATAATTTATTTTGCACAGTCACAAAGCCGTTAACATTTTCATCACGTCATTACCTCTTGTTGTCACTCGTGCAGCTGAACGAATACAACTTTTACAATTTTGCAAGACAACATGTAGGGAAACAATTTTAGGCCTTTGTTACGGTGAATAGGAAGTACATAAGCTTATCATACAACCTTATGTTAACCTCAACAAAAGTCAGTACTTTGATAATAGTGTATTTTTCCCATATGATAATACATATTGCATTGTCGCAGCGTCATTTACTGTTACATTCTCATCACATAATAGCGAGTCGTGGAGCTGAATGACCTTACTTTTATATATGTGTCCCTTGATCATTAGCACAGTTGCTGATCATACTTTTACAAATATTATTCGGAAAAGTCACCACAAAAAATACTAACACTTCTTTTATCTCTTTTTTTTTGAAAAAGATTTTAATACAAATATTGTGATAGTCAATGTTTGTGTGTTGGGCGCTTTTCAAAGGAAACGCATACCTTTCCAAAACTTGAAAGATGGAGCTCCGAAATTGTTTCAGTGTTGTTATATTTTGCCGAAGTGAAAGAGAAAGAAACAGAATGGGCATTTCTAATTTCTTCTGGTATACTCTTCCAGAGGAGAGTTCCCGTATATTAAAAACTTATTTTGAATAATTCCTTGTTTGATTTGGGAATTGTATATTGTTTCTTAGTGATGGATATCAGCCGAGGAGTGCTAACAGTTTGCCTGTGCTGGAATAGTGACTATAAATAGATAGGAAGGCAATTATTGCATATATTGTACATTTACTTAGATTTTCTAAAATGGATTCTGTTTTTACTATGCACAGTCTTTAACTTACCAGCTTAGTTTTCCATGTTTTCTGATTGGTCCGATATTAGCCTGAATGCTCTTTTTTGAAGACATGCTAGCTTTGCAATGCTTTTATCATGTGAATTACCGCATATTGTGTTGCAGTAATCTAAAAAGGGTTGAAAGCAACTATTATATAATAGTTTAATGTGCCTTTCTGTGAGAAAATATATTATCTTACTGAAGAGCCATTCAGTTGAATTAACCTGTATACTGATACATATGATATGTTCCGTCCATGATAGATTATTAGCTACAAAAACACCGAACACTCTATCATAACAAACCATTTACAAATCTACAAATCCTTCCATTTTAGACATAGTTTACAGCTATCAAGCTTTGTTCTTTTTTGCCGTGTTGAAATAAGTTTAGTTTTTTGTTTTTAAGAGCTGTCTGTAGGGAAAGTTTTAACTCATGCTTTGTGGTTAGAATGTCTGGTAATGTTGTGTCATCTGCGTCGAGATCTGCAGATGAAACTGAGTCTCCCAATGAAAGGGTTGGGTCATTAATAAATTATAAATTTAATGGACCTAGACGTGAGCTTCGTAGGATCCCATACCTAGTTATTTCAGAACGAGTCCTGGACATTTATTTTCCAATACATTTTGACAAATTGTTATTGTATCAAAATTGGTTGGTAGTTATATACGTCATCTTTAGAGCCTAAGTTTTGAACTGGTATTTTTTTGTTGTTGCAGTTTTCAAGATTTGGGGACACATAAGACTAAATTTAATTATGAATTCTACGATTTATAAAATAGATGAGGCAGATGTTTTAAATGGTCTTGGTCCAATCTGATCCAGCCCTGTAGCTGTTTTAGTATCAAGATTAATGAAAAGTTGTATAACAAAGTTCTTTGATTTTGATGGGACAGGAAATTTAAATCACTTGGAACTTTGCTGATATACAACTTGTTTAATTCATGAAAGATGACTTCCGTATCAGATTCCTTTAATTGTGTGGTTATGTTGATTAGGCATTCATGGAAAACATTTGCAATATCAGTGCTATCAGTGACAATAGCGTCATTTTGTATTGGACTGATGTTTGTCTTTAGCCACATTGAGTTCTTTGAAAACTTTTCCAAACATAATTTGGTATGCTGTTTTTATTTTCAAGCATTGATTGATAATATTTGTAGCTTGTTTAATAAAACTTGAAAACAATTGTGTCCATACTTTATATTCTACATTATTTCCAGTAGCTTTGAATTAGTCTCGTGTTTTCATGGCATCTAGGATTTCAATATTGCCGTCATCATCTTGTTGCAGTCATAGTGGTGATGACACGTCGGTAGTAGTAGTGTTACTTTCAATATCATCATCACCGTCATCTTCGTTGTCGTTGTTGTTTCTGTCATCATCATGATCATGAAATTATGCATGGTAAAGTTTAAGTGTTCAAAAGGATCGATGTTAGTACTTTTATCCACACTTGTTTGAAAAACAAAAACAACAACAACAACAACAACAACAAAAAACACAACAACACGCACTTTTGAAATATACTATACCATAATATATACTAATATTATACCACTAATTCTATTCAACTCCACTTCCTTACCCTTCTGCCATTACTTCGTTATAGGTATACTACAATTGTTGCTAATACCACTTCTGGAACTACTAATTCAACAACAAAAACAACAAAAAACAACATTAAGAACTATCCTTTATTTCAGAAGAAGTTTAATGATTGACAGAAGTATAATGTACAAACCAGGAAGAGCGTGAATTAAAATTC